>CM073764.1:121017748-121617748 GCA_037127475.1 Arma custos | reverse complement strand
TTCACTTATTCGGTGTTCTTATTGACTGCACCCCCCAACCATCTCCTTTACATAAGATCATCCAGTCAACCATTTTCATCTCATAAATCACAAATATAGTTTGTTTTTATTATTTATTTTCATAAACTTTTCTATGCTTAAGCAAATAATAATAATGAATAAAATTATTCTTTCTTAAAAATAATTAAATTTATTTAATTTTGTTGGCTCAAAATTATATCTTTCCAAATAAAATTCCTTATTATCATCTTCCTTAGGTCTAGTATCTTTTGCTAATCATGTCCAGTCCCCTGAAAATATTTCTTTTTAGATATTATGTATTTATTTACAAGAAAAACTTTTCAATACAATGAATAAACTTTTAATGGGTCAAAATATAATAATGAGAAAGCAAGTAACAATTTTAACCCTAATCTAAATTTAAAAAATGTCATGAATCATTTTTCTAAAAATATTTAGAAAAATGACTCTTCATTTTCATCATTAAAGAACCATCTGTTTCAGGGATTCGGACAGTAATAGTTTTGGATGATGAATCCAGACCAGCAGTCCTGCAGTCGTGCCATCCTAGGGGAGATTCCAGGTAAAGAATATTTTCAGATTTATAATGTAAAAGTGTATTAAAGATTAACTTTTTTTAATTTTCTCTATTAATAATATACGCCATTTTTGGTTTATAAAATTAATATTTTTCAATCTTTTTAGATTTGCTCTTCAGATAAGGCATGGAGGTCTGGTCAAGATCTATGACAGTGTCTTGATGCCAGGGGTGAGTGTAGCTGCTGAATATTTTATATTATTTTCTATATTATTTCATGAATTATTAATGATTGTATAATAATTTTGAATCATAATTGATTTATTGTTAATTACTATGTGGTATGTATTTCATATTGTTAATTTATTTTTTCTAGTCCAAGTACAAAAGTCTGCTGATTTCCGAACACACGACAGTAGACGAGTTAATTCAGATTCTACTGAATTGTTACAGTAGTAAAGAAAGGGTTGAGCAGTTTTCTTTGTATGAGGTAATTATAAATCAATGTTTCTTCTTGTAACCTATTCAAATCAATTTTCAAATAAAAGCTAAGATCCATTAAAATTTACTTATTTCAAATAAATTCACAGTCTAGCCTTTTTCTACTGAGGTTTCTTTAGAACTAAAAAGTCCTATCAGCCTCTGGTTATAAAAATAACAAGAAATCTTTTTTAAAACAATTATTATAAATGGCGAGAAGGGTGTAGTCAATGAATTTTACTTTACTATTATATTATAAATAAAATTATTTATTTTGTACCTCATGGCTAAAAGAATTTGTAATGAGGGTAGTAGAAATTAGCTAAGTTTTAAAAGGGCATAGAGGGTTCACAGGTTTGTAAATTATGGGAAGTCTATAAAAACAGAAAGCTGAACGTTTATAGGAAATAAGGTTTCTGTAGTTAGTATAAGCTAACAATTTTGAATTTAAAAGGTTATTGCGGTGTTGATTAAATTGGGTTTCGAGTGAAGAGGTAGGATGTTGGGGAATAGGGGTATTAAAGTTTTACTTTATAGGGGGTTATAGGAGTAAATATGGATCTGATAGGAGTGAACTCATTTTATGTTATACTTAATTATTTTTATTAAGTTATTTTATGCTATAGAATAGAATAGAAAAGTAACTTCATTCTGGAACTAAGTCCCTTTAGAATAACAAGCATGAATCCTGTAATAATAGTAAGAATCCTGACAAGATATTAAGCAATTAAAGAGAATAGATAAATCAATAACATCTATTGAATGTATGAGCTGGCATGTAATAATTTCTTTACTTGATGTACACTTTTTTAAAAACAAAATTAAAACAACTAAATGGCCCAATAAATTATTCAATACATTTCATTCTAAGCAAATGACTAACCTGCTTGGAGAGTATTTTTTTGGGAAGCCAGGAGATGTTGGAAAAGCAAGGATTTAAATGACGATAGTGAGGGAGCATGATAATGTTAGGACATATCTATACATACTTAATTGTTTGTAATTCATTGACTGCACCCCCTGACCATTTTCAGCATTGTTCAAGATGTATACAATCAACCATTTTCTCATTAAAAATGTTCCTGCTTTGAGCAAGTTTTAGCAGTATTCGCATTTTCATTCTAAACCTAAAATTTGCTTATTTTATTTTACAATGATTAATTGCATTTTTAATGAACTAATTAATTATCACTAAAACATCTGCAGGTTTGTGAAAGCCAAGAATATCAAAGAAAACTGCACCCAGATGACTGTCCTCTCCAAGTTCAGAGAGCTTGGGCACAAGGGCAGGGTTTTCATTTCCTTTTGAGGCTGAATTTGGACTATCGCTTTAGGAGAAGCAAGGTATATTGAGTTATTAAAATTTTATGAAATTAATTTAAGTTTATTGTTGTTTAAAAAATGTGCCTAGAAAACTAATGATATGTCATTTAGAAATAATTTGTACTACCTTTATATTTTCTTGTGTATGAAATAAAAAAAAAAAATATTAATATTTATTTTGGAAAAAAATAAAAAAAAAGTTTTTAGAGAAAAGGAAGTATTAAATTTAAAAAACTCATGAAACTGTGTTAATTAATAAATGATAAAACCTGATTGCATTTAGTTTGGCTTGTGTGGCTATAAATTGTTAATCAAGGAAATTACTTGAGATATGCTATACATATAAATGAGTTTTATTTCTATTATTTATTAATGAGTTTTATTGTTTGTATATTTGTAGGTTCCGTGGTCTCCAGATTCACCACCGATACCTTGTACCTCTCGGCAGAGCATTGCCCAAACAGAGACTGTCGCCACATATCCTGATTATCAAAACTATTTTTATATTTGAGCAAAGCCAACATAAATAATGGTACGTTTTCATTATGAATCATCATCTTAAAAATAATATGTTGAATTCATTATTATTATGTTTTTAAATGTTTTTTATTTTAATCTATATTAGTGGGTGGTTACAGATTTTATATGATTAGAAATTTGTTTTGGTGAAATTTTAATATAATGAAGTACTAACTTAACCATTGGTTGAATTGGTTTTGATGTACTTTATATAACTAGATAATTAAACTGAGTGGACTGATTTGCATAGAATATTTGAAAAAAAAATTGTTTGACTTGTTAACAAAACAGGTATGAGCTTTATAAACAGTGTTTTTTGAATTGCATTGTAAGGAACTTAGCTCGAACTTCCATTAACAGCATATAAACTAAGCATAACAACATATAAAATTAGCCCAAAATCATATTAAGTTGGTTTTGATAGAATTATTTTTTTTTTTAAATTATCATCGATATTTCGTTCATTGGCTTCCCTAATTTTGTAGCTTTGTGGTTGTTGATTCATGTAACTTTTGCAGTTATTTTTAATATATAGATTTATATTTTTTATTCTTTGCTGGATTATTTAAAAAAAATTAACATTCTAAGAACGTTTTGTGGTGCTTTTCATAAATCTTCCTGAACTCAAAGAAATAGACTTCCTTACAAGCAGAATCATCGGTAAGGAAACACCTTTAAATTTGTGCTAATATGTACAGATACATGTTTCTTGTAATTTTTTTAAATTACCAAATTTTTTCTTTTTAATTTTTAAGTTCTTGTTGATGCTTTTTGTACAAGCTATCTAAAAAATGTTTGTTCCTTTAAAATTAAATTTAAATTATCTCTGAAATAAATAAGTGATGAAGTGACTATAAATCAGTTATTTTATGCTTAGAATGAAATTCTTGTTACATAAATGTGATTTACGTTGAGCTATACCAGGTTAGCTAAAATATGCCGTGAAATTTCAATTTTTATTATCTTCATTTTACTGTTAAATTTTACTCTCTTAGTGATCTAGTTTGGTAATTGAGTATAAAGAAATTAATAACGCAAACTAATTTATAGCATTTGAAATAAAAGTTTAAATTACAAGCTTAACCAAACACACCTGATTCTTATAATTTTGTTTTTCTTTTTCAGAGTGCAATCTAGTTCAACGGCTTTTTTTTTGTAGATTCAGCACGTCTCAAAAAGATTTATTGCTTAGCATTTTATTTACTACCCTGATTTCATGATACAGAAAACTATTAGTACATACCAGATATCTTGAAATCAGCAGAAATTAAAAATTGTTATATCAGGGACTTTTTAATATTTTGATATAAGTATACTCAAAAACTTTTATATGGTTTGTATTTGTATTTTTTGACATTATTTTGTAATTATTGTATAAATGATCGATAGTTGATGGACATTAAATAATTTATTTAGCATCTTCTTGATTGCAATCAAGTTACCAGTACATTTAATTTCCCCTTAGAGGGGTATTAGAGTAGTTGTTGATTTGTTTAATGTTCAAATTCATGATGAAAATTGTTTTAGTTATGTAAAGAAAAATGATTGTTTGTGAAAAAAGCTTATTTTTTTTTGCACTTCTTTTTTCTATTTATTGTATTTTATTACATATAAATTACTTCCAAAGTGTTAAGCTGTATTTTAAATTATTGTTTGTTATTCTTCTGGAATGTCATTTATATGAAAAGTAATTTAGTGTTCCGAAAATTATGCTGTTTAATCATGTCCTTTTTGTGTGTGTTTAATTGTAATGTGTTCTTAAAGTTAGCCAACCCAGTTTAATAATGAGGTAACACCAATGAAAATTAATAATTAGTAAAGGCACTAGATTTCGGAAATTGGTTTAAATTAACATCCAGTTTGTCGATGTTAATAAAAGGCCGGGAAAATTGGAATAACTTATTTCTAGATTAAAAATATCTTAAATTTCTAAAATATTTTGTTTGATGAGATGGTTTTTATAGCTACCATATAACGTAATGCAATACATGTATGTATATTTTTTTAGCATCCAGCATGACTTGTGAAATGTGTATGTATTATATTTAGAAAGAAGTGTTGTCTGTACCAAAGATGTTTTATTGATTTATATAAATATATATTTAAATGTGTAAATATTCATTTATTTTAGATTAAAATAAAATAAACTTTATTGTGTAAAATTGGTGTTTTTTAAAATTTCATTTATTGACACCACATCTAACATATCATTTAACCATTACCATTTTTTTTCCTTAACATTAAAGTCATCCCAGAATTTTATTGAGAAGTAAACTTAGATTTGATGCCACTAGACGAAAAAATATTAGATACATGTCTAGGGAATTATGCTAATATTTTTAGGTGTGTAATCCCAGACTCACTAAATGTGTTGTCGAGCCAATCACGATGATGAATATTTAAAGGTATGCACATATAATTTAAAATGTGATTATAACAATTTCTATATTAATTTCTTTCTGCCTTTATTCTGCATGATTTCCAACATTTTTATATCAATTGATTTTTTCGTGTGTAAAATAAAGATAAAATTTATAGATTATAATAAATAGATATTGTAAGTGAGATTAACAAAAGATGCAAAAAAACAAAAGATGCTTTTAAGGAAGTAAAGTGCCAATAATAAAAGGAAAAGCAAGTTGGATTAATTCTTACCATTCTCATAAAATTGTTAATTATGGATTTTGATAGATATCAAAATAAATAAATTTCTGTACTGGTCTTTGTTGAAGGATCTTTTTTCCTCAAGTATTTCTCCATTTGTCCTCAATATTTTATCAAAATTGAATGCTTCTACAATCAGCGGAAAGCTGAATTTCTGATCTCTTTTCTATTCCAATGATATTTTAGTTTTTAATATGCCATAATAAAGCCAAAAAATAGAGCAAAGAAAAAAAAAACTTTGTTAACATTTATTATATATCTTTAGTTTTAATTTGTTTATCATTTCATGTACTTTATACGTATACTCATTTCTTTCAAGTCATTTCATTTAAGTCTCTGGCTATCATTGCCTACACTACGTCTTATTTAATACTGTCGGCATTATTTTAACTAACTTAAAAAAAAATAACTATTACTACATAAAAATTTTGAAATTATAACAAATTTTTTCTCCAGTCCTATAGCCCATTAGTAAGAATCCTTGAATGAACTTGACTAGTTGTGTCAAAAAAACTTTCATTGAAATTGGTGATCCCTTTTTGTGTCTGGTGATATTTATGAGATCATATTTAATGGAATTTAGAAAACAATTTTTTTTACTGACTAAATATTTTCTGCAATCATCATCAATGAAATGCCTCAATCATCTGCAAGCGTCTGAATATTACATTATGTATTAAGTTTGGCAAAGAATCATGAAATCATTTTTAATAAAACATAAAAAATGTGATAATCAATTCTGCAGGTTGTTGCTTCGAGTCAAGTCAGAACAAGTAAATTTTCATTTGGTTCCTTTTTAATATTCTCGAAAATATAAATAATCCTAAGTTTAAGGATGAAAAAAAGAGTGTAATTATAATATTACATAATAAATATTGTTATAATGTTATATTATATAATATTATAATAATATTTTGGTAATCATTTCATCAAGAAATGACTATTTCAACAAATATTTTGAGGTATAGATGATGATATAAACTAAACTGAATGTGTAAATCTACAAATCTACGAAGTAGCCATTAATATTTAGTGTACACAGTTAGAAATACAATTATTTTTATTTTCAAGGTTATTAAAAAGGAAGCAAATGAAAAGTTAAAAGTTGTTACTTAAATAGAAGCGTCAATCTGTGGAACTGATACTCATCATATGCTTTTATTAAATAACACAATAGCCCTTTGAATTTAGTACACACTGAAATAGTAAAATCAACTTTAAGGAACCTATTGAAAAATAAAAAATAGACATATATTAAAGTAAAATAAATTATTAAATAATATGTAATAAAATAAAGATACTAAAAGTTAAGAACTAAAAAATTATAGATTTACTATAATTTACAGTAATTTAGTTATCAACAAATACAATACTTATTGACCAAAATGTAAATAAACATTGTAGGGATATCTTGACCTTTATACTGATACCGTACAAATAATTCTATTTCAGTTACTACAATTGTGTGATACTATGGCTAATCTTTTAAGTTTTGCATATGTTATGTTGTTGACAAGCAATGCATTTTCCTCACCTTTAGTTGAGCGGACACCTCAAAAATCAACCCTGATCAAGCCAGTTTCTTCTCATTCAACTGAATTAGTGGATAGTAACCCAGCGATCACAGAACCTACATTGAATTCGGAAAATATATCAAAGAATGAAGCCAGTGGTGAGGCCCTATACACAAAAATATTGGAAGGACAAGTAATAATGGAAGTCCCTCAATTTTATGTTGCTTGTGAAGAAGGTTATCAAATGGATTCATCTGGGAATTGTAGAGAGATTTTTGACTAAGAATTATAATAACAACTGTTAATATTTCTATTTCTTAATCAAATTAGAGGATCATAAAAATGACTGTAAGTTTATTTTTATTTTTGTATCAGTAGATAAACTCTAATAAAAAAAACTTATTTTTTCATATATTAATCACCTGTCTACAGTCTCAAGAATTAAAATTTATTTATTCATAAACATAAATGCAATTTTATTTAAATTATACAGAATAATCAAATTATAAGTGGACTTATAGAAATAGTTTTGGTGTTTATGATATATTCTATAACGTACATTCTATGTATTCACAATATAAATATTGTATTTTATGTAGAACACTGACTATGTTCTGGAAAAAAACATAGTCAATAGAAAAAATTTTTAAATTTAATTTATCATATTTTTAAAGATAAGTTACAATAAATAGATCACTTAGGTCTTCTAGAAATAATGGTTTTGTTATTTTTAATTCATATGAATGAATATTTAAAAAAAAATAAACATTAATTTGATAGTTATAGATATAACATACTTTTAAATTTTCAAAGTTGCTGACATTGCTAACAATTTGGAGTCAAAAATCTAGTACAGAACTAAATTCCTGAAATAATCTTGAGGTAATAATATGTTAAATATATCTTGAAAATTTAATAAATGAGACTATTGAGTCTCATTCAATACTGGAAACTTACGAGTACATGGTAAAAACACTAATTTACTTTTGTTAAAAGCTATTTAAATATCCCATGATATATTCTTTAGTCAGTTGTTTCATTGTAAATACTTGCATTAAATATCTATGTGCCAGTCAATAAAAAAATAAATAATCACCATTGATTTATAATGTAATAACAATAACAGTGAATGATGGAAACCTGGATAATGATATGGATATAATATTTACTAATCTTCTTTCTTACATTTTTTAAATATTATGTTATAATTTTATCAATAAACTTGAATTATACTTGATTTCGCATATTTTATAATCACTTTAATTTATATTTCAGGCTTTGTCAAATCATAAAAATTGGTCATAATTAATTCTTTGTACTCGATACCAGTCAATTTATCAATAATATAATCATAAATCAACTGAACAAATAACCGAGATCTAGTGAAATAAAGTAGGAGTATGTTATTGTGAATAATCAACAAAAAAGTGCATAAAAATACTTTTTTTTTATTACAATTAGAAATGGTGGTAGAACTGAGATGTACTTTCATATTATCACTTCAAGGTGCTGCATGCACTAGTCCTACCTTACGAAATTAATGGTAATTAAATGTTTTTTTATTCAATTCTAGATTTTATTTTCATAACTTTCGATAGAAATGATGCTACAACTCTGGTTCATTTTCATATGGTTCATTTTAATGCTTGTCCTGAAAACAGAGCTTGTAAATTTAGTATTGGGATTATCATATTATGGTTTTACACATTATAGGACAACTTCTTTTTGCAACTTCAATTAATAGTATTGAATGATTCTAATAGAAAATATGTGTAAAAGAGTTTATATTAAATGTCACATTCAATTAAAAAACTCTATAAAAAAGTAACAATGGAAAATTTCAAAATATGACAGACATTCTTTTAAGTATCGATGGTTTATTCATTACCGTAACCTTTCCTTTATTTAGCCAAGACTTTTTTACTTTCTTCCAAGGTCCAATCTTTAGGCATTCTCGAAATGCATTCTTTTATTAAATTTTCTAGGAAAAATCCAAGTTTCCATGGATTACTTTGAGATTATTTGCCATCCCCTTGAGAGGTTGCCATATTCCTCAATAATTTAATATGCCACTCTTCAAAACTTATATGATGGCCACTTTTTTTCATCTTGAAAGAGTATTATACATTTTAAAAGGTATTTAGTTGGTCATCAAAATAGGTCCTGTAGAGTATGTAAAAAAAAAAGGAAATGGTTAAAATTATATTTATTTTAATAACAATATTTCGGTTTATGAAGGGTCAATTATTCTTTATAAAATTCACAAATGATACAAATAGTTTAATCATATAAATTAAATGCTAAATAAATAGACAACCAGATAATCCAGTAATAAATTCTTTTCAAGATACTCATTATTTTTTTATAAATTTATAACAACAAATTCCAAACAATATTTATCAAATATTCTATATACTGATTACATTACAGTTTATGTGCAATTTATTATGAAATAAATAAGTGTTTCATTATGCCCATAAATAGGGTATTGAATTACAGTGTTGATAAACTAATTGGTAACAATAACATTTGTATAATATAACATTATAAAAAATAATTATAATCTATCATAATATAAATATGTGATAGGAGATCTGATATGTTTAGAATATATTGAGGCCTCAGTGAGTTCTGAATAGTCATTAATGAGCTTAAGAACATCTCTATCTGAAAAAAAAACAAGGCGATTATAAGTTAGGCAATGTGTTAAAAAAATATAGTGATGGAGCATAACTCTACTTACAGTGCATTCTTAAACTCCTATTAACAAAAAGCAACAACTTCTTCACATGAAAAACAAAAACTTCTCAAAGAATATCATGGCTAGTTTTAAAGTTAAGGTGAAAATTCAAATACCCAAATTTTATAATTCCAAAGTTATCTCTGTAACATAAAATGATTGACCATTTCAACATAAAGATAAAAAAAATAAATCAACATTAAGAATACGCTACAATTGGAAGATTCAAAACACAAAACTTCAGATTTCAGATGAGGAGTATTGAAGTGAGTTTTTGGACCTGATGCATGAATTGGTGAAATGCTATGGTTTGCTTGTATATCTAGATTTAAAGAAACTGAATGCTCTCAATTACATATATTATAGAACAGGTATAATTAATTTTAAGTTAAAATACGAACAATCAGTGTGGATATCTAAAATAAATCCTTAAATAGGTAGCAATTAATTGTTAGAAACCTCATAAATAGGTTACTCGCTACTTAAGATTTTATTTTTGAACTCGACGTGGACCATTTTCTCTTCCATGATAACTATATAGTCAACTAATAATTATTCAAAATATGAATGCTTCCAATCGATTTTAAAATGATTCATTAGCAATCAACCACATTTTATCATTTATATATAATTAGACATCATGTAAATCAAGGAGAATAAGGTGCATATGGTAGTCAAGAAAAAACTAAAACAAATATTTATAGTTTCCACTAATTAAAACATGCATACAATTTTTAAATAATAAATAAATTCATCATCTTATATAACGTTATGTGCTTTGTTTCTAATGGTTCAAAAAAATAATATTTAACAGAGCAGAAAAAGCCTTCATGTTTCATTGTAGTTTTAGAAAAGGTTGTGTCCATAAAGTAGATTGTGTTATGGAATTTAATTAAAAAGACAGAATGGGTCCTTTACATCATTCTGGCCTTAAGCCCACCTAAGCTTCGGATGAGGAAAAAATACATAAAATTAGTTGTAACTATTTATTTCACAGAAAAAATTGAGTAAAGTATGTAGCCATAATTTTTCTTTTAATTAATTACCCATTGAAATAAAATATATTGATTGCTTTTGATGCTCTTTATATGCTTTTATAATACCAGAGTAGGTCACAAAGTTGTGTTATAAGTACAGAAACAAATTAATGTAAATTTTTTCCTGAATAAACAATAAAATTAATGGCAATTTCATCTTTCTTTAACTTCTAACAATTATTTTAAATTGTAATCATTCAAAAACTAAATTAAAATAGCCAAATTGTCTGTTTCTTTGGGGGCTTATGATATATAATGTTCCTTAGAGGGCTTATAAAGCAGTAGTGGTTGAATGTGCCTAATTTTCAACTAAAAGATATTTTTTTGAGCCAGTGAATTTCTCCATATCTAAAGGTTTATATATGCTTTGAGTTCAGATGTACAGCAAGGCCATATTTTGTCTTTAAAAATTAAATCCCCCATGCCAACACTGCGTTCTAATTGTCTCACTCATTTAATAATGATGGTATCACTTCCGCAGGTTGTCACTTCGATTTAAGTCACAAGTTTTAACTTTTCATTTGTTCCTTTTTTAATATTCTTGAAAATAAAAATAATTATGAGTTATTATGAAAAAAAGGAATGTAATTATGTGAAATGTGTATATTTTGGTAATAATTTCACCAAGGTTTAAACGTTTCAACCATCATTTCAAAGTATGGATGATAATATATATTTGTTGAAACGTTCATCACCAAAATATACATATTTCCTATTCTTACACTCTTTTTTAAATCCGAAAACTCATGATTATTTTTATTTTTGAGAATATAAAAATGGAAACAAATGAAAGGTTAAAACTTGTGTGATTCAACTCAAAGCGATAACAGGCAGAACTGATACCAAAATAATAGAGTCAAATCTTTCATATTTTTAATTGATTAAATAATCATTAATAAAACAAAGCAATAATGAATTCAAATGTTAATGTTTAGGATTAGCATAAAGTAAGAAAAAAAAAATGTATGGGGTCTATGGACTATACTACTCTGGTAATCCCACTAAAACTCTAGAGTATCATCATATTATAGTTCACGTAGCTGCGCTGGTGTTATCAACAGGTAATTTGTGGTATTTAAAGTAATTAATGGTAAAATTTGTGGTAACTAACTGTTTATTCTTTAATTTTACAACTAACATTCCCTAGAATTGTTTGATTAGTACTGCTTTAATTTCAAATTATTATTGCTATTGACTTCTGTTGGTTTGGGGAATAATTTAAGCAATTATGATTTAAGCAATAAATTGAATAAAACTCCTTGGGGATTTGTAGGCTTTCCATTATAAATTCTGATTTATTCAGATCAAATTCACTGGTTAATAAATTAATGCATAGCAGCTAAAGAAAAATATATCCATCCCTTTTCATTGATGTTCTTTATAATGTTTATCTGTTTATAAGTTGATAATCATTTTAAAATTCAACAATGCTATAAAAATTATATATAGATAAAACCAACCACACCCCCTTCTTATCTGTGTGTGATTCAGAGAGATAATTACCACAAATTAGGTTGATGTTAACCTTTTTAGGAGGATCATCAAGTAAATTCAAACCACAATATTTCACTACTGTTTTTGTTTCAGACTGTCATGCTATGAATGAGGTGTAAGACATGCACAGGGGAAAGGGTAGAGATACACCAACAGATCAAATTTAATGGATTTTAGACAACTTTAAATTTTAAAATATCACAAATGAGAAATAGTACAATTTATGTTTATTGAAATTCAATTCTATTAACAAGAATGGCATGAGCTTTACGACTTACAAATGATTTGTAGTAAATGTATCTATTAGCAATATTACAGTTTAGCCAATGTTAGGAGTAATAATATTAGAAAAAAAAAATATATATATATATTAAAAAATTATACCTTTATTTTTATACTGATACTAAGTCATGGTAATTTGGTAAAAAAGTATGGACAAGTGTTTAACAAATGAGAAAGGTAGTTTATCATGGCTTTCTACAAATATTTACAAATCTTAACCACCATTAGCGTTCTAATTGTACAATAAAGCCTACATATTTACACAGTTTTTTTTACATATATTTACAATAAATAAATATAATATTTACAAATGAAATTAACAAGATAAATACCTTAACAGTAACATTATTAGAGAACTAATACTTCTTCTTGTAGAGTCTTTTAAAATAACCAGTTTTTTTAAAACCATAATAAAATCGGCTATATGAATGCTACTTTAAAGGCAATTTTAGACATGAAACATTAAAAGCATCACCACGATATTTAGCTACCTGTCGAAGCAAAGCTAGTTTGTTTTGGTCGGAATGTGAACTTTCCAATTCAAACAACGTACAGACATTTATAAGCAAAGCTTCGTGTAAAGCATGTCTAGGATTACTATCAATAGCAGAGGTTAAAATTGTGAGGGCATTTTTTAATTGTCCCATATACAATAAACAAACTGCAATATTGTTTAGGACCATGATATTGGATGGATCTAGAAGCGATGCTTTTTGGAACAATTCATGAGCCTCTTTATAATTGTTCTGGGCAACATGAACCAATCCTTGATCCACTAGCTCACGAAGATCAGCAGTATTTGTACTTAAAGTATTTTTCTTGTTCCGTTTCAATGAGTTTGCAATGGTAAAACACTTTTCAGCATTTATAACATCTCCTACTTGTAGGAAAATCCTTCCAAGTGCAGATTCCAGAGCTCTTTTTTGATTTATAGACACACTTTTTTCAGCAAGTGATTGCAAAACTTCAATAGCTAATACAAAATTTTTAGCCATTAAGGCAACATTGATTATAGAATGAAGAACTCTTGCTTCTCTCGAACTCCAGACCTGTTTTGATATTTCCCTCTCTTTTGGACTGAGCTCAATAAGACTGCCATCCTCACTTTTACCGTTATCTAAATTCGAAAGTATTTGCCTTACTGTAGCTAAAACACTATAAAGTCTTTCAAAGGCCTTAGGACAATTTTTCAAATAGGCTGGTAAACTTGCTAATAAAAGTCTCATTTGAAAAGGGACCATGGTACCTAATTTACCACCATACAATTCCGGGTAAAATTGGTAGTATAAATCTGGCTTATCTAAATCCCACCAAGGGTTAGCTTCCGATTCGACTACTTGAAAGGCATTCAGTTTCAGGAGCAAACAAAATCGAGTAAACCAGAGCTGTATTGTATATATTGTGTGTTTACTGGGGTGTCCTTGCTTATTGTAGCCTTGTCCGTATGGAGTCAGCAATCTTCCAGTTAGATTTACAG
This sequence comes from Arma custos, assembly GCA_037127475.1. Taxonomy (NCBI): domain Eukaryota; kingdom Metazoa; phylum Arthropoda; class Insecta; order Hemiptera; family Pentatomidae; genus Arma; species Arma custos. The sequence continues at coordinate 121,603,680 of CM073764.1, read as the reverse complement.
CTGCTCTGAAACATTCTGCTTGGATCAATTCCCTGAGCCCTCTTTCATCCTGTGAAACATCAGAAACTGTTAAAACTTTACGCTGATTCGCTTCGGCCTCAGTAAAATACTGTTTCATTAATTGGTAAACTCCATCGACCATATCTTCTTCTAAAACCGTACCAGGCATAGTCAATAACTCTTTGTCAGGAGTGTAAGAACCGGGAGTAGATGTTGCAGCTAATATAAGGGCCCGCCTAGTATCTTCTGATGGTATCCAAGCTTCCCTTGATCGATCGCTTTCCATCCCATTTAGTGCGTCAGATACATCTTCAAATCCTTGTAACGGTGATGGGTAAGGACCTTCATTGCAGGATGATAAATCTGAAAATGAACTTAATGTACTACTCTGCAAATCTCTGGAACACATATCATTGTCTAATTCTGACGAGGGACTAATTAAATCGAAAAATGTCTTTGATGAGTTGTCTTGTGAAAATATTTTGCAAACCACTGGTTCACTTTCTTTAGGATCTAGAGAAAGTGAAGACACACTGTTAGTAACTTCAACTGTTTTTTTCTTCACAGCTGCATTGAATAAATCTTGTGTGGACTTTGATTCCACTATACTTGACATCATTGCAGAAGAATTCGCAGTTGTAAGTTCATCAAAAACATTCGATTCCGAACTAGCATCGTAACTAAAATAATTTTGCAAAGGAGAAACTTCGTTATTACTATTTTTTTCCATGGTTTGAATCAAGATTTACGAACAATATTATAACCTAACAATACTGATAACATTGATTGTGTTAACACTTAACAGAACATAAATTTGAAGTAAAACTAGGTTCCTGAACAGGTTAATCGATTGTAAATTCCAAAGAGCGACAATTCCTGAACTATATTTTTTCATTGACAGTTTCTATTAATACTTCTTTAGGAAGAATAGATAAATATGTGTCTATGTATTTTTAATTTAGAATCAACCCATTCTTACTGATTCGTTTGTGTTAATTATTATTGTAAAATATTTTGATTTTACATATTATTATAGTTGCCTAAAGTACGAAAAATATTTTTAAAAATTTACACTAGCTTTTGCTTTTTATATTCCAAAACCGGTTGTGTTCATAATTTTAGTGTTCATATGTCTCTAAGGTAATAAGAAGCGTGCCAGGATACCATACTTTAATTTAAAAATGGTGCTATATGATAGCGGTTCTAAGCGAATTGACTATTTAAGCAGAACTTCGATTATCTAAGCTAATTATGGCATAAAAAAACTTGGATAACTACGCTCATATGCTGATTATGAAAAATGCGTATTATTCGTATGATTATACTTGCATTTAATATAAAAAAATAATTGTGTATTAAAATATTAATAATGAATTTTTATTCATAAAATAGATTTTTATTAATTAAAACTAAAGTATACAACTATAATTAGATCCAACTAACAAAAGCATAAATAAAATTTGAGTAATATTTTGATATATATTAATATTGAAAATTAAAAAGAGACCTTACATAAATGTTAAGACCGTGGAAAAATTCCAACGAAAAGCCCTTAAGTCTCCAAACTAAAACTTAAGGGCTTTTCGTTAGAATTTTTCCACGGTCTTAACATTTTGGAATATAGTTTTTTACACATAAGGGCTGTCTTCAGACTCGTTACCATGCTCCTCCAGCTACTAAAGATAAAGGTTTTTAATTTGAGTTAGATGCACTTCGAAGCTAAAGACTTTCGCAGTATAAAAGGTTGTGGTATTCTTCAAGGTACCAGTTGCTGCAACAAAACAAGATGCTCAGTATCATTCTTTTGTTGAATGAAGAGATTCTGTGGATTAGCTTCCTATATGTACTTAAAGAACAGAATCGTCATATTCTCTCTGATGTAAAACCTTGTCAACTGTCTGAAAAAATATTTTAAGCAGGTTTAGGACTGCTGCCTTTATGCAGTCAATTTTGTGCAAACTAATGTGCTTCTATCATGACTAAATACATTAAAACATTTCTGCATGCAACTAAAGAAACTACAAGCAGAGCCTTTCAATCTTCTACTGAAGAGTATAGCAGGAGAAAGAATACCACCAAGAGAGATAGTCACATTAATTTTGCTTCAAACTTCAACGTGATGTATTGACTGGAGCTATGGTATACGTAAGAAATACAGTAATACCTGCCCAAAATAGATTCATTCATCCTGGAATAAACCTTCTGAGGACTCAAATACCTAGCAATAATGACTAATGTACAAAGGAGTAGTTTAGGGTATCCTCAGGTATGCATTGCAACCGTGGAATTGAAACCTTTCTTCATATCAATGAAGCAAATGGGCATCAGATCAGCTGTAGTCGGCTCTGCTGCATGTTTCCTAGGTTTACAGGACAGTGTCTTATGAAGGAATGCAGGTACTATTGGGTGGTGTTTCTCTGGATCTCTTACTGGTTTCTACCAGGTATTGTTCATGTTCTATATTATATTTTATAATATTCATGTCCTTGATTATGTTCAAGGCTAAGAGAGTTGCATGGGTATGTCTATTAAAATATCGGAGTGAGGGTAGATATGAGCCCAAGAAAATGAATGAGGATTATCCTAGAGAATACTCTTTAAGGACCACCCAAAAAGCTACTGGAAGAACTTACATTAATTCAAGATTGATGAATAGCCCTCCCAAACAACTGGAAAAAGGGGCTTTAAGCAAAGTTTGTTGAATATGGGAAGGATATTGATCTCTTATGAACAATGTTCCAGAAATCACTAAGCATGTTGTTTGTAATGCCTATGAGGACTAAGGCCAAACTCCTTAAGGAGGCTCATATTTAGATATTGTGAGTGAGAATATTCCTCCAGCTATAGATCAGAGAGAACTTTTAGTTTTGAACTTTCTTAGTAAATATGTGAAGGGGATGTTAACACTGTTCTTTATTTCTTATTTGAGATATAGAAATTGGGAAAACCTATCCTCCATTGGTAGAGCTTCTTTCTTAATAAATATGTGAAGGGGATGTTAACACTGTTCTTTATTTCTTATTTGAGATATAGAAATTGGGAAAACCTATCCTCCATTGGTAGAGCTTCTTTCTTAATAAATATGTGAAGGGGATGTTAACACTGTTCTTTATTTCTTATTTGAGATATAGAAATTGGGAAAACCTATCCTCCATTGGTAGAGCTTCTTTCTTAATAAATATGTGAAGGGGATGTTAACACTGTTCTTTATTTCTTATTTGAGATATAGAAATTGGGAAAACCTATCCTCCATTGGTAGAGCTTCTTTTAAAACTTATATTGAAAGCTTTATAAAAAATATCTTCTTTACAGATATGACCAATGGCTTGCTCTGTTTAATAGTGCTCTGCTTTTACAACCTATATTAGCTAATTGGAAAGGCTGAAATGAAAATGAAAGGTTAGTGAAAACTGTTTTTTTGAGATTGATGAAGATTTATTGACTTTGTTCTAATACAACTATACAAAAAACTTGATACATATGTTAATATTTCAAAAATCAATAGCAAGCTATGTTTTTTTAATGCCTGATTACTATCATTAAATATTTATATTTTCTGGTTGCTAGGACTTATGAATAAAAGTATATTTGCAGTTCAGCCTTGTTGATTGAATTAAAGTACATTATTTAAATATTGAACAAGATAAGTTGCTTTTAATTATTCTGAACTGATTTTTCTACAGACTTTTCATGAACAGACTTTACATTTAATTTTTGAAATGTTAAATAATAAAATTAAACAAAATAACCCCTCTGCCCCTTATTTCCCAAAATGCTGTATAAAGAAAAATGTCCAAACTGTATACAAATCATTATTCACCACAAAGAAAATAAAGCATAATGAGAGAGATTAAACTACATATTAAATGTAATAAGTTCAATACTTTTAACAATACGATTCTCTTTAAAGTAGATTGGGTAATGCTCACTGCCCACTTCTTGCATGGGATTGATATTCAGTGGTGCAGAAGGGAACTTCAAAGGATTAGAGAAAGACTTTAGGGAAATTCTTTCGGATGCCTTTGGAATGTTGTTTATTGCCCGAACTGGCTCCTTAGGGTTATAAGTCAATATATTTATTTCAAACAATTTCCTTCCCTTTATCGATCAATTCAGATAAACTGAATACATGATGTCTGATCACAAATTAATCTTTAACTTTTGTTATCCTACATTTCTAACTTTTATAAAACATACTAACCAACCCAATTAACAAATAATTCATGTCCTCCTAAATTCAGTTCTTCATTTGCATTTCTTTCTGTGTTAAGATTAATCATATATATATATATATATACAAAAGTTTGTATTGTAATCAGTGTCTGTCATTTGCTTACAAACCAACCACATAGAATGTAAAGTGTAAAATGGATCATGGTACATGCTCCTTATATGTTATAAGTAAAAGAATATCTGCATAGCAAGGGGGAAAAAGTCAGTTTAAATTTTTATTTTGTATGCTGTTTTACTGACCCCTCTTGCCATGATGTTTTTAGAATTTAAACTAATATTAATCCTTGAATTAGAATGCCTTTAAAACACTAAAATATATTTAAGTTGTATGATCAATTAACTTTATACTCTACTACCATTTAAATTAGGTAATGAAAATATTCACTGACTAAATTCAAAATAGGCAGTTTAGTCAATTGAACTTGACTTTATTTCATGTCTTATATTATCATTTGAATATATTTTAAATTATTTTTTTAATTTACAAGTTATATATTTTCTAAGGAAAGTTGTATCATCTGTTTGAAAAATTCCTTTTTTCTGAAATACGAAACTCTGTAGCGTAGGTTGATTTTTATTTTTTTTGCCAGTTACACGGTTACCGAGCAGCTGCTCCTTCTATTTGCCCTGAAGATGACCTACAAACGTCGGCACAAATAATGAATACATATTTAATTTTTTTGTGTTTAATTTGACTTTACCCCAAACTATCTCCATCCTTACATTAGATCTTCCAGTCAAATAATTTCCTGTTTTACAAAACTCTCTAGTTATGAATAATTTTTTATTTTTTTTTTGTCATTTATTTTTCTTTCCCTATTTGATAATTAAATCTGTAACCACTAGGACCCGTGAACAAGTCTGGGGTTCAGTACGTGGTAGAGACTGTACTGTTTCATGGACAACGGTTCTGCAAGGAAGTGACGTCCTAGGGCATGCTCAACTGCCAGGTTTTCCCCCTTATTTTGGGTACCCTATTTTTATAATATTTTATAGAGGCCGGGTGAGCCCCAGGAGGGTCCTAGATCCCATATGATCCACCTCCCGCTGCAAACAGACTAAATAAAAGTAACTGCCTGCAGCGGGATTTGAACCGGGATTTTCGACATGGCAACTCAGTGCTCTACCAGTGAGCCACTCCGCTCCCCCTATTTGATAATTATAAAAAATTAAAAATATCTATTGTATATTTTAAATTATATTTTTGTACTTACATTAGATGTACATTAGTTATATTTTTTTTTCAATATCACTTTATTACTTTAGCCATACTAAAATTGGATAGCCTGGTTTATTATATTTATTGGTAACATAAAGTTAAAAATAAACTGTATGAGATGAAAATAGTTGACTGGATGATCTAATGTAAAGGGTGTCTACAATCAATTAGTTTATTTTTAATGTAAAGGAGATAGTTGGGGGGTGCAGTCAATAAGAACACAGAATAAGATATAAGTTTATACACACTAATATAATATAAGATATAAGTTTATACACACTAATATATATAAGTTTATAGAACACGGAATAAATATAAGTTTATAACTTATTCTGTGTTCTTATTGACTGCACCCCCCAACTATCTCCTTTACATTAAAAATAAACTAATTGATTGTAGACACTGTACTATTTCCAAGCTAATGGTTAGTGCAAGACCGAGATCACACCCAACCACTAGGGTTTCCCCTTTTATTAATGATATCCTCTTTATTGAGGCTGGATGAACCACAGATATGGTTTATAAAAACAGAACCGATTGATTAAACTGCCTATTTTGAATTATTATATATAAATCATTATTCATGATAATTTATTTTTACATCTTTTGGAGTCCTGTATAAGTGTCGATCTTATACTTATGCTGCACCCTTTTCCTCCGAAAGTACATTGCTGGATAAATGAGATCTTTGTGGGCATTTCATGTTTAGTAATATCCATGTCGTGTGCGTAGGTTGCTGTAAGAGCACTTAGAGGAGTGTTGTTTGAAGTAAAAGAGCAAGGCTTGAGGCCTAAAATCAATAAAAAGATGGTGTATAAAGTATGTAAATATTGTGTTAGACCTTTGCTTTTAGTGTAAGTGTAATCGTATGTGCTGAACGATTTGTGTGAGGCATCAACAATTATTTCTAGCGACTGAAATATGAATGATTACTTTTTTCGAAAGTGATATTTTTAAATTTACAATAAGTATTTCTCTGTCTAAAAATTCTAATTTATTTATTTTTATTATGTTAAGTATGTTCTTTTCAGTGAAGACTTACATTTTCTCTCGTGCTAAAGCATTTTTTTCTTATTAAAACACATCTATAACCCACGAAGGGTTCAGTGCAATGCAAAGACTATGTAAATTCTAATTCAACAGTTGTGCAAGAAGGTGATTTGCCGAAGGTCATTTTCAATCATCATGCTTTACCCTAAATTAAAACTGCCCACTTTATAGAAGCTGAATTTGAACTTGTTGGCTATTGACAGTTTAAATAATTCATCTGCCATAGCCGGAAATGAATCCGGGACCTTTAGGTCGGTAAATTAGCGCTCTACTCACTGAGATATCCCGCTTCCGATTTCTTTTCACTTTTACTGTTCGACAAGTGGGTTTTTGTTCCGTAGGTTGTCGCATCGAGTTGAGTTACGTTAAGTTTTATCGTTTCATTTTTAATATTTTCCAAAGACAGAAGTTATCGTGAGCTTTAGTTTGGAAAAGAGAATGTAATTATGGGTAATGAATAGATAGGTAATCATTTCATCGAGATTTAAAAGTTTCAACTGACATTTTGAAGTATAGACGATATATATGTTTTATTTTATTGTTAGATGTTATAATTTTTTAAATATTTTATTTGAAAAAAAACATGACCAGGACCGGGAGGGTTGAGGTGGCTAATTTTCCATATTAAAGCCATGATAACCTGCATTTTTGGAAAATATTAAAAGTGAAAAGCATGAAAAGTTAAGGCTTGCTGTAACTCAACTCGAATCGACAAGCTGTGGAATAATTACAACTTCTTCTATATATCTCTGGCTATAATAAATTTAAATAAATAAAATAAAATTTGGAAATGAGTAATAAATATATGATGTATTATATATGCTCTCATTCGTTCCCTTTCGGTTATCATCGGCCATCTTCGGTAACCAACTTGTTAGGACGTGCTCCGAGTTCCCGCCAACAGTCCCTTTCCCCGCCTGTTCCCGAAAACATCTCTCGAGGTAAGGGATGTTCAATCCTCAGGTTCGAATTATTTACGTCAAATGTAATATTTAATTTTTCTTATTTTTACAAGAAATATATCTCTTTATCACATGCCACTGTTGACTGTGATGTAAAGCCCACAGAATTAATATTTTTACTCACACCGATTTTATTAACACTAATTATAAAATACATATATAATACTTTATGCAAAAATATTCCAAATATTATATTTTTGCTCGAAGTAAAATTAGAGCTTGTTAAAATGATAGTGTGATACTACCAAAACCGGCCTTTCCACTGCATTTTTATGTTAATAAGAAGTTCTGAAAAAAAAAAAAATGAAACTCCTGTAAACCAACCAACAAGACCTCAACAAATCATAATTTTTTCTCTAATAATTATGTATTTTTTAATTATTTTACTTATAAAGCAATTGTTATATCCATACGTACGTATTAGGCAGGGAATTTATTTGTTATACACTCAAAATATATATCATTGTAATACGTCAGTTTTAATAATGAAAAAAATTACAATGAATGAATATCATAGATTTATCAGAGTTAAGTCATAGATGGATGAATTTGTTTAGAGTCTAAGTGAGATATATCTGTGCTGTCTTTGACCTTCATATGAATTTTTGGTGGTTGATGATTTACCGAAACCGAAAAAACTAAAAAATATAGAATAATTTAATTTAAAGTTCATACTGAACGAAAATTATTTCAAGCAATATGAACAAAAAGTCATATATTTTCATTAATTTTTCTTCTCTGTTCTGAAAAGAAGATAAAAAAAATATTTAGCTTTAGAAGTTTTCCACGTTCTTACATAAATAATAGTCCCACAATTTCTTCTTTATACCAAAAAAGGTTTACATTAAAATATTTATAAATTTATTCGTTAATAAAATATAATAGGCGTTTTCTATTAAGCCAATTCCTATTTAGTTTTATATTTATTTAGTTGTTCCTAGATATTTATCTTATAGGAAAGTATATTTATAGGATATATGCTATATAACGTATATCCCTTTCTATATACGATGGCTTATAATTTGGCCGAAATTACAAACGTCTTTACAAGCTGAAACATAACACACAAGGAACATACACACATACACAGTAAGTTAGAATTATTGATTTTTATAATTTTATTGATTGTAATTCGGAACATTTTCTACATTAGTTATTCCTCATATATATTATCCGCAAATATCATATATAGTTTTGGATGTGATAAAATGATAGTTTTGGATATCTGGTAGCACAGTCCGTTGGCCTTCATCAGCCCCATCTCAGTTGATATTGTTTCATTTTCTGCTTTGTTTGTTTCTATTTGACTCCTGTGTGCTGCTAAGCGTGGAGTTGCCGTCTCTGTCCACTGAACCTTTTGGTCTCTGTCCCTTGCAATTCTTCTCATCTCCGGAGTCCTCTTGCTGCACCCAGTTTCCCAAAGTAGTCTGAGTACATACACCTACCACGAGGGCGTCTTCCTTCCGGCATACCTTCAATGAACCACCTGGCTTTTCGGTTCACTCATTCTGCAGATATGCCCAAACCATTTCAATTGCCGTTCTTCCAGCATGTCCTCATTTAAGCCGTTGCCATCCTGCTTGCATGTTTATCGATGGTTGTTCAACTTTCAGATCCATACAAAAGCACTGGAAGGAAAAGCGATTTAAATATCCTAATTTTGGCATCTCTGCTTACTTCATATTTTCCGATGGTAGTTTTGGATATCATAGCCTGAGCAAGGTCTGGTGTTAGATTCCAGTATCCCACCACAGCTCTTGGAGTTCTCATTTTATATACCTTCCATATCTCATCCGTGAGAAGGACAAAAAGCAAAGTACTAAGGCTGTCTCCCTGCTTTACTCCTTTATAGAAGTGAAAAGGCTGGGATGTTTTTCCACTGAACCTCACCATGCCCTTTGGGTCCTGATAAATCGATTTTTTTTCTCTCATTAATTCTTTCTCATTTGTTAATTTAATGGTCGTAATTAATTAAATGTAATCCCATTATACTCTAAGACATAATAATACCCTGTATAGAAACCTCTATTGTTATTCTAAAGGGACCTGTCCCAGAATAAATAAAGACTTTATTATTATTATAATATGATCTTATGTACTCTTTTTATTTTCTATGTCTTGTTATTTTGTTCTTTTTTTTCTTCCGTTTTTATTTCAAAATACAATTAATATTCATGTTTATTTAATATAATCTCCTCGACGCTAGAAAGGCATAAGAGGAAGTCAAAGAAAAAGTTTATTTAATATATGAAATCTATTTCAACTAACTATTGATGTATTTTACTTTTAATATTTCATTTTCGATTGATTTTACTTTTAACTGTTTCGTTATAGCACTAAAGCAATGCTTGGCTACTTATACAATATTCATTTCTCATAAGTAACTATTTATATAACTAATATTTATTTTAATAATTATGTAAAACTATTATTATTGCATCACTATTATATGCGTATTCATTCGGTTTCGACTTTGAATGGATATCAATGCTGTAAGCTCCAGAACTCCTAAAAATTAAAATCATTAAACAAATTCTAATGAAGGATGCAATTAGTTGGGAGGCGCAGTTAAAAATAACACCAACTCAGTTAACCACCTATTGTTCTACGGTTGACATAACCGCCTCTGCTTCTATTTGCCATGAAGAAGGCCTACAACGATGGTCGAAAGGTCGGCACAAATAATAAATAAGTTTTACTTATTTGGTGTTATTTATGACTGCCCCCCACTAATTTCATCCTTCATTATTAACTTTTACATATATATATATATTAAAATAAATCATTCCATTCTATTTGAACTTTTTGATTAGTGAGTTTTTCACTAAGGTTTCGTATATTGATGGATACCTTTCAGCTGATACAGCTTACTGCTCCTCCAAAAGGATAATCAGTCAAGCAGAGATAAAATTAAATTGCATCGAGTGAAATTTAACAAAAAGAGAGATCCGTAGGAATTAAGTCGGAAAGGCAAAGTCAAAGGCTAAGTACCTTGTAGTGCTTTCAATAAACCTTCAGAGGAAATCCTACATATGCCGGCTCGACCTGATACATCGGCGTCATTAAAAAGATACATGTGTGACAGAGTATATAAATTAACACCCACACATATGTACATGTAGTATATATATATATATATATATATATATATATATATATATATGTATTATTTAAATTATGAAGGTGAGAAACGAGAAAGTTGAAATGAAGAGAAAATTAAGAATTTGAATAAAAATTACTTTAAGTTTGCAATCACTTATTCATTTTATAAAAGTTGATCTACAAATGGTAAATCAATATAAACGTCACAAAAGCGAGTCAGGTTAAGCTTCGTGACCAGCTTTCAAAATTCCCGACTGTGTACCTTCGATAAACTATTTACGTTATCTCAAATTGTACTTGGACAAAAGATTTGCATGGAAGATGCATATAAAATTAAAAAGACAAGAAATGACAAGACGGTACAAACAATTATGAAATCTTCTGGACTAAATCTTCACTTGACATACGAAACAGACGGCTAATCTATTACAGTATTAAGACTTATTAGGACAAGTGGAGCATAGCATTAAGGCACAGCCATAGACGTTCATATACACAAGATACAAACAACTCAGTCAAAAATTATTATTGCTCCTTGGTTTATAGCGAATCGGCAGGAGATGGATCATATGGGATCTATGACCCTCCTGGGGCTCACCCAGCCTCTATAAAATATTATAAAAATAGGGTAACCAAAATAAGGGGGAAACCTGGCGGTTGAGCGAGACCTAGGACAAGTCACCGTTGTTCATGAAACAGTACAGTTTCTACCATGTACTGAACCCCAGATTCATTCAACGGTCGTAGTGGTTACAGCTTTTAGGTTTATTTCGAATCACACTATGTGTATAGTTTTGTTATGCAACAACAAGAAAATTCCCACTCTCAGATCATATAATCACAGCGAATAATAACATTCCACTCATCAATACAAAATCCGCTTGTTCTTTCTCTTTTCTATACCCTGTTATTTTTAGCAATGGCTAGAAAAACAGTAGACTTGAGACCTGCTCTAGAAATAATGGTCATTTCAAAACTAAATCATATTCCCCCCAAATCAAGAAAAAACAACACTGAGATCAGTCTAGTGTTAACGGACTCAGGTGAGACAGACTCGGAATGAATGTTACTACCGGGGAAGAAAAAATTAGTTGGCTATTTTGTTGTCGCCCTCAGCAAGCAAATTATCGGAAGAAGGGTCGGAGGAATTTCCAATCCTCTGGCCAATTTACTTGGCCCTGGCTAAGTCGACTGGAAGGAGATTCGTCTTTGTCCCTCCCTACCTTCTTTTTGATTAAGACCATTCCAAGGAATTTAATCTTCAAGGTCTCATCTATTATCCGATTCAGGGCTCCCAATTAGAGGTGTATCGATAAAATGATCAATTATCCAGTAAAAAAATTATTAAATTAGTATATGCCTTTATTACTTACAAGTAGGCGGTAAAGGAAGCATTGCGATCTCGAAAATGTTCGACTCTTAAGTTCCTTCAGCTTATATAACACCGCAGGTAAGTAAATATTTGCCATTTGAGATTCCTATGACATCTACATCAAAACTATATTGGACCATGACCTAATCGCGGGGTGTGCTACTATTTTCAAGCTCACAGTTAATATGTTAACAGTTATAGACTCTGTGGAATCTGCTAACCCTCGTGGAGCACACCCAGTATCTATAAAGCGTAAAGTAATGGGGAATATTCTAGCAGTTGAGAGTCATCTCGACCGAATCACCTCCTTGTGTAACCGTCTTACCCTTCATTTTCGGTCCATGCTTTTATTTGTATTCATCGTCTTTTATTAGTAGTTAATTGACTTTACCCAAGTTAATAATTAACATTTTTTATAATAACATTGTTTACGAACTACGTTTATAGGGAAAGTGATAATGTTGCTTGGGGAGGGAAGAGTATATAAGTTAGAGTCAGTGAGATTGGAATCGAGGTTGTAAAGTTTTTACTAGGGCCTTGATTGGTTCTGTTCCAAGGGTGCAGCCAACCTCTTTGACGATATTCTCTCGGGGGTTAGGCTAGGCTCAAGTTTAAATATTCTATTTTCACGTTAAAAATCCGCACGTTATACTCACGCATTTCGGTTTTATTTTTAAAAATAATTCAATCTAAAAGTTATGGATACTTAAGTAAAAAATAAGTTGTAGTAACTATCTTCAATAATTACTCAAGGCGTCACAAAATAAATAAATTAGAAGAAATATCCTCTTAAACATTTATAAAATGGCAAATATTTATGAAGAAAGCAAAATAAATGTTTACATTGACAAAATTAATAAATTATTTACGTTAAGAAACATAGCTAATCAGTTTCAAAATCGATAATTATAACAATATAGCCTAGATATTCATTAAATCCAACAAATTTTCACTAATTAATACGTTTTTATTAGTCTTTACTAGCATTTTATTTCATTGAGTTAATTTTATTTTTAGTATATAGTGGGAGGATGGACTCTTTGAATTCCAAGGTTTCGCCATAAATTATAATTTAAATTATTAATATATATATTATTCCTCTGGTAATTATTTATGACATTTTTAAGCGATGGTGAGACGAAAAACCTTAGCCCGAACACACCGCTACTTCAATAAAGAGAAGTTGTTTTGAAAAGTTAGCGCCGACGCCAATCCATCAGGAAATTGTGTTAGCAGGGAGCAAACACTTCGATCATCTCGGCATATTAGAAAAGGCACAGAGCTAATATATACTCGGAGGAGGAGATGGAAGAGATAGGGAGTGTGGTGTGTGGGAGGGAGGTATTATGAGATACGTGAGGTGATTAGGTAGTATCTTCCTATCGATTAATTGCAAGAATCGATTAAGATATTTCATCTCTTTTCTTTTTTATAGATATTGTTTGATTACTTGTTTAAAGTATACGAACAACTTTATTCTGCTATGGCTAATCGGGCGACGGGAATTCGGTTTAATTAGGATAGGGATCTCTAACGAACACCTGACACCCATTTTAAGTCCCTTCCGGAGGACAGCTTAACCAAAGATTTTTTACAAAATCTGTATGATAGAGAATATGTATTAAAAAACGTTGCAAGAAAACCAAACAAGGAAAAGCGTCCAAGTAACACCATCTTGTTTTTTAGCGACATATTTATCATCTGTATATTTTTCTGTACTCACTATAAATTCTTTAATGAGCACTCTATTCGTCGACAGTAAGTTAAATACAAATATAGCCTAAAGTTACGATGGTCATTATTTAGCAACGGTTATAGACACGCATGTCAGATGAACATCCGACTTCTTACTCGGTCAATCGTGAACACATTCGCTCATAATCTAAATTCAATTAAGCCCAAGCTACCAAGCCAAGTTGCTATGGTTTGAGCCTAGTGAGCAGGCACCATGAAAATCAAGTACATTGCCAATTAGTATGCTTTATCCGAGACAACAAGTCAGTAGCAGTTAGTCAATACGCAGCAGTTCCATGCATAACATTGTTCCAGCTTCATTCCCACAGTTGAGGCCTTATCGAGTAAGTTTACCTCATATATTCAGCTCATCTTGCTTCATGCATCTTTTGAACGACGTAATATTCTGGTAATTCATGGGTTAGATTCTCACACTTGACGATTATTATTCAATCCTCGAAGGCCATGAGAAATGAATCTTGACCATTCTTTATTATTTATATATATATATACTAGCTTTTGCCCGCGGCTTCGCTCGCGCGGTATTTGGTCTGCCATATTAAGTTTCGTGAAAGCTCATTTTAAATAAATAATTTCATTTCATTTTAATTATAAGTTAGTCGTACATCCAAAATTTCAGATGTCCAACTTCAAAACTAGCGGATTCCATACAATCTTTGAACCCCTATCATATTAAGGGGGAAACCGTTGGGGGTGGGATTATCCAAATTTCTTTCTTAAATTATACAAAGAACCTATCTGCAAATTTCAAAATGCTAAGTTCCTGATTAGCCTTTAATTATACACAGAACAAAAAAAACTGTCTGGGGGGGCACGTGCCCCCGTGCCCCCCTAAATGTACCCTTGCTGTAGCCTATGTGTTATTATGATGTATAACCTGCATTACTCAATTAGTTTCATCCAAATTCTTTTAGTAGTTTTTGCGTGAAAGAGAGACAAACATACAAACTTTCGCATTTATAATATTAGTAACATTAGTAGGATATCAAAACAAATAGTTTCACTCATGTTATTTCTGTTATATTAACAACTATGATTATGTGATTTGCCTTTAATTATGTACTATAATGGATGCTCCACAGTACCTAAAAAACTGTCGGGGGGGGGCATGTGCCCCCGTGTCCCCCCATAAATTCGCCCTTGTTGTAGCCTATGTGTTATTCTGATATATAACCTATATTACTGTTAAGTTTCATCCTTTCATTCTGTAGTTTTTGCGTGAAAGAGAGACAAACATACAAACTTTCACATTTATAATATTAGTAAGATATATATATATGTGTGTGTGTGTGTGTGTGTGTGTGTGTGTGTGTGTGTGTGTGTGTGTGTGTGTGTGTGTGTGTGTGTGTGTGTGTGTAAAATAGTACATTAAAATCTTAAAATAAGGCACTACACTGAAGAGGTGAAACTGGAATGTCTATAATATTATAATATTATGTCCAGTGGAAATGACTAAAGTATGGAAATTAAGATCTAATAATGAGATATACAGACGAGTAATAATAACCATTAGAAAAAGAACATTGTTAATTTGTGGACATAATTTCAGAATGCATATCAGATGCCTTGTAGTGCCAGGGAGTTAGTTAACAAAGGCTTCAAAACGAAATTAGATATTTAATTGAATCATTATTCAATTAGTCAACGTATACTTAGTACGTTACTTATAGGTGTAGTTAAAAAATGTAAAATAAAAAACTTATATCACTTTAAGCCTCGAAGTGTCTAGTGTTCAATGTACTAAGGAACTAATGGTTGTGAAAGTAGGTAATTTAGCCGATATCATACTCAACTACTTCCACTTTTTAGAGGCTGGGTAAGCCCAGGTGGGTCCACAGATCTTACAGGGGCATCCAGGGCTATTATCTTTTTAAATAATGTATCTGTCAGACCCGGATTTGGACCCAGAACGTACAGCTCAGTAGTTCAGGCTCTACACATATTTCTATAGTATATCGATAACAGGAAAAAACATTGGTAATAATAAAAGTCAAACAGCACCCAAGGGCAGTGCCATTTTGTCCCAACCCGAGCCTCGATATTTCACAAGCAGATCAAATGGAGCGTACCAGGCCATACACTTCCTGCTCTCTCTCTCTCTCCATTTTCCTATCCTACGGCTATTTTCAGAAAGCCTTGGAAATATATTAACGATCTATGCGGGTATCCAAATCCGCATTTCCATATAATCTTGCTTTCTCTCTCTTTCCAGCCTTTTTCTAAGCGTCACACCGAATATTTTATTCTTTCATAAAGAAAATGTTTTATGTATATTCTGCAATAACCAGCACGTTCTTGTTGAATATAAAATAACTTCGCTTTCTACGATGGCCGCATTTAAACCAATAAAGGCAAAAAGAAAAGAAGGTTTTAGAATACGGAACATCCACTATTTTACAAATCAGACAACGGTTTATGTAATACACGATGCTCAAATTTTATAACTTTATTCTGTAATTTATATGTATTCTGTAGTTTACAATGTATTTTTTTTCAATATAGTATTAGCAGAAAAAAAATCAATTTCCAGTCCCAGTATTTTAATTTGTACTTTCAATTATAATGCTCAAAGTAAAGAGAAAATAATATATTTTTATTTTAAAGAGAAAAGATATGCCCCGGCCGGGATTCGAACACGGATCCTCTGTCATGTATACACGAAAACGAATGATCTTTGAACATTACTTTAATTTTAGGATCTTGTTGATTTACGTCATATTACTATTTATAATTTTTGGTCAACTATTTTGATTTTTAAATATTTTTATTTTAAAGAGAAAAGATATGCCCCCGGCCGAGATTCGAACCCGGAACCTCTGTCTCTCCGTGACAGCGCTCTAACCATTTGAGCCACCGGAGTCGACTGCCGGCAGGGGACAAATCTGTTCTCTTGCAGGAGGATAGACAGAGGATCTTCGTGTTATTGTCTTCATTTAATCTTTAATGAAGATTTGTAAAGAAATCTTGTATCTTCATTTAGTAATGAAAATACATGATGCAGTGCTTAATAAAAGTAGATTTCTCAAACAGGAAGTATTAATTATTTAAGGAATGAATTATTTCCTTATTTTTACTTCTATGATTAAACTGTTTTAATTTCTTCAATTTTAAATGGAATAATTTAATCTTAGAATGAGTAAACTCGATATAAGATGACTAACTCCTATAAAATTACTTCCATATACATCGGTTCATAGCTCGGCCATTGCAATTGCGAGTACACGGGGATCAGTGAAGAGAAAGGATGTGTCTGAACGAGAGTCGAACCAGACCAGGATGGCTCTCGAAATCAAGGTAACTTCTGAGTCGATATGAATAATAATGAACTTTTTTTATGAGATCCAACTGCTTTCACCAATAAAATACCACTAGTACCAATTTTGGAGAAACAGGAGTACCTATAACACGCCATCATATTTATGGCTAGAGATGCTATAGGCTATATTTATGGGATCTTCTTCCTGTTTCTAATAAACTTATTAATTGGCAAAAAGTTTCTTTACCTATCGTTGGACAAAAGATTCATCCTGGTCCATTCGTTCATGGTCACCCTGAGGAAATAAGGTATACAATACAAAAATAAATCCTTAAGAGAAGAAGCTGGAGAAAGCAATGATAACTGAAGGGAAGCTTAACCAGCTTGAGAAGGATCAATGAATTGTTTTTCAACGGGTTTCGGAGAAGTTTTTAAGTACCTCGATTAACCAACAGGTGGTTCTAGCTTTTAAAAGTTGAACTGCAATTGTTAGATCTGGATCCATTCTATTATTTTCGCTGAAAAGATAGGAAATATATAACAACGAATTGAGCGAAACAAACTAGTGTCATTGTCGTTGTTTTTGGCTTGATATGGAGACGTAATCCAAGCGTATAACCCCCATTTTAAGTTTGACTCAGATTCCTATTTACTACGAAAATAACACGATTTCACTTTCCTAAGTAATTTTTGGAGAAAATTCGCCGCTCATAATCACTTATTAATAGGGACTGTAGATATCAAAATTCCTTTTTACCAAATTCAATTCACATATCGCCAAAATTGTGTACCCTCTCTCATACTACTTAAATTATATTTAAAAAAACTTAAAGTCGATGATTAATGATCCATTCTGTTAAGGCCTAAATGAGCGTGTGAAGGAATTTCGATAGAACAAGTTGCTGGGTGATAGTTAGTATTAAAGGATGCATGCTTGACTGAGCCTAGCTTATCCAGCCAGCCTGATAAGAGCGAGGCGGTGATGTGCAGACATGATCAAGATTGGGGTTTTCTCTCTAGATTTAGGTCACGGAGCCTTTAGAATTATTTTTTTACTTTTTTATGTAAGATAAAATAATTTATATTATAATTTTTAAGTATAATATAATAGTTTTTCATTCATTAAAAAATAATAAATCTAATTTTAGTAGTGTTCAATGTTTACTCGGCACAAGGGCTCTTTGCATCTCTCCATGACTGTGGATCAAGATAAGTGATTTTTTTTAACCCCTGGGTTTTTTAGAGAGCTTTTTTTTTAACTACGAAATTATAAGTTGGCTGAGGGCTAAACCTATGAAGTGGATACCCTTAACGGGGGAAGGGGGGGGCAATTCACTTCCCTGCACAACCTTTATTTAGAAACAGTACAATTTTTGGCTCTTTGCATCTCTCCATGGCTGTGGATCAAGATTAGTGATTTTTTTTAACCCCTGGGTTTTTTTAGAGAGCTTTTTTTTTTATCAACTACGAAATTATAAGTGGGCTGAGGGCTAAACCTAAAATAATTATCGGTATAATTTTTGTTTGTCCTTTTGAGATCTGCAGACCCTCCTGTAGCTCACTCAGCCTATGAAGTGGATACCCATAACGGGGCAATTCACTTCCCTGCACAATCTTTATTTAGAAACAGTACAATTTTTTATATATTATTTTTTAATGTAGCGTCTAGATCAAATGTATATAACCAAAATAACCTTGGGGGCCACTTTGAAAATGGACCAACTCCGCCGGCCATATATAACATTTTATGTTATACAACCTCCCCAAATTATATTTAGACACAATATGGACATTTTTTGAAATGAAAATTGAAACGCAATAAGTTATTATTATTTAGTTTGTTATTATTCTTAAATGTAAACATAGATAATATTATAATGATACTAAACGCAAGTTGTAATGATTCTATCTCATAATTTTGACAATTAATTTTTTAATAGATATGGATCTGCAAATAATGAATTTTTAAATAAATGGGTTCTTTACTTTGGCCATTATAAAATAAATATATTTTGTAAAAGTTAGATGTGCCTGACGGACCAACAAAATGTTAAAGGTTCGCAGGTAGGCTGATTATTGAATACTTGAGGCATGTAAAAATTAGTGAGTCAAAAACAAATAATTTTTCATCTTTTTCTTATATTTTCTTGCTACTTGCTACTATTTTCCTCTTCAAATTTTCATTTTTAGTTATCAAAGCAGTTTTTGTGTCTTCTAAAAAATTACTTCTTCAAGATCTTTTCCATGTCAGGCGTTGAAATTAATATGTATCCTTATTTTATCGACATTAAGTCGTTTTAATCATTACAAAATTATTAAACTTGCAGCTTTAATAACACATAAGTAGATCATACTGGCTGCATTTCATTCGAAAAGCTTGAGGTTGTCGATCCGATGAAGCGTTAATGAATCCGGGCCTGATAGAAACACTTAATTAATAGACCCATTAGTGAGTCCCATCGGAGCTGGGTCGTGTCGATGACATAACAACTCGAGTCCTCGACAATTTCCAAGTCAGTTACAATGTTACAACTCGTCCGACTTCACAAGCTTCCTGCAGAATCAGAAAACCGCATACTCTTCCGATTGTTCTTCCAGTACAGGATCGAAGAGCCTTACTGTCCTGAGTATTAAGTCGATGGAGTTCCAAGAATAAGTAATTTATTTTCATTTTTAAAAGCGAGATAAAAAAATACACCCACGGAATAATAAAAGCCTTAATAAATTTATTGTCCTCGTTATTTATAAATATAATCTCCATCTTATAAGGTTCTTCTATGAAAATAAATACAAATTTAAAATACATGAACTTCTAACACAGATAGGTATATAGGTACTGAAATAAAGTTCAGGATGATAAATTTTAAGAATCTATTATTACTTAAGAGGGCTTGATGCCAGGGATGGGCCGGCATGCTTAAGTGGAGCCCAGTTTAATCTCCTTCTTCAGCATTTCATTTTTCGTTTTCATCAAACAACCTTAATTTATGCAAATGTACAGTTTCATTCAATTCTGCACGGTTACTTTTCAAATTTATTTTAAAATCTCTATCTACTACAGATTCAGAAAACCCACCTATTAACTTTTTATTAAGTTTAGGTACCATATGATGAAAAACTTGCTAATAAATAAATTAAAAAAACTGAAGCACTACAACTCGCCAGGTTTTTTCCCGATTAAACGTACCCTATTTAAAGAGGATGGGTAAGCCCCAGGTCTGCAGATCTCACAGGGTCGATTTATATGAATGTTAACTGGTTAAAAAATGCATTTGCCACAGTTGGAATCGAACCCGAATCCTCAGCTTAGCGATTTGAGGCTCTACACAATAAGCTCTACCGCTCCCGTTTTCTATAATAACAGTTTGCCGAATAAAAGGAAAATTTCTGTCATAATTCATATTTTAATATTGCACCCAGAGTAGAGCTTTAGGGGTTCTTCTTGTATCCCAAAACTCATCGATAATGGCCTTAATATGAGTCCTTTTAGGAGAATCTTTATTTTCATTGGTTTCAAAAATGGCTTTCACTTCAATTCCCAATAAATAAGGCTTCTGAAAAGAAGAGGACCGAGTGACCTTCAAATTTAAATCTCTTATTAAATCTGTCAAGTACCTTTTCGCAATTTTTCAAACATTAATTTATTTTTTATAGAGATTTTCTATGAAGAACAGTTGCTTAGGGTACTCTAAACTGTCACTAATATCTATTGATATTGCCTTTGTATTGATAGTATAAATGGTTTTAGTATTCATCCGATTTAAGCGAGAAAACGATGCTTCATTAATGTATTGGATTCATTAATGATATCCTCAGCAAAATTTTAACATTTAAAAGACCAAATGATTCAGACCAATAAATTTTTCCATCAAACAAAGCCAGTTAGTTCAGGGGATGCTAAACTGAAGCAATTAACATCTTTACCAGAAAAACATTACTAATAGTTCTTAAATTCGCGTATGGAGAGATTGATTTATCCATCTCTTCAGTTTATTAATTTGTAATGGGCTTTATTTGATGTTCATAAATATGATTTTTTAATATTAAGTACGCGAGATCATCAGAATTTGTATTATAATTTAATTGAAAATAACTCCAGGACATAAAGATACAACACAAATTTAAAAAAAGCTTTCATATATTTTTTTTAATAATATCTCAGTATGCAATATTCCAGCATTGTCATTTAATTTCGACATTACTTAATTTATTTCATATTGTGAGGAAGTGACTTATTTTTGGGACCGTTGAAAAGGAATATTATTATTGGGTCTAAAGAATTCGGGAGCGGGTTGAAATGGAAGTTAATGAAAATTAATTTCGCTCTTCGGGAAATTGGACTCCTTTTCAAATATTAACGAAATGGAAATCTTGTGAATATTTTATCATCGAAATCATGGAATAGTTAACAAATAATAAAAGTAACATATAATTGATATCCGCAATGAAGAGATAAAATGAGTATTTTATTATGTGCTCCAAACCTTCTAATTTATGGATTAATTAATTAAGAGTCATTTCTGACTGAATAATATATTTTTTCTTTTTAGTTGTATTGAATTTTTCAAGAATCAATCATCAACCCATTTTGTTGATAGATTCAGGCATGCAATTACTAGTGTCGATGTTCAAATTGTTTGAAATTACAATTATTTGCAAATTAAAATTGTGAGCAATTACAATTTTTAAAACGACACAGAGAAAGATTAAATAAGCAGTAGTTCTAAAAACAGAGGTGCTATTGTCACCAATTAAATTAACAGTCTACAACTTTAAAGTCAATTATTTAAGAGACAACAAGTTAGAAAATAATTAGCATAGTCATCAACATCAATTAAAGAGGAGTTCGCAATTTACTGTTATTACTGCATATTATTGTACTGAGCATGGCTATAATAACTTGTGTTAAATATATTGCTTATGTGTTATAAATGTATTATAATATATTTATATTATAATTATTAAAAATTAAACTGTTCCATATTTTATTAATGAAGAGAAATATATTGATTTATGTGAGAACTTTTACAAAGAATAAATAAAATATTTCTCACTTTATTTGAACCTTGAATCTCAATCGAATCGCCACACAGCATTCTGTAGTTCCCAGGGAATTACAAGTTACAGAAGATTCATTATACAATTGAACAGCTCAGGAAAATATTAATGATGATAATCCCAAAACAAATCCGAACTTGGTCTGAACTGATCAAGAAAGAACACACTTGGAAGTTATTGATTCGTAGTACTCCAAAGAAGGTGGAGCGAAAGAAGGAAAATAAATATTAATTTCTGTTTTTTTTTCTTAGTTGTTATTTTTTTTTTTAAACTTAAATTCAGTAAATAACGAAATTGAAAAATAACTCTTCCAAAACTGTCGATTAATAAACGATAAGGTGTCCGCCGAGGTGACGGAGGGAGGGTCGCGTTAGAACTGAGCACATGTGTGTAAAACGAGGGTGTCGGCAATGAACCTTCTGGCTCGCGAAGCTTTTATTATTAATTTTACGATTAAGATGAACAGCTGATGAAGGGAGTTTATTAAAAGGAGGGGTCTCTTTGAGAGGGAAAGTAGTTTACTTTAACACGGTCCAACCGCCGAGTTAGTTTACTTAGGACCTCACTCCAACACTAACTTAGCCCTAAGGTAATCAAGTCTTCGCAATTTGTATTTACAAGTTCTAATGAAAAATTTAGCCTTGATGAATAATATGGAACATGTCACAAAAACTAAATAAAACAAAGTCCATACTTAATGCTTTCACATTAGTTATGAACAGCTACACCTATATCTTACCTTGAAACAAATGAAAAGGAGCATCAACAATAATCATTGTTAATGTCACATTTTGTAAATATTTAAACAGTTTACAAATGTTCTTATTACCCAAGAAATTGTATTTATAATATATCCGCATGTCCGTCTCACCTTTATGGTAAGTTAAAGTGGCTTTTCCCTCCATTTCGAAGACAATATTTCCTCTGTTCATTCTTATACCAATCCATTTACTCTCAATACTCTTCATATATTTACAGTCTCCTCCAGTTTCTCAGTTCAACACCATAAAACAAGATCCCGCCTTTCCGATCTCTATATATGTTCACACAGAACTGAAGCATAAAAACTTCCTTCCTCGCCCGCTCCACCACAGTATGGAACTCTATCCCTCCCAATATCCGTCATAGTCCCTCACTATCGTCATTTAAATCCTTGCTTTTCCAACGCCTTTGAGAAGGTTAGTCATTTACTTATATTGTAAAGTATAGAATAATTCATTGTGCTATTTATTTCTTTTAATTTTGTTTTTTAAGAAGCTGTACATCATGTAGAGAAATTTTTGCATGCTAGCTCATGTATCATCATCATCTCTTTAATTTTTCAGGATTTGTACTGTTTATTTACTTATTATTTTTGTTTAAATATTTCTTTTTAAATTGTTTTATGTCCAGAATAAAGTTACTTTTCTATTATATTTTTTATTTGACGCGAAACAGCCCTGAAGGACTAAGCGACTATGATGCAGCATTTTTTTTTTCAGTTTTTCTCGGTCCATCTTTGCCTCATGGTTTCACTGGTTTTTCTTCTTTCTTCTGTTCACTAGTACCGCATTTTAAAGGAATTTTTGGTATTTCATTCTGTTTTATAATAAATCTAATGTTGCTGTTGTTGTTTGTTCATTTAACGTCACCTTATGCTGCTATGGCTAATCGGACGATGCTACAGTGGGAGCTCTAAATTTTGCCTATCCAGGTTTAATTGGGATAGGGATTTTTAACGAGTACCTGACATCGTACAGGACCCCCGTTTAACGTCCCTTCCGAAGGACGGCGTAACTAAGGATTTTTTACTCCCTTAAAAAAATCCTAGGGCCACCTGCCGGGCTACAAACCCGCGATCTTGGGTTTAATTTAAATCTAATGTAATCCCGTGTTTCTGTGTTTTATTTATTCTGTGTATCCTTCTTTGAATTTGTAGCCAATAATTTTGGTGAACACTATTTTGTTAAGTCTCTCCTCATTCATTCTCATCATGAGACCGTAAAATCTGAGTTTTCTAACCCTCATTTCTGTTTCCAAGTCGCGTGTTTCGCAGTAAATTTCTTGGCCTTCTGGCGTTACTTTGGGCCGTGCATTCTCCTAGGAATCCTTCTCTCTATTTTAAGAAGTTTATCTAAACTGTGAAAGCAAATAGTCTCGGTTCCGTACTATGCCACTGGTTTTACCACTGTATTTTAGTGCCTGATTTTGGCCTTTTTGAAGAGGCATTTTTATTTTACATATTACTCGTTAAGTAGCATAAAATCTCCAAATTTTTAATTCTGTACATATATATTTTATAATATATATATTATTAATATAACCCAGAAAGTTATGACATGCCTTTCTGAACATGTATCTGGTTGAATCCGTACTTTTTTAAGACAATAGTTGTGGAGGGAAGTGATTTGTCTGTGGCTCCATTAGGCTCCATTAGGCTCCATTGCCAGGTGTTTCGGTCACTTTACACTCAATTAAGGGTACTCACTTTATATAGGTCTATAGATCCTATCCGTGTTAACATATTAAATAATTTATCTACCTCAGCCGGATTTGAGCTCAAGCAAAAATCATTTTTCACCTTGCTCCTCGAGGCTTCTGTTTATAAAAAAAGTGTAGATTTGGTTGAGAAGCAGGTAGGTATTTAGATGATTGCAAAATTGCAACTGATAATTTTTACCCTATAACTGACTTTATATGGGTTCCCTTTGTGGTACTTATTCAAGAGAGCAAAGAGAGAAAAATAGAGAAATTTTCCTGAAGGTCAGGGGAAATAAAAGACCCGTATCCTATGAAGCCTTTCAATCGGTGATTGGATGGGCAAGGATTCGGGCACTGTAACTGCCTTCTTTATGGCTAATAAAATAGCTATTCGATTCTGGAGTTAATTTTCGTTCTCGAATGTCCATTTTAGCTTTAAATCAAGACTTTATACATTCATGCATAGCAAATATTGGATATAAAGAAATAATCAAATATAGTGCCGAAACGAAAGGCCTAAATAATTATCTCAAATAGTACATTTGTATAGACCGAAAATTGCTGCTGGTTAAAAAGCTGCTAATTGCCAAGCTTCTGTTACACAGTTAATAATTATAATAAATAGTTATGAGTAGTTGAAGTTAAAATTTTATATTTTTGGGGGGACGTAACTTAAAATATACAAGTTTACACTTATACAACACAAACCATACTCCATATATAGAAGAGCCTGTATTTCACATTTATTGTAATTATATTGTTAACTCACATACATTTTATCATGAGCCAATTTAATTGATTCAATCCTCAATCCTCTTCCTCCACTGTTGATGACCAATGACATGAGCTGATGAAGTCCCCCCTCTTCCCCCACTCCTCACCCATTCAGCCAATGAGAGCGGGCCAAGGTTCTTTTCATAAATCCCTTTGTTTCAGTCCTATTGAAGCCCTCAGCTGTCATTATAGGGCCCCCCACACCTCGGGGGCGATTTAGGGACCACATTTTGCCGGCATGCACTTGAGATAAATATACTATCGTTAATTCCACCTGGAATAAAAATAATTACTTATCATTATTATTAGTTCTCAAATGTGTTAAGTGTAAATTTTTCAAAAATGGGTTTCGTTATACATATAAATAATATTGAAAAAGTTGTGATCAGGAAGTCATAGATGATATGTTGATATAAATTTTATATATTAGATAGAGCTTTATATATAAGATTTCGGTTAATTATTATATGATTGGAACTTAACTCGGGATCTGTTAGATCTACAGAGCTGCATTTGGGCTCAAATTGTGGAAAATTTAATCTTCTTTAAATGGGGTTCTTTATGTATTTTCCCTAAAACGCACCGATTAGGAGATGCAGGCCAAAAAGTGAAATAAGTCCGAAAATTTCGATGTTTTTCGGGCACCAAATATTTATTTTTCTATCGGTATATTTTTTTATTATTTCTTATATGTATATAATTAATATTTGAATGTTTTTATGTTTATGTATAAATATATATGTGTATAATATATAAATATAGGTATAAATATATATAAATAAATAAATAATATATAAATATATGTGTATGTATAAATATATATATATATATATATATATATATATATATATATATATATATATATATATATATATATATATATATTTATATGTATAATGGCAAGTAGAGAAACTACCCACTGGTAAGTACTCAAATCACAAGTTCAACTAAGAAGGTCGCGTTGCCATATTCTTTTCAGTTGCCCCGGAGGATTATTGGGAATTGAAGAGGAAGCTAGGTTTGAAACTTATAGGGTTTGAGTAGGAAGAAATAATAATCATTCCTACACATTACAAACGGTAACAAATGACTGATAAAAACGTGTAGCTATAGGAAAAATTTATAAATTTAATTTCAAAATATTGGTAAATTATAAAATCACTTTAAAAATGATTCAATGCCTACCAAAGGAATATATTTGAAGATAAAATTAGTTAATAGTAATTCGCTTAGGTTTTTATTTAATTGTATGCATTAAAACAGTGTAGTGTAACCATGACAATTTTGAAATCTCCCTACCTTCAGAATTCATCTTTCTTCAGCTCCGATCCGGACACTTTACACAAGGAGTGCCAGCCTTCAAACTCTACCTTACTGGAAAAATTAGATTATATGCTAATTTTAACTAGTATAAACATAATCAGAATAGTCTGTCCACTGCTGCGCTCTATCGGAGCCATTCGACTAATTATGTAGGTTCTTTTCCATTATATGTGTCTAAAAACTGATATGCGATAATTTAGTAATACTTAAAACGGTATAAGCGGATTTTTATTTAAACTCGATTCAGGACCATTTCAATAAGTTATTTAAAACTAGAAAAGGGAATTACAATTTGTAGTAGTATTCCGACAGAGAACGGAGAAGTTGTTGATACGGAACTTTAATGCATCTTTGTAATGACTTCGCCAACTGGAGTCATTTGCACCGGTTGGAATGCCAGAACTGCTTGGGTTATTAGAAACCTACTTCACGACTTTTAAGCTCAATTAATCGCTTGGAAAATAACATAATATTTATCGATTTGTCTTAATTATTAATTATAAATTCTACCTCCCCCCCATTCACATTCCTGTTATAAATTGTATTTTATGTTCTGCCTTCTTGAACCACCTATGCAGTGTGAGGAGGGAATTCTGTACAGCCCTCTCCAGCTCTGCCGGTCTTCCACCAACTTTGCTCTTCTGATCCTCTGGAGTCATCTCTTCTTGAAATCTTTCGTCGTCTCTTCTTCCAATCTCTTCTTAGGCCGTCTTCTTCCTCATTTTCCCGCCGCTTTGGCTCGGTAGGTTTCGTTAGCAATTATGTTAGGTTCCATCCGCAGGAGATGTCCAAGTCATCTAGTCGGTTTTCTTCTATTACCTCGTTGGCTGGTGTAGGTTCGACCTGATAGTGGCGA
Source organism: Arma custos (assembly GCA_037127475.1). Lineage (NCBI taxonomy): Eukaryota > Metazoa > Arthropoda > Insecta > Hemiptera > Pentatomidae > Arma > Arma custos. The sequence goes on along the minus strand of CM073764.1, from coordinate 121,576,260 downwards.
TCCGGACTCGGTGTGGTCTTGCTTTGTACTCAGTCTTCCTGATAATTCTCATTTCTGCTGATTATATTCTGGATTGGTGCTTCTTTGTCAGCGTCCATGGTTCTGAAAAATACGTGAGGGTAGGGAGGAGTGTTGACATTAATGCAGCTACTTTTGTTTCCTTTTCTACTTCTCTTCGTTTTAGAAACCTTCTCTTAACCGCTTCAAACATCCTGCTCGCGGCTCCGATTCGCTCAGTCATTTCCAAATCCATTTGTCCGTTTTCTGCTAGGTGCTCTCCCATTTAGGTATTTAAAGTTCTCAATTCTATGTGTATGTATTATTTATTCTTATATCGAATTATATTGTTTCCTTCAAGGAGAAGTTCTAGGGAATTTCACATAGAAGAATTCTTCTAATTGGAAAAGTCTAGGACATTACGCAGCATCACGATTCCAACTTTCCTCACAGCGGTAATATTAAAAGGCACCTTAGAATAGCAGGTTACGATCCCCGAAGATGATAGCAAAGATGCTATTGCTATTGGTTCAATGCTATATCCACTATGCAAACGGTCTGGGTTGTTAGCAATAACTGGGCAGTTATCTACCTTTACTACCTCAGCGACAATAAAATGTGTTATTGTCTCGTTATCAGATCATATCGCCACGGGATGTTGTTTTTTTTTTAGATTTTTATTGCTCACGAGATCCTATCACTCAGGTCAATCATCCTTATTATTCCCCCTCTCTATTACCGTTATTCATATGATATTTAAAAAATAATTAATGGGATTATTTAAAAGTTAGATTATAAAAAGTTTTATACATTACATGTAGATCAAAAACACAGACTTAAACAAGATCCCCGGAAAAAAATAAGAAGGATAATAATAAATAATACAAAACTGCAGCGTCATATTTCATATTACTCCACTGTCATTACCAGAGAATCTGTATGCTGCAGAATATCTCATTACGAATAATAAAGGCCTGGTAGAAAACTTGTAGATTAAAGAAAGAAAAATCTTCAGGAACATTTTAGGCCCAACTAAAGAGCATTGTGAATCCAGACGACGGCATTACAGTGAGCTATAAACACATCGGGTGTTTTCAGATTATGGAGAATTGCAGTCTAGGGCAAAGTGCTAAGAATGAATCCCGTACGATTGGCGAACTAGAGTGTAATCTATTTTAAATGAAAGCAGACTAAACCTTAAGTCGAAGAGGTAAAAAAAGACTTACAGGATATGAAAATTACTTGTGAGGGTATTCTAAAACGCAACCGTCCCAGAATAATACTAAATGCTCACCAGGATTTCAGAAAAAACAAAACCTGAAGAAAGGAAAGAAATGAGCGGAAGAAAAGAAGGGAGTAACGCCGACAACTGGGCCAATATTAAGGCTAACTATAGTAAAAAGGGCAATTGAAATGACGCAGTCCTTAGTAGCCCAATAGGAAAAAAAAATGTTTTCTGAAGAAATTATCTTATAGTAATCATAATTATTAAGTAAACGAACAAGTTCAGATACGGTTATAAAAATGACAGTAACATACCTTTTTCTCCGGTTTTTGAACAGACAGAAATACAATTTGAATATTTTTATTTTGAAGAGAAAAAAATTGTCCTGGCCGAGGTTCGATCCCGAGGTCTTCCTCATCTCTACTGGGTACTCTACCAACTAAGCTACTAGTTTCCTACATATACATCTCGAAAATGGCGAGTACTGGGGACATGGATCGGTGAAGAGAATGGATTTGTCTGACCTGGTTACGAACCTGGGTTAATAAGAGTATTACAATTATACAACAAGCCAATAGGCTAAGCGATATACCATTTCCCTTGACGTAGTATTAGTGTTTGACTACGCCTTGTATTGGTAGATGTGATCTCTCTGGTCGATGTGTGATATGCTGTATTTAATCTTCTTAATGTATATATTTTTTATAGTGAATTGGCGAAACGTGAGATAATAAATAAACAAGTAGAGAAACTACCAACTGGTAGTACTCAAATCACAAGTTCAACTAAGGTCGCGTGGCCATGTTCTTTTCAGATGCCTCGGAGGATTATTGGGAACTGAAGAGGAAGCTAGATTTGAAACTTAGGGGGTTAGAGTGGGAAGAAATAATTATCATTCCAAAACATTACAAACGGTAACAAATGACTGATAAAAACGTGTAAAAAATGACAAAAAGTAATAGAATAAAATTGAGAAATCCTAACACAAAGTAGGATTTCAAATGAATTTCACCCCACCAATTCACTAACCACGAGGACTTACATAAAAATATATATACATTAAGAAGATTAAATACAGCATATCTCACATCGACCAGAGAGATCACATCTACCAATACAAGCCGTAGTCAAAGACTAATGCTGCGTCAAGGGAAATGAGTGAGGCTAGAAATAACTCATGGGTGGTTTGTGGAAGAAGATGGCGGAAATGATGGAATAACCTAATGTGAAATATTTCATCATTCTTGTGCACCATTTCCTCCTCGAAATTCTTAACAAATTTCCTATTTTATTCCACATTTATTTTTCAGCTTTATTTATATCAACCTTAGTCCTTCTTTAGAGGGCTTCATAATTCCTGCTGAAAGATAAATGGTATGTAGTTTAACGACTTTTTTCATCTCCAGAGTGATTAGTAAAGATAACTCCAAACTCAATAATAAGTGCAATATTTAATGAGCTTAGGAACTGTAAGAGAGTTTTTCTAGGGCTTGTGGGAATTCTAAATTCAAGGTAGCAGATGGTTTTCATACAATCAATTGTCGGTTCTAGGAAATTAGATAGTGCAGGCTTAGACCTAAGGAGGAAAGGCAGGTTAGGAATTGGTAATAACATTGGAATAATTATGAAATGTGTCCTAAGATAACACGTGAGTCGGATTGATCATATTCATTAAGTTATCAGCTTGTTGCATACGAACTGTGCGTTTTATAATTTCTAAAATTCAATGTGGAATTCAGAAGTTTACTAAGTTTAAGTTTATAGATTATATTTACTCTCACTACAATTGAACGAACATTGTGTAGCATGCTATCAAACATGACTGTGAGCACACACGATTTTCGTGTATTTTTTTTTTTTCGAGTATAAACTTGGACACAAGCTGTAAAAAAAGGGTGCTGTACCGAACGGATCATTCGCTGTTGGTTTGAGAAATAAACAGTTTTCTCAATATTAATATTCTAGGGTGCTGGACTTTACAGATTATATTTTTTTCTTAGGGTGTATAATAATACAAAAAAACCTTTAGTCCAAATTCATATGTTATATCTATTTTCTATTGACGTTTCGACCTAAATGGTCATTTTCAATATATGGTTCATTCATGATCAACAGTATAAAAACTCTGTCTATTTCTGTAGATTAATAGGTTGCATTTTTAAAAATTAGCTGGGTGTGTTGTATCCCATAGTCAGTTGCTATACTCGAGTATAGAAATATACTAACCCATATTTCAACTTACTGCTTTTATGAAATTCGTTTCTTCAAATACGCCTTTGATGTTGCTAAACTGATTAGTTTTCACGTTCGTTCTCAAACATTTTATGATGGAAACAAGGATGATGTGAAAGACAAACAACTTAATGAGTATGTAGGGTCTGTAGATAAAAAACAGTATTCACAGGAAACGTTTATTAATTTGAATCAGTTCAGTGAGCATTGTACTTGTGTAAAATGTAAGATTATCAGCCATATTTGATTTTCCACTTCCTAACGAGAAATCTCCACAGCTTTGAAAATCTGAAGCACAAAGAAGATTAGCCTTTAAGGCGCCAGAGGGAGAATACAAGAAGACGCCTAATCTGTTTAATTAATAGAGATCCCCCGACATTATTCGTATCAGGGCTCAAATATCTTTTCAGTGAAAATGTTTCAGGAATCATCGCTTCTGTTTTATTCAAAGTTTTAATCAGGTTCGTCGATGATTACCGATTAATTAGTATTCGACAGGTATAAAATATTTTCGTTAAAAGGGCATTTTCCTTAAAAGCTTAATCTTAGTTTTTTATTCATTCGAAGCTTCCCTGACTTATTTCTCCTTGAGGTAGAACCGGAATCCAGGTAATTATAACTTATTTCTTCTCTATATATTCATTTTATGCTACGAATCCTTCTTCAGAAAGTTGTCTGAAGTTTCCGGATGCTGGTTCTTTTCATCCAGGAATTACCGTAGGCGTTTCGGAAAACCAGGTTTTGTTTTAAATCCCAATTCTTGCGTAAGAAATTCTCCAAAACAAGCATTGTCGCTATTTTATCTCCTCTATAATGTAGTTATTATTTAGTACCTTCTTTTCGGAAAGGAAGTGGTGAGAATACACTTCCATTTCAATTGTTCCCGCATTTTAGCTCCACTCCAAGATAGGTGTGCTCCAAGGTAACAGCTTCGAAGCGACACCAATAAACCATGCTGCCTTCTTCTAGTTGTGGATGCAAATAATTCCATATTAGGCTTTAGCTTTGTTGACAACTTGACAAACTTTCCTGCTCTCAACAATGTCATCGGCATAACGAGTGATTCGCGTTGAACGGTTTGATAGCTTATTATTCATAACAATTCTTCCTATAGCTTCATGAAGAATTAGGTAGAAGACATAGCATCTCCTTTCCTCACCCCGGTGCTAAACTTAATTTTGCGAATTGTGAGGTAGCCAACCTTGACAAGCTTGCGTTTGGTTCATTGTCATTTTTATTGATTTAATAATTTGTTCATTGAAATTTACAACTGTATTATAACAATACAACAAGTAAATGGCAGAAATGGAACACATTGGCATTGATAAAGACAAGTAGAGAAACTATTCAGTGGAAGTATTCAAATAACAAGTTCAACTTAGAAGGTGTCGATGCCATCATCTTTTCAGACGTCTCGGAGGATTATCAGGAATCGAAGAGGCGATAGGTTTGAAACTAGTGGGTTTGCGTGGGAATAAAGTTTGTCATGAAAGGATTGATTTCAGATTAGGTCCAAATAATCAACAAAGGACATTGTCCAAATAAAGGCATTGAGGTCATTATGGATGCCTTTATTCGTTTCAAGTTAGGAGGATTTTAGGAAGTATCTTTTATTGTAAGGAGTGAATAAGAGAGGAATTTGATGGCTTAATCTCCGCCAATTAGCTTAGCCTCTCTCTCCCCCAAAGCTCTACTCTATAAGTCCATTTGGGTCTAATCATTGTCATGAGTATGTGTCTTTTGTAATTAATTTGGACCTTACAGCGTTTCTATAATAAATGTTTTTAGTAGCCTGATAGAGCGAGCTGTTTCTAGTCGTTTCAGTCTTGTAGGTTTTTTTATAAATTTATTAATTTAAAAGGAATAGCAAATGTATTTATTTTATATATTTTTTTATTTATAGTTCAGCAAGATGACCCCAATATACCAATGGTTTACATCTGAGAGGAAAATAGTTGACTGGATGATAAAATGGGGAACGGAGATAGTTGGGGGTGCAGTAAAAAAAAAAACTCAATAAGTACTAGACTTATATTTAGTAAGTGCCGACGTTTCGACCTACAGTGTAGGTCATCTTCAGGGCGATTTGCAAAGAGGAGCCGTTGGGTGTACCGGTTTACTAACAAATAGTTTATATCGCCAATACATTCATACATACAAATGGTTTATATCACCATATCGAATACATGTGTGCGCATGTACGGAGGACCGTCTGAAGTTGTTATCCTCAATATAGCAAGGTTTCCGCTTCGAAATTATAGACCTTTTAGCATAGCTGTTGCTGATGGCTCTTGCAATATTAATCTTTAACAGATAGCTCCCTTGCGGTGTTTTAGCATACACTGCTACGTAGCCTCACACGAGCCGCTGAGGAAGATGAAGGCTTGATATCGCATCAAAGTTAATTAACAATTAACAGGATCCTTTCTTCCGAACATCCGAAGAGAATCGATTAAAGTTATAAATTAATCTTGAGCAGTAGGAAGACGGTAGGTGGCTCTAGCTGTTTGTGCAGCACAATCAAATCCCGCATCACTTAGCTCCTCTCTCTCAACCCCTGGTAATTATTCTGTTGCCACCTCGATGTATCGATTTTGCCAAGCTCGATCTGCGCCTTTGTATTGTAGGAGGGCCTTCTGATTTGTAATTATACCAACAGTTGGGCACGGAACTATATCGATCATTTATCAGCTTATATTAGTTTCTTTGAGTGCTACCGTTCCTCAGCTCTCTTTGAGTTATCTTTACCTTCTTATCTCTGTAATAATAGTAAATTAGATACATAGTAACTATAAAATAACCCCAATCCGATAGCTGTTCACATACTACGGTCTACGGATTACCAAATCCGTAAGATCACCCGCAACGCAATCCTGCTTTCTCTACCACAGTTTTACACGAATACTTTACAGCGTTGTCCATACTTAGAATAAGCGGCGGTAGGCGTTTCACACTCATATACAGAATCTTACATTTTAACAGATAAAATCCTATTATGCATAATATAGATATTTTATGATATAGTGGAACTAAACTGCGAAATGAAGGAAAATGGTGAGATCAGAGGTAGAATCCTGGCAGGGAATAGAGTCTACTACGGCCTTCAAAAGTTTATGAAATCAAGCTTTATGACTAGAAAAATTAAAATAAAATCGTCATACCTGTACTAAGGCCAGTTGTGTGCTATCGTGCAGAATGATGAAGGTCTCGTTCCAGTTAGCCTTCGAAGGAATAAATAAACATGATAATTATAAAAGTTTATATTTTTTTAGCTAACATGAGATCTACAGACTGAAGAAAGAAGATGTTCTCTGACCTTGGATACCGAGAGTTGATGTTGGAGAGATTTCGGAAAATCATCTGTTCAAGAGGTCCTCTCGCGATTCTAGATTTAATGGAACCGGGAGAAAAGCCCCGGAGATGCAGAAATAAGTTATTTTTAGATTCTAGCAAATATTTGACATTTGCAGGGATCTCGAGAAGTGGGATTTGTCTGTGGTCTCGAGGGTTCCTTTATAGAAAAGCAAGCGTCTCATCTTGGATATTGGTTCGCCGAACCTCAGAACAACTCAACTTGGAACTTTCTTTTCGATTGTGGTTTATATATTAAAAGTGTTAACGACTTGCTCTTTCCACAACTTCTGCCTCTTACTATATGATTAAGATAAAAATATTTAATTTTCACAATTAGAGACATTTAATTTCAACAGCCACCTTAGATGTGTTTGCAAGCTACATAAATAAAGATATGTAGAAGTTATAAGAGGATTAAGCTAGCTCGAGCCGTGCTAATAATTTTATCAGGAGGGCTTAGCTTTGGTATGATTAGGAATATAACAAAGTTTCATAATCCGTGAACTTCACCGGCAGTTGCCGAAAGCTCATCTTCCAGGCTCTTAGTGCGTCATATCTTTGAGGTTTGGAAGGCGTTGGGCGATAGCGAACAAGAATTAGTTCTTACTAGAAAACTATGTGTATCTTGTATTGTTGAGGCATATATTTGTTTTTGTTTCTTTTTCTTCCATGCATTCAGTAGTCTCGTGCTTCTTAGTGAGAGTCCACGCCTCGCTATGATTTATTAAAATCACATTTTTTTTAAGGTACATGTATTTCTTTTGTTGCTTCTTCGCATATTTTAGACCTCCTGTGTGACAGCTAGGTCCCTGAGGTTCTCATGCATTTTGTTGCATTGTATACTGTCCTACCCTCACATTTATACAATGAAGTGGTGGTCGAGGTTGATAACATGAAGACTGCTGGGGAAAAGTGGAGTTACTCGATTTTTGTTAAGAGCGGTTTCTGATAGACATTCGATGGAAAACACGATGGTGTGGTCGAAACAGAATAAAAATAAGTTCAAACTGCTAACTTGAAAACGGCTGAAAAAGTATGTCGGTAAAAGGGAAAAACCGGTTTATCCGAACTGTTCCTGGGGAAGATCGAGGTAAAGTGACTTCTTTAAAAAGTCATTTGTTAGAGGGCTTTAAGCCGGTCAAACATTCATCAACCCTTCATCGTCAAACATCAACGAGACTTTATTGTCAGATAGGTCCAGCAATCCGCATGGATTTTAATAAAAACAATGATACCGATTACGCGGTAAATTTGCTCTCATAAACATTTAGAATAAAACGAGTAACTTCAATATAATATGAATTCACACAATCAAAATAATATAAACACAAAGTATAATAATTGCTTATTTGCCTGTGAGTGATATAATAAACAGACTTCTCCCCTTAGAACCAAACAACAACCTGATTTAATGTGATCAAATTAGTCAATTTAGAGTTTTATTATTGGGACCAGTTTGGACATATGCTTTACAAGTCTACGGCATCACTAAACAGACTCACAGAAAACGACTACAAACTTTTCAGTCAAAAGTACTTAGACTTATCAATAATGCACCATGGTACGTCAATAACAAAACTCTGCATACTGACTTAAAAATAAAAACGATTGACGAACACATACGAACGTACTACAAGCGCTTTCAAGAAAAACTATACGGACACCCAAACCCATTGATACAACAAATGGCCACTACTCTCATGCCTGAGAACACTAGGAGGAGACTAAAAAGGACGTGGATGAAGGATCTATTACAGTAGGGAATTAAAGAAAGCCAATGGAGAGGTGCCGCTGGCTACTGTTCTTCGTCATGCCTTCCATCTTATTTTGTATTTTTTTCTTCAGTCAGCCAATCTGCTGATTGTCAATTATTTGTATTTGACAGGTGTGGATGGAAATATAAAGAGAAAAAAAAAATTATTGGGAGCGGTGTAGCTTGGGTAGATAGTTATTCATCTCAAGATCCCGAGTTCACCAGGAAATAAATTATTTATTCTATTAACAGCCGGGAATCGAACCTGCGAGGCCTGGAGGGATACAATAGCTCTGTATGGAAACCCTTAATTGAAGGAAAATCCTGCTGATTGAGCGCGATCTCGGATAAATCACCTAGCTTAGAACAGTATTGTCCCTGTTATGCACTAAACACAATACCTATAGTGTTGTATAGGTGTACAGTGGCACGTACTCCTTTTAAAATCAGTCTATTAACTCTATTGTAAACATTACTCAGTATTTCGTATATTGTTCGCTTTCATTTAGACTGGATTGAAATACTTATTTATTGTTTATATTATATTTTTTTTAGAATATGATTTAAAAGTAACTTTATTCTGGGACTAAGTTCCTTTAGAATAACAAACATGAACAGAAAAAGGAACATAATATGTGAGAAGGCTACATAATAAAAATCATTAAGTATTTATTAAGTGCCAAAGAAGTAAGTAAAAATAAACGAGATAGATAAAAAGTACGAATCATGACAAGATATTAAGTCATTAAAGAGATTAAATAAATAATAATAAATTATTAACATCAGTAAAATGCATGTGCTTGGATAGGTGTTATTTTATCCCAATCTAAATACCATTTTCTTAATAGCACATGATTTATAGATAAAAAATTGAGTATAAATCGTCGTTAGGATTCTTACGTGTTTGATATCTATAATCAAACTTTAAAGTTTTTAAAGAATTCTTAACTTTAAGAAAGGGGAAACTCTTTGAATTTTCCTGAACATACTCCAATTTTTTTAATGATCGAATAACCATTCCATTAAAATACATTAAATACATTAATATACAACTATTACCATTAAAATATCTTTTAAAGGTAAGCAATTAAAGTTTTCAAGGAATTCTTAGAAACTCATTGAATTTTCCTGAAAGTACTCCAATCTTTTTTTTTACCGATTGTATAAGCTTAAATTATTAAGGCAAGGGTTCGGAAGAACAAATGACATTTAGTTTTGTTTTGTGGGTCACATATAATTTATTTTCAGAAACATAATTTTCCAAAATGAAAATATCCTTTAATTCTAACCAGAGTAGCTAAAACAATGTACAAGATGAACTTTATCGGTACAAATGAATATTTTTTACTTCTGCTGAGTGGCTAATTCAATCCTTTATCAATAAATTAAAGGACATAAGTTTTAATTCGACTGATTAACATAAAAAGTAATAAATTATAATTATCAGTCTAAGATTTACAACAGTTAGAGATACATTTTACAGTAACTTAAAAAGAATCTTTAATAAGGACAGATTGTTTTGGAAAGACTTTATACGGCATTTATTATAACATTGATTATTTTAAACATTATATTTTATTAGGACGATGTAAGGTCCATAACCAAGCACTGAACTCTCTGCAAAGGCTAATGTGTTACATGAATTTTAAAATCTAAACTTAATCCAACTTTACTAAACTTCAACAATTATTAAGTTTGTTTAATACAACAAAAATAAACTTCCTCAGGTCCACAGTACTTTACTCTGAAGGATTAAGCCCTGGTAAGCTCCCATTACACACGACCTACTTCAACTGCGAAGAGGCTTGGCTTTCGTGTTACCACATTTTAATCCGAAACTTCCTTTAATTTATGATAAAAGAAATCTGTCTTTTAAAAAAAACAGCTAAGTTAAGAAGTTCGTGTATAGCATAAATGATTAGTACTATATTAATAATATATAAAAGGGCAATAATTCGATAATTTCTAAGTAATATAAATAAATAAAATAAATGTTTATTGAAAAAAACAATAGTTGTTGTATTACTTACGTAAACAGTTGTTCTTTTCTTTGTACACGGATTCGATGTTTATTCTGTCAATACTTTGTTTAGATTTCTAATTAGCTAAGACGACGGAAGTAAAATACTGTTACTGATGCCAACTGGAAAGATAATATATATCTGAAATAATTATGCAACTGGTTTTTGAAATAGTAAACAAGATTTTATTAAAAAGAATAATAGTATTTTTGTGCCCTCTTCAATCACACAGAGCTTATTATTTTCTTCATCCGTATGTGTTATGCATAGTTTATTTTATTTTTCTTTCTTTCCCCTTTAGCATATTCTTGGGACCACGAGGTGTTAGTCCTTTGTTGCTTTTCCTTCAAAACTCCTTCATCTTAGTCAATCATTCAACTGAGTAAATTAAAACCTATATATATGTAAAGGAGATGGTTGGGGGGTGCAGTCAATAAGAACACCAAATAAGTGAAGTACTTATATTATGTGCCGACGTTATAAACATTTTATAACGTTATAAATATTTTTATATAATATATAAAAACCTATATATATTATTTTTCTTTATTTAAAAACGTTTCAACAATTCTATGTCATTCTCAATTTACATTATTTATAAGTCCTTCAACGTTATTTAACTTTTAAAATATTCTCTAAATTTTTTTTTTTTTTATAAATTTGTACATTTTCAACCTAAAAATAAAAATAAAAGACAAATCAAATAAATACATAATTTTACATACAAACATGTCCCAAAATTACTGAATAAAAAGTATAGATACCTTTTTGGTTGATTGTCATATAATTTAAAATATTTCTTACAATGCTTAGAGTTACAGTGTACTCCAGTTACAAAAACAAGATATTTAAAATAAAAAAACTCCTTCATCTTTACACTGTGTATATTCTGTCTTTCTTCAGACCATTTTGTGCCTATTTCCTCCTCTTTTCTCCAACACTTTTCGCCTAAAAATATTTCTTTATCGCACGTTCTTCGCTTGTGTTGTTTCTTTTCAAATCTTTTTTAACTTCCTGTCGTTGATTTCTTGTTGAAAAAGATATTTGAAAATATGTTTGTTTAACCCATATATGCATAAAAAAATTTCTAAATCTTTTATTATTATTTCGGTTTTGTTTATAATTTTTACAATTTTTAATAATTAGAAGTAAGGCTCAAAGTAAATTTGGATAAGAATACATTTGAGTTGCATAGTACAAACGGCGATGAATTTGGTGTTATATAACTCAATTATTCAATGAGAGACTGAGGCATAATAATATTTTTTTAAACTAAATATTTATTTTAAAAAATCAGGATAGATTTCTCACGCAGTTTCTTTTCTCTTCGATGTTTGTTTTGTCCAGATATTGTTAAGATTCGTATGGCTAAGAAAATATATAGATAAACACTACTAATGATGTTAACTGGATTTAAAAGAAAGGCCGAAAGCTTGAAAACATTGAGAAATTTATGTATTTAGGCTTAAGATAACTATAAAAACGAAATAAAAGAGTAAATAAATGCGTGATTAAAGGGAAAAAATTCTTGTTGTTTTTAGATCTCGACTTAGCACGTTTTTTTTTTGTCCCGGACTCTTAAAATTAGAATTTATGAAACCGTTAACCTCAGGACAGTTCTGTGTGGGTGTGGTATTTGAAAGCTACCTTTAACTAAGTGAAGAAAAATGTTAAGATCAAGAAAAGTAAAGTATTACGTAGAACCATTGACGTGATCATTGTTATTTGGTTAAAATAAATGAGAGACAAAAAAAAAAAGAAGAAACTTGGCAACTTAAAGTTTTGAATTAATTGGCATTTTTGATTTAATCCTTAAGTAGCAATTATACTGGTAGAAGATTTTTAATTCAGGAACAAAATATCTAATATTCCATTTCCAACGTGATATTTTATTTTAATTGAAGTTATATCGTGAGTTTTATCATATTTTAACATGGAGTTTTATGGGAATAATGGAATATGTTAAAATTATAAAAGTTTTAAGCTTTTAACAAATTTTTAATGATTAATAAAATAATTTCAACACCATCATTACAATCGAACATTCAAATACCTCTATTACAAAATTAGTTTTTAGTTATGACTTGTTCTTTTGAAGGAGCGATATGGTATGCGGATGGTAGGTGGACGATTTAATTTTTTTTTTAAATTTTCACAACTTAATTTTATCGGAAATTGGATTTAGTTTTTTATAAAATAATCAATAAAAATTAATATCCACTATTAAATTAGGATATATATTATACATGTATGGTTTGTTTATGTTTATTTTTACAACATATAAGAAAGATGTGAATCAGTGAAATAAGAGGGAGAGGCACATCAGCTGAGGCACCTCAAATCCCACCCGGATTTATAACTGAAAGGGGCAAGAGAACAGTACAAAAACTAGGAGTAATTCGTTTTTATTTATTCTGCTCGTTTATTTTTTTGTCAAGTTGGTTTAATATGTTAATTGAGTCGTCAAATAATCTCTTGTAACAAGTGTTTTATCTGTTAATCTAACTTGCTCCGAGACCAAAATGAATAAGAAACATGGGGAATGGGTAGTTCTGTTATAGCCGATTCAGTATTTTGAAGAAATAAAAAAAAAATATTAAAAATTTTTATTCGGCCTGTAGTCAGCCATACTTGGAATGGTGATCATCATTTATGAATAAATACTGTAATTACTGACATTGATGTAAACATCGATGTATCGATTCTTTCGTTTTCTTATCTAAGTACGGTTTGTGACTTTGATTTCCTCACCTCGTCATTTTTCAGTTCCTTAAAACACTATTTATCTTATTCGTTAATCATCTAATGAATTTAGATTGTTATAAAAGTTTTAGCTTTTTCTTTTATTACACCTCTCGTCGTTTTTCATCAATTAATTTAGGTGCACTTTTCTTTGACAATTTTTCGATATATTTTGGGATAGAACATTTTATCTATTTACTTCACTTTACCCAGTTTCAATAAATATGTGGGAAATAGACTCTAGTAGCCCATGAATGCAAAGGGGCGTTGAGATACTGAGCAAGCAAAACATTCCTGCGAGGCTGGCTGTTAAGCGACGTTATCGTTAAAAAAATATATACCAATACAAACCATGAAGGGTCTTGGGTTCAGTACAAAGTAGAGACTGTATATTTCTAGTACAACAGTTGTAAAAGTAGGTAACATAACCGAGTGCTACGATGCTTATAAACTAAAATTTTTCATACCGCAAACAATTTGAAAAAACAGGGATTAGTATTTGTGCAATTAAATATGAATAATATTTTAATAAAATATTAAATCAATATTTATAGTTTAATACGAAATCATTTAGTGAAGACTTAGGCGACATAAAAAAACAGGCTAAAAGACCTGGATCCAATTTCTGAAACAGTTTTTTTTTTAATATCTTTGTCTTTCTTTTGATTTTGTTTAACGTGGCTTCGACTAATGGGGCCATTAGCGGCGACTGCTCTTCTTATATTTCTTGGATTAACTTTGTGAGTTTTAGGTACATAAGAGTCCTCTGCAGTTCTTTATCATTTTTGAAAGGTTGGCACGTTTCAATGTCCAAATTTGTTCTTATTATTTGATGATTCTTGCATTCAAATAGATTCTTTACGGTAATTTGTACATTGTTATAGCTTTGGCAGGTTGGTTGGTACTGCCCTAAAAGTAGGTGGAGATGTGTCAGCTTATTGTTAGCTTATGACCAATTCTTAACCTGCTTATGGCACTGCACTCTTTAGGCGTTAGGCCCATTGGAGGGGTCCAAGCAGTCTTTTTTGTTTTAAATAAATAATTTTTAATTTTTTAATCTTTTAAATCAAAAGAATCATAATTTAAATAAATAAAGGATTGATTTGTATAAATGTAAATTATTATGTTTTGAAATTTTCTCAATGTAAATTACATCAATTTATATGAATGTTATTAGAACATACTTTGGCCGAAAATGTTTTAAAAATAAATGGGAACTATTTATCAAATATTATTTATATTGTGATATTTGATAAATAAAGCGTACTATTTTGATCTTAAGATGGGAGCACATTCCACCAAGAAATCTCGGGTTAGATAACAAAGCCCCAAGAAGCTTGTAGAGAATAGTAATGAGGAAAGCTGATATTAAGTGGTGCTGTAGAGGGTTAGCTGCTTCCAAGAACAGCTCGATATTCCTATCAGCAACGTTATGAGTTTCTATAGTTCTCTCCGGTTAGTGTTGGTGGTCTAAGCCCTATGATTATCGCTAAAACTGATTAGTGTGAACTTGTTTAGAAGAGCGAAAACAAATTTAAAAATGAAAAATATGATTTTTGTCCCAAAACATACATTTGCCCCATTCCGCGGACAAGGAAAATTTAGGAAATAATGAACAGTTTTGAACTTTTCAACCAGGAATAATTTATGCTAATTACAACGGAGCATAAGAATTTTGTGGGTCAACTATTTCTCGAAGACTTTAGTTTTTCAAGGAGAGACGTTGAGAGTTGAATCAATAACAGCCTTCACAATTGGAATTATTATTATTGGCACCCCAGAAAGGAAATAGTTATTTGTCTTTTCAACGGAGGCGCCATATTCGACTATCTTTGGAAAAATAAATACGAAAAAGGAAATCTTTACATTGGTGACCTCGATATTCGTTGGGGAAGAGCGTCGAAGTGAAAGACAAAACATAGATCATAATTCACAAAGATATACACATTTAATTTTGGTTATTCACAATAACGTCCATGCAATGAAGTACTACAAATTCACTTTTCCAGCCATTCATTTATGATTGTTCTCAACACTAAAATGCCACAATTAGCCAAGCCAACACCAAATTTATCACATTGAAATAAAATATCATGTTTTAGGAAGTACTCGGAAAATAATACTTGACTTCCTTGAAGGCATATTTAATACTATAAATCAGTTGCTCAAAAAGTGATTCTAATTCAATAGTGAATCAGCGTGTAGAACATTAAGAACTTTTAAATTATAGCTACCTGCTACTGACTATTACGATGGCTGAAAAATAAACTAATCAAAGTTATTCACCATTCTGGAATGATTATAATGGATGTTTCTGTTGAAATTTGAAAATCAAAATTTTACGCGATCATATTTCCTTTATTTAGTTAAAAATAAATTATTATGAAAGAAAGTAAAAGCCTGGATTACTATTTGTTAGCAAGATTTCTATTTGGTTGGCGGTAAAAAGGAGTTGAGTTTCATAACTTTCTTATATACCTATTTTTTAAATTCCTAAAAGCACCAAGTATTTTTAAACTATCCAAATTATTACTTACTACAGATTACTACAGCATATTAAAAAAAAAGTTACGATAATCAACAAAATAAAAACACGATAGTCCAAATCGATAGATCCGTTGAAATCTGAAAGTCGAAAATTTGCGCGAAATTTATTAAATAATTTTTATTGATAATATTATTCAGTTCGTTCGGATAAACCAGTTTACCCTAATGTCGCTTATGCATCCAACATATTTTGAAGAAATTAAGATATGTAAAGTTTCTTAATAAGTGGATCGTATGAAGTATAAATGGTTACTAAGCTAAAAAAGGCAGAGTTTATCCAAGTAGACTTGACACAAGGAACGTGTTGAGGCTGCGAATCTAATCACCCTCAACAATTGGATAAGCTACTAACGAGTTAATCGTGTTCTGAAGGAAGCCGAAATAATAAGAAAATTACCGCTTAGCAACACAGAATGTGTTCCACTCTGTGGGTGTCTGGGATCTCGGGCACTGGATCCTGGCGAGAGATGACTAGCAACCCTCCGGCTACTTATTAGCGCCATCTCGCCCGTTCCATTTCGCTCCGTTCGATGATTTACAGTTCTCTTCCCGGAGGCGCTCTCATAATGCCATGGTCGTTTTTTAAAGGATTAATTTACAGCTCTGAAATTTACGGTTTAAAGAGCTAGATATTAAAGCCTCTCTGATATATGGCCTGGATTATTGCTATAATCCGTTGATGTATATATTTATCAAAACAACAAACTGAAATATTCAAACACCAGATAACACTATTTTTATCAAGTTTATAACAAAATCAGTGTAAATTATGTTGATTAAAAAAAATAAAAATATTTTAAAACCATTATAACCTAACTACACTTTGAATTTTTTTGTAACTTATCTTATTCCTGTTGAAGCTGTGATACAAAAACTTGCTAAAAAAAAAAATGGTATTAAAAGTGCTATCGTTGCTTAAAAAATAATTTTTTTTAAACAAATACAATATAGAGATTCTCAAATCGATAATATTGGATATTAGATTATAATAAGCAGAAGAAGTAATAGAATCGATTTTAGTAAAATAAAACTGTTTTAACTACTAGGTGAAACAAATCTTTAGTTTTTTTTTTTTTTTACTTTTATGATGTGAATTTTAACAATCCCAGCAAGTCCCATCAAATTACCTTTACCCTTCGTCGAAAACCCATGACTTTCTGTCCTACTGTATTCTTTAATAGTACTCTACTTATCTCTGTTGAACAGATTCGCTACCTGGGACTCAACTTAGACAAGCGTCTTACTTGGAACCCTCACACAAGACTGAAAAGACAAGAAACAGCTAGACGCTTCCGACTACTTCAACACATACTAGATAAACGCTCAAAGCTTCAGATCAATTACAAAAGACTTATTTATGTGACTGTTATAAGGCCTATATGGACTTATGGAATTGAACTATGGGGCTCCACCAAACCATCGAATTCCTCTCGTATCCAATCCTTGCAATCCAAAATCCTTCGCAAAATCCTAAACGCTCCTTATTTTGTCACAAATAAAACCATCCATAATGACCTTAACGTTCCATATGTTACCGATTTAGCCCATTCCAGATACCTATCATTCCACAATAAACTTCAAACCCACTAGTTTCCATCCTTGCATCCAATTCCATCCCGGACAAACCTCCTAGGCGTCTGAAGAGAAGATGGTCTCGGGACCTTCTATTATAGAACTTTATTAGAGTGCTGCCAGTGGGTAGTATCTCTACATGTCCTATCATGTATTATTTACTCTTATAGCAATTGTGCTAGATGTATGTATTATAGATGTACAACTCAATAAAATAATCAAATAAAAAAAATCAAATGATGTGAATTTTATTTTAATACTTCATTACTAGCTAAAAATTTGAGGTTTGGCGGTTTTATAGATCTGCTTAAGCATTTTACGATTTAAGTGCTTATGACATTATTGATACCTTCAATTAAAAAAATTACCATGCGAAAACAACTTTTAACAAAAAGTGTTTTAAAAACTACCTTCAAAACAGTCAATTTGGGCAAGGTGTCTCTACCATTTATTTAATTTAAATGTATTTAATGTTTGATCTGATACGTAAATCGCTTATAACTTTTTAGCACTAGAAGCTAAGAAAACAGTGATATTTATACTACCAAGTACCATGTCCCCTTAACCTCTCAGTTAGTACAATAACAAGTACAACAACAAGTCTACAAATAGCAAGACGATAATATATCCAAACCAAAGAGACATAGAATAACAGTCAATAACAATAATAGCTACAATCTAATACAACATTCACAATCCCATCTTTTTGTGATCGAGTCGAAGAGATATCAATTTACAATAAAGCATTTAACTGTCCTAATTTTTTGCCTCTATCATCAAATGAAACTACTACCAAAAAAAATATTCAAACATTCAAAAAAGAAAAATATCTAGCTTCGGAATTCATTTGACTACTGCCCAGATCAAGATACTTATCGCCTGGAGTGCCAGCCTTCAAACTCTGAATTATTGCAAAAACATTGTATTATATTATTATATCATAGGTTAACTAGCTCATTATATTATAGGTTAACTCCCACTATCGTAAACATATAACTACACATAACATATAATATAGACATATCATTGCATCCCTGTACGTTGCTGCGCCCTAGCGGACCCATTCCATTGAATTTCTTTCGGTCGAGAGGGAATATTTAGGCCTCGATCTTTTTCTTAACAATACAACGTTTCTTAATCTGAATATTGTATAATTTTATAATACCCCCTTAATCGCAATATAATGCAATATTTACTTTATTACATTACTAAATTTGTTTTGTTCCCTAATCTAATTGCAGTCAAGTTACATAAGGCTTAAGCCATACCATAAGTACTCTTTAAGTTTCTGGGAGAATGTTTTAAAAGTGTTTGATGACTAAATGGTACGGGGTTGATTCGAATTAGGTACTTTGCCTTAGCTTTATCGGCACAAGAAGCGTTGTTTCTTTGAGATACACATGGGAAGAGGGGCAATGCTTGTTTTCTATTGTCTCACAGGGTCTGATATTTAACTGTTTTTTTTTTGTTTTTTTAAAGAAATAAAAAGTTCTAAAACCTTTGAGATTAGTTCAATTTCTTTTTTAATGCTTGGATGCGATATGGTTGCCATGATTTCATATGCCATAGTGTAGCCATAATATAAAATAAGTTCAAAATAAGGACAACTTACATCACTTATAGAAAAGTAAGTCAGGTTTGGCGTTGTGCATAAAATGAGATTATGTCTCAAGACGTCTGGAATCCACTGCATTCCATAATCCTGTCGGAACGAGTACTTTGGGCGAAGAATCGAAAAGATGAATACCAAGTAATCAACATTGGCCGAACATTTTGTGAATATTAATCATGAAATAGGGTTTGACAAAATTGGAATAGTTGATAAATGTAATAACACGATAGAAAGTAAGAAATTAGATGCGATCGAAATAGTGAAGCACACCGAAAGGTTCAAGAGAGAAGATGGGTATAAATTAAACTAATTATGGCTTCCAAGCATACCAGTGACAAGGACGAAACTGAAAAACAAAAAAGATGAACCGATTAGATGCTAGCCTGATGAGAGCCACATAATGAGACTACCCTTCCGAAGTCCAACCAATCAGATCACTGGAAGAATAGGCTCCACCTCCGGACCAGATAAGCTATAAATATCGTGAGATAGGACATATTCAGTCTCCAAAGATTGAGCCCTGAGAAAGCTAGCAGTATGGCCAGCGAAACGTCGGCAAAGAACTTGACGGCACGGTCGAAACTAGAATAAACATTTGATGAGTGGATCGGATTTCGATATTATATGCTTTTATTACATATTGCATACATTTTCAATGTTTCTTCTTGTTCATTAATATTGACAATGAGAATAATAATGACAGGAAAAACGGTTTTTCGCATTATTTGTACACTGGTTTATTATTATTTATGTATATTTCAGAGTGAAGAGGCTAAACTACAGAATATGATTCTATTTTTTCCTAAGTATGAAAACAAGGAAATATGTTTTGGTATACTCAAGTTTACGGATGGTTTACCCAAGGCGCGTAGTTCGATCCCTCATTACTCATAACTCCAAACAGGAGGATTCCCCGAAGAGGAAGCCTTATAGAGAACTCTTGATTAAAATATAGAGGTTTGAGGCTTACCTGAGGTCTCCCGGGCTGCGTAGATCTGTCTCCAAGTCCCAACTTGTATTACTTGTCTCGTAGCCTCCGAGGCTTTCGGTCCACATGCTGCTTCTGTATGAAGCTTCCTGTTATTTATCACGTTTATTTTTCTTCGAATATTGTTAGCTATAGAGAACTATTGGAATGTTTCCTCTCTTAGTAGCTATGACTATTTTATGGATTGGTTTTTTATTAAAAACAAAACAAATCCAAGCGATAAACTGTCTTCATCTGATAAGAGTATTCCTCACTATATTTATGATCAGAATGTCCTCCATCTTGTAACCAAGATATTTGTTCAAGACTTCATTAATGCTAGGTCAGAGTTGATTTTTGCGAAGGAATTGATTGAGGGCGCGTTTTACATACTTAATAAATAAAACTTAATTTCTTATATTATGCTAACGTTAGTGTAAATGCCTAAATTTTATACCATGAATGAAATTTTGATGAATTATTTTCCAATTATCGACTTTTTTTTTTTCATCAACATAAACGTTACATCAAAAGTAAACGTTTTAATTGTTTAAATAATTATTCACCACAAAAATACAATAGAAACGAAATTTACGAGGTTTTGATTACAAACATCCAAATATTTGCATAAAGTAAGAAAACTAAATATTCAAAAAGTTTTAAATTAATTTCATGCATAATATTAATTCGGTCTAATTGTGGTCTCCAAATGAAATTGTTAACTAAATTTAAATTATCCTTTACTATTTATAGAATATTATCGTTTATTAAGTTTATGGAATAACAATTTTAACTACAAATTATAAACAGACCTCTTAACAATAATTCCAGCTTCCATTGGCGTTTAATGCCAGTGATGCGGCCGGAAAAGGGGGCAGGAGTCTCCCGGACTCCTGCTTTGCCCTCATTCCTGGGGAAGAAGCTTAGTTCGGGGACCCCAGGCAAATTGTAAATAGTGTAATTATGGGAAGAATGTAAGCAATCATTTTATTTTTATACTTTATTTTTATTATGATTTCACATTTATTTTGTGTTTATTACTGCATGTATATATTAGTATTTTATTTATTTATCTTATTTTATTTTCATTTTGTTTTAATGGAATGATTGTATAGTTACTTAGCACTATTACTTATTGCCCAAAAGTGACAGATTGTAATATATATTAATAAAGTGTAAAAAAAAAATAATTTAATAGGAATTATGTTTTTCAATAATAATTTTCTGGCAGATTTATTTATTAATTAAGGAGCAGAGTGGCTCAGTGATAGAGCCGGAAATCCTGGTTCAAATCCCGCTAGGATTTGGGACAAGTCACCTCCTTGCAGAACCGTTGTCCATGAAACAGTGCAGTCTCTACCATGTACTGAACCGCAGACCCGTTCACGGGTTGTAGTGATACAGTTTTTTTAAAGATATATTAAAGTATAATTTAATTAACAATCATTCAAAAAGAAATTAATTATCTTAAGTATTGATTGACCTTACATATTTGAGGAGAAAATGGCCCGGAAGGAGATAAAAAATGAATCCTTAAACTACTCGTAACTATTTATTAATTTTTTTTTATTAATACTTTATTTATTTAATAATGTATTAGTTAAAGTTTAAGCTTTTTTTTGCTTCAAAATATTGATGATGATAACGCCTCCATTTTTTCCTCCATAAATTTAATTATTCGTCAGAACATGATGTACTTCAAAGTAATTATTCCAAACTGTTGTATCCTGATTTGCATTTCACGCAATTCTAGCCCGGCTCAGCTTGATCCGTTAATATTCAATGGCAAACGGCTAATCGAAAGCCTTGCTCAAGTCATCAATCATTTCCGGGAAGGCAAGTTCCATGGCTCTGCTCCGCGGGTATAATTCAGAACTCAGACTTGGCAATCAACGCTGGATCTAACAGCTCGTATCAACAAAATCAGCAACCGAATTGTTGAAGTGAGGGAGAGGAAATTGGAGGGAATAAATCATTCACTCAAGCGAAAATAATAGTGGACATCAAAGACTTAATTAATTTCCGGGTGATGACAAACATTTTCCTGATGCTATGTCAAATCTGCTCATGTGAAAATTTCCAGTTTAGATTTCTTCTAACGAATATCAACCATTTTGGGTATTTCAAAAAAATAATTTATGTGAAAAATGAGATATGAGAATCGCGTTACCATGGGGGTTAAATGAACGATGAGAGGCAGTTGTAAATAAAAATAAATTATGAATAAAGTAAAATAAATTGCACTATATAAATAAAATAAATTACTAGAAAAAATATATTCACATGGCTCCGTTTTCTTTCTTGTAATTTCAAATAAAAAATCAGCTCCTTTGAAGGTAAGCGTATGTTTCTTCCTCAATTCTACCTGCGCTCGTAAAGATCAGGTTGCTTTTGACCCAATGTAATTGAGAAACGTATGGAATCTAAATTAGTACTTGAGGTATAATGACTTAAATCTCATATTTGTATAAAAATGTATAATATAAAAGTATAAAAATGTTGTAGGACACAGTATAAAAATGTTGGGGGACAGACATTTCAATTTCTGTTATAGCTTGGAGACTAAATGGCTTTTCGTTGGGATTTTTCCACGGTTTTAACAACTTGTATCAGTATGTTTTTATTTTTGTTACTTTTCCCCCTTCAATTAAAGCAAGCATGTACTAATACTTATTGTCTTTAAGTGAGACAGATTGTACTTATTGCTCTCCAATAAAAAGATTTATTAAAAAAAAAATCTTAAAAACATATTCACTTTGCTCCCGGTTTCCATCAAGTTCGAATGTTGATTGTCGTGTTTTGTTGGAGATACATTTTATTTATATTATGTTACTATATAATCAGCACCTAAATACAGACACAAACAATCATAACGCACACTATTATAAATAATATCCATTTTGTTATATGTACATCTGTATAAATTAATATGTTATTTATAATAATAATAATAATGTCATATATAATAAAGTTATATATGTATATGTTCTTAAATATAAATTTTGTATTGATTAGTAATCCTATGTACTTATTTTTTCTGTGTTTTTTTTATTTTACCAACAACAAAAACTTATTAATCTGTAAAATAATTTTCATTGTTTTCATATGAACAAAATATTTATAAAAAAAAAGTTAGGTACTATATAAATTGATATTCTAATTAAGATATTATAATACAAAGTAAATGTTGATAACTAGGATAAGGATGTGAGCCAAGAGGGGCTTCTGATCTGCGGGTCTTTTAACAGAATAACTAGTTTACTGTTACAGCTAGATTCGAATCTGTGCCCGGAAGATAAGACACAATGTATTATACCCAATGAGAGCTAACCCCTCATAATTTCTGTAGTCCTCCTTGGTAGATTCAAAGGTTCAACTTTAAATTAGTATTTAGATATTTAGAGATAAAGATATATCACTACTCCACTCAGTTCTGAAATTCTGAGTTTATTGTGGGCTTTCATTGAAACTTTGTTTTTCGGCTTGAGGTGTAATTTTAGTCTATTTTTTTCATTTTCTTCTACTGAAATCATATGTCAAACAATATTCTTTTCTAAGTAAATCCAATAGAAATTCCACTTAGAAGCACTAGTAAAAATGACTTTTCCAAAGTGCGCGTTAAACATTTATAAAAGTGAATTTGTAAAAATTGTTTACGATTTCAATTTATTTATTGATATAAATAAATTAAGCATCCAGAATATGCGAAGTATTAAGCATTTATGAAATACTGGCGAGAGCCGGATTTCAATGTACACGGCCTTTTAATATTTCATTTCCCCTTCACCGGCATATGAATTACTTTCAGCAGGGATTCCATTAATTTCGAAACAGGATGCAGGAATTTGTTCACGCTAATATAACGGGAAAACAAAATCTATACATACTATAAAACAAATTCCTTGGCCGCGTTTGTTCGCGATAAACTCAATAACTACTGCACGGAATTTCATGCGGTTTTCACCAAAAGATAGAGTGATTCACCAGGAAGGTTTAGGTATATAATTTGTCGAGGTTTTGCGTAAATGTGTTGGAATATAACGATATTTTGCGGAAATGTTGAAAAATGTATATCCGCCTGAGAGGTTTCACCGAAGACGCTGCCCAATATGCCTTATCTATCTATACATATTATAAAACAAAGACCTCGGCTTTTTCTGTCTGTTTACGGTAATCTTTTTTGTTTATAATAGCTTCATAATAAAATACATTAGGCAGACAAACGTGTAGGCATAATATTTCGCCTACCCGTGCAAAGCAGGGGTGGATCTCGCTAGTAATAAATAAAACGTTCCTATAAGCAGACTATTCTTTATTAAAAAAAAACATATATTGCTTATAAATTCGAGATGATCAAACTCTAAAAAAAATATATACACACGCACACACACACACAAGCGCGCGCTACCCTAAAACCCTATAAAACGTAGTGTGATATTAGGTTTTGTTTGTTTGTTTTCTTGGGTTTAGGGGCGTAAAACATCTAGGTCATCAACGCCCATTGGTTATTAAGTTATGGTAACCCACCTATCTGGGCCCGAGAAAGAACGAAGCGAGAGGCGCGCCCAGACCCGAGGGGGTAGGCCGAAGTCCAGAGGGCGCCCAAGTCCCACAAGTCAAGTGGTGGTTATATTGTTATTTATGACACGAAGATTGGTCAGAGGATGTGGATAAAAACCGTGTTAACCACCCAGCCACACTAAGGGCATTAGTACAATCCACTAATGTTTACAATGGACCATTCATGGAAAAGTCCAAATCCTCTCAGATCTTCGGAGCTAACATGTTCTGCGCGACAAGTGGCACCCCCATAGCCCCCAGCTCCAGCCCCCCCGGAGCCCAGGCCACTCCTCTCCCCAGCCCACACGGGCCCGCACCAGTGAGCTTCGTTTTAGTTTATGTATAGGTTATATATCTGCTTTGCTGTAATAGATAATGGATGATAATAACAACACTTGGTTATTTTTCAAAAAATTACCTTGGAACAAGGTGTGTAATACATATGCACACCCACACATTCATATACATATAAACATAAACACTTATACATACACATATATATTTCACATCAAATGGTGGTCATCAGTTTACACTTGGTAATGAATTTAATGACCGCTTCTATTGTGGATTCGTCATCTCTCAGAGCCATTAAGATATTAAAAGGTAACCCGAGTTGGTTTAGCACAGATCGATAGTAATGGCATTCTTCGAATATGTGTCTGATGGTCAAGATGCCATTGCATTTTGGACATTTCGGAGGTGCTTCTCTTGTCATTAGGTAAACATGGGTTAGTCGACTATGGCCTATTCTGAGGCATATATTAGGTTTTGTATTCAATTTAACTTAACTCTTCAGTGTTGGACTCTATCATTTTTGTCCTATTTCTTTCAGTATTTGCATTGACTTTTAAGTTTATATCTTTTAGTATTTAAGTATTCATTAATAAAAAATAAACCTGAACTACTATAATCCATGAAGGGATTCGGTTTTAGTAAATGGTAGAGACTGTACCCTTTTCAAGCCAACGGATATGCAGGAAGGTGATTAGATCACACATAGCTTGAAGTTTTTTCTCCAATTAAGGGTGCTCACTGGGCGAACTCTAAGATGTTCTTCAGATCCCAAAGGCTAAATCTGTAGCGTTTAACAGACTAAATAATTTATCTGCCACAACAGGATTTGAACTTGAGATTTTCAGCCCAACAACTCAGAGCTTTACACACTCAGCTACCCTGTTTCCTCTAGTATGTATATATATAAATTTGAATTATTGCCTATTTATTATGTATAGTCAAGGGAAATTTAACATTTTTAAGTATAAAATTAAACCAAGGTATATTTATTTAACTTTCCGGAGAGAGCATAGAATACAATTGAAGTATTCGTACTGTTCGTATTAGAACTATTCGTATATATATATATTCTGTCTTAAACGTCCTGACAGGACTCGAAGAAGACTGTTATTGCAGAAGATGCGGAAGATGGACAATAGAGTGCGCTGGAGGGAGGAGATAACCAATCAACTACTGGTTGCTATTGACGACCCCTCCACTTCCTGGAACTGGAGATTCTCCAGTGAACTACAGCCGCGTTACTTTATGGCTAAGCAAAGTCCCTTTAATTAAGTAGTTCTACATATATTATTTATTTAATTCGTTACATTATATTTATCTCTTCAGGATATGTAATAGCATTATATAATGCCTTTGTTAGATCATTACATATTTTATTAAACCACTGTATCATGTCATAGTAGAACAAATAAAATAACCTAGAAATAAAATAACCTTCATTTTTAATAACAATAACATGTTTATTTTAATTTAGACTACAAAATCAGAAAATAATAATCAGTAAATGTTGGAGATTTTCTTTTAAAAAAAACCTGTTCCACTACAACCCGCGAACGGATCTGGGTTTCAGTACATAGTAGAGACTGTACTGTTTCATGGGCAACGGTTCTGCAAGGAGGTGACTTGTCCCTAGGTCACACTCCACTGCCAGATTTTTCCCTCTTATTTTGATAATATTTTATAGAGGCTGGGTGAGTCACAGGAGGGTTCTAGATCCTAAACGATCCATCTCCGACTGCAAACAGACTGAATAAAAGTCTTGCCCGAAGCGAGATTTGAACCAGGATTTCCGGCATGGCAACGCAGCACTATGGAGATTTTCGTCTAGAGAATTTTAATCATTTACCTGGAGATACATTTAGAGATAATAACAGAATATTACAATAAACATTATAGAAAATATGTGAACAAATAAATAAAACATATGTAAAGCTTCGCGATGGACGGTTCACTGCTGTTATAATCGTTTTTGCGAATGCATATTTATGTAAATTAAAGTATTTATTAATTTCATTCGAAAATTGTTTATTTAAAATATTTATTTTTATTTCTCACAGTTAGCACGAATTTCCATTTTATTTATTTTGCTATTATTTTATGCTACGTTAAAAATGTCTGAATCTTGTTTTTCAACTTCATTTATTAAACAACTTTCAATCAAACATCCAAAATCCTGATCGTACCCGTTGACTCAAAATAAAATAATTCAGGACTGATTAATTAGAAGATTCCGAATGTACTTATAAAATAATTGTCAGTAATATTTTATTTTTATTTTTGGTTTTGAGGCAATGGGACAAGATACTGATAGGTTTTAAAATAATTGAATTGATTTTTTTTAAATATCTGGTCTATTGTAAACTACCCCATCTTCTGGACACAGATCTTCATTTGACTTACGGAACAAACGACTTATCTATAATAGTATACTAAAACCTATTTGGACACATGGAGCAGATCTTTGGGGTTCAGAAAAACAAGTCCATATACACAAGATACATACAACACAGTCCAAAATTCTCAGAGAAATTGTTAATGCTCCATGGTATATTTCGAATCACACCATACACAACGACATGAACATTCCTACTACAAAATCATATATTCATAAAAAATTCAATCTTGATACCTGAACTTGATAAGAAAAAGTTAAAAAGACATTGGCCAAGAGACCTACTCAAATATTGATATTTCCATTCCAAAACTCGGTGTTCCTGTACAAAAGCATAGAGAAAAACACTTGGATCAAATTCGCTGGATGAAAATTAAATAATAAATAATAAATTATCTGGTCTACATAATTCATCAAAATTTCAATAAATTTGGATTTCAATAGGTTTGAATCACATGATACCATTATTATCCAAAATAATCTTAATTATCTACTATACGATAGTACTGTAGAGCGTCAATTATCCGGACTAATCAAGGTCAGGCCTATTCTGGATACTGAAATCTTCCGGATAATCGACGCATTATGCACAAAGTAAAGTTGGAAGTAGAAAACAATAAAACATATGATACAAACAATATATTTTTTCATTGTTATAGGACATTTGTAAGTATGTTATTATATTTTAAAAATACTAATAAACAAAAAAGGAATCACTATATACATTAATAAATATTTTATTTAAAGCAAATAGCAATCCATTTTACGTTGTTTTAGTTTTTAAAATCTTTTCTGTGCAGCCTCATCCCTCAAACTCCGTAGCAGCAATATTTTTGACTGGGGAATTCCTTCTTGTTGTTCTGCCCATTTAATTGCTGCTTCAAGTTGCTACACAGGCATCACTGTGTGAAGGTCGTTTCGTTTCATTTACACCAGGCTGTTCGCTTTCTTCATCATGTTCGGTTTTTTCGATAATATTTCCTCTTCAAAATTTTAAAGCCTTGATCTTTTGCATCCAAGGAAAGCCAATCAGTCACATCCTCAACATCACATTCTTGGCCTACAAGTAGCTTTGTCAACTCATCAACTGACAAAACTTTGGGAATTTCAACTGGTAAACTTTGGCTAAAGTTTTCAGCTATAGATTTGCAAATAAGATTGTAAAATATTCCTACAGCAGTTTGTAAGATCATTACATAAGTACAATAAATATTAATAAAAGCGTGTTAATTAAGGTTTCAATCTTTTAACTGGCAGAAACAGAAATTTTTTTATTGTGTAAAATTATACAACAAATCAATTAGTTTTGATAATCCTTGTTTAATATTCAACTCGCGAAAATGTTTGAAATTTTTCTGAAACAGTCCGGAAAATTGAAGTCTGGATAATCGACGCTCTACTGTAATTCTATAATATTATATATACGATATTAATTATAAATAAAAATAATTATAATATAATGAGTCTCAATTAAGCCTTGAGAAAGTCAGCAGTATGTCTGGCGAAACGTTGGCAGAAAATTCACCGACACGTCTAAACCAGAAGAAACGACTGAACGTTTTTAAATTAATATGTTGTTTTAGTTTTCATAATTAATGTTAAATAAAATATCATATTATTGCAATAATTAAAATGAGAAAAACAAAAGCTGTTGATAGGAAGAAAGCAATTAGCACAACGGTAATTGGAGAGACATATAAAAGTTAGTCGACTTTAATGACTTAGGCGATAAACTTCAAACTTCGTTATTCAGACTTTGTGAAACTCCGGGTTGCTTTACAAACTCCGTAAATTCCTATCTCCTACATACTTTCTCATTATCCAATCCTATCTCTCCAACAGGTCATTCACAGTAAATCATAATAATGTCTACTCATCCCTCTTTCCTCAATCTGCTGGTGTTCCTCAAGGCAGTATCCTCGGCCCATTTCTCTACTCAGTTTATACAGCTGATATTCCAACTCATCCGAATACTATACTTACCAAGTATGCGGATGACACATGCCTATTGTCTATCAAACCTGATCCAGTTATAGCATCCCGTACTCTTCAATCCCATATCACTGACCTTGAAAATTGGTGTCAAAACTGGAGGATTAAAATAAATTCCCAGAAATCTCATCAAATCACCGTAACCCTCCTTCGTAAACCAACGACTTCCTGCCCTCCTGTATCATTTAATAACATCCTACTGATTCCTGTAGAACTTGTCCGGTACTTAGAACTGCACCCTGACAAACGCTTTACTTGGGATTCTCATATTATACTGAAACGGCAATAAACAGCTCGCCGTTTCAGGCTAATTCAACATTTACTATACAAACGCTCTAAGCTCCCAGTTAATTGCAAAAGACTCATATACATGACAATCATTAGACCCATCTGGACTTACGAAATTGAGTTTTGGGGCTCCATTAAGCCATCGAATTCCTGTCGTATTCAATCCTTACAATCCAAAATTATTCGTAAAATCCTCAATGTTCCTTACTTTGTTACGAACAAAGTAATCCATAATGACCTTAATGTCCCGTTTGCTGCTGATTTGGCCCGAATCCGATATCAATCTTTTCATGACAAAATTCACTGCCACTCAAACCCACTAGTTTTAAACCTCGCAACCTCTTCCATTCCTGATAATCCTCCGAGGTGTCTGAAAAGAAGATGGCCTCGCTTCATTCTATGTTGAACTTGTTATTTGAGTACTACCACTGGGTAGTTTCTCTACTAGCCTTTGTCTCTGGACATGATTTATCTTTCATTATATTAACTTGATGTTTTCTGTATACAGTTGTCAATTTCAATAAATACATTAAAAAAAAAGACTGTGAATCCAGTTCTTGCTCCTGGGGTGCTAAAGGTCGCGAAAGCTTTTCATTTGGACCAGCGAAAAGACACGTAAGATTGGCGTAGAAATTGAAAAAAGAAGCCAAGGAGAAGCTATAATATTTTTTATTGTTAGGATGGAGAGTAGACTAGAGCTGAGAGACATGTGCAACTGAAGGGTCGTTAAATCTTGCTAGGTATAGAACGGTCCTTGCTATCTAGTTCTGTCTGCGACAGGCGTTTAAATATTGTCATGTATGTCTTTGAAACAACTCGTACAGTCGATATCCACCTAGCGACAGTGGAACGTTACAACATTGGTAAGCATTGTATAATAACATTTACAGGCGTAATAAGTGTCTAATAAGAAATATCAAATCCAAAAAACCTGAAAAGTTTCGATATGTTCTAACCTAAGGTCCAAATCACCCTCATATTCGATCTATGTAATATTCTTAAAGAAAGTACACTTTTAACCGATCGCTGAAACAAAAGTTTATTATTGTTCAAATGTTAAAGAACTACAGAAGCAGAGAGAATACATAAAAGTTGATGCACTATTTTTGAAACTTGCCTAAAACAATAGGATTGAATAAAAGTCATTCAATGTAAAGGAGATAGTTGGGGGGTGCAGTCAATAAGTACACAGAATAAGTGATGAACTTATATTATAATAAAATAATTAAACTATTATATACGATAATATTTAAGAGGTGGAAATTCTATAAACCAGAAATAGTGTGAAATAGGGTATGAATGTGTACATTTTATTATATTTTTGTTATTAGTATTGTTATTATTATTTATTTTATTTTATTATTATTATTTTTTTTTATTTTATTTTATTATCATTTCCGCATTAATTAATTTCTGTTACCGCATGTATATATTTTATTTTGTTTATATTATTGTTTTGTTATGGAATGACTGTAAGCTACATAGCACTATTACTTTTTACCCACAAGTGGCAGATTGTAATATTTCAATAAAGTGTTAATATAAAAAAAGAAAAAAGAAATAGTGTAAAACTTAAAAGTGAGATGTATTATAAGAATATCATAGAAAAAGAGATTAGAGGCAATAGGGTAATTCCAATGTTATCCATAAAATGGAATCATTTATTATTACTCTTTAATTTTTTTTGAGGCCATATGCAACATATTACAACCATATTATTAGCATATTTTAGTTAAACATTGAATAAAGCAGAGATATTATTCATTGCAGCCAGGTGAGGTGTTATGTTAATCCAAAAGGCGGACGCTGCCTCAGGACTCTACTGTGTTATTCCAATACGCTCGCTTGGTCTACAATAACAAATCCGACTATCGCATCCATGCATAGCCAGACTTTAATAATATTGGTATTAAAATTATATTGTTATTCATAACCACCTTACTTACATCTGATGGGCGCTACGGTCCTATAAAGACCTGGGTCTCCTCAATGACCTCGCAAAAAGAACTAAAGTAACGTTAATCGGAAAAAATAACCTGTACTACTGCAAACCATGGAAGGTATTTGGCTAAGTACATGTTAGAGACTACTGTTCTAAGCCAACGGCTGTGAAGGAAGGTGGTTTGACCGAGATCACGCAGATTTTCTTCCCCACCTGAAGGGCCTTTACTACTTTATAGAGGCTGGGTGAGCCCTAAGAGCTTATGTGGCCCCAACAGGTTCGATTTATGATTTATGGTTGTTAACAGATTACATAACGTGCTTCCAGAACCGGATTCGAACCCTGAGAAAAAAAAAAAACATTTACAAAACCGGGTACATTGAAACCGTGCATATCATCTGCACTTGTTAACATTATAGTATGTATCATGTATGATATATTACAATGGTAATTCCAATTTTCAGACTATTCTAACACAATTATCATAAACTTGCTCTTATTAGGCATTTTCGATTCCCAACAAGAGGAGAGAAAAATAAAAAATAAAAGAATTACTAGCTTTCTCAGTTTATGTTATAAACAAAATCTTACTAGCTATGGTTTATAACTACATAGGTTGGCTAACACACACTATTCCCAGATCATGTACTGTTTCCCGGTTGATTTCACGATAATTGGAGTAAAGCATTAAAAAAATTAGTAGAGATATTTTACGCCCATTTTTATGACTGAAAAGGATGCCAATGAAGGATCTTGTTACATAATCATGAATAAATGGGACCCATAAGTAGTGTCGTCTCTTGCGCCTAACATGTTATTGTCTAGATAAACGATTACGTCAATCCATCTGCTGATTGTTAGAGAGAGAGAAAGAGAACCAATTAAGTTAATTCTGCACGAATACAATTTGTGTCTTCAATACGCTATACCGCATACCAGTTTTATAAGATATTCGGACCGAGAACCAAAAATAAAATAAAAAATGTTGCTAAATCTTTTAATATTTCATTACAAATAACTCAAATAAAAAAAAAATAATCAATATCTCTAGAATTATTTTAATGCTCTCTCTCTCGGAGACAGGTGAAGCCTCGTTGAAGGGTTGTATAAATGAAGAAACAAACATGAAGAAGCACTCATTAATTTTGTGGCGGTATTTTGGCCTAAGTTTCAGGCCATCACAAGTGAAAGTCACCATTCACCTGAAAACTTTACACCACCAAGTCCTGTCGGTGCTTAAAACTTAATGCGTAATGTCGGCGTGCACTTACACAAGTTTCTTCATTCACGAGCTCTTTTAGGCATGTTTCTTCATTCACCGCCTTTCTAAACATATTTCTACGTTCCATCATCTCTACCATATAAACGAGGTTTCCGACAAGTAATGAATTTATGAGACTGCAGTGTTTCGCGGATAGTGCATGTTTTTCCTAGCCCCTTGGCTTTTATAATTTTTTGGTAATAACAAAGTAATAGGATAGATGGGATCTCCTTTATTGCACCAGGTGCATCATCTAGTTAAAGAATAGTGTCCTCAAAAAAAATTATAAGTATAGTCCAAATCATTGGGTAGGTAATAAACCTTAAATATACCATAAAAAACAAAAAAAGGGCCTTAAAAAGCAAAAATGTGAAGTCTAAAAATTAAAGTTAAAAAGTATTCTTTTTAAAACTATATACAAAAAAATGTTCGTTAGTAATACTTTCAATTGAAAAGAACACCTAGACGTGGTTTCAGAAATAAAGACAAATATTTAGTATAACAACTATACAACAATGAAAGGTCGAACGATTTGAAGAATTGTTGAATTGTAGTAATAGGGTTGATCCACCCCCTATTTTTTTTTCGAAAAAAAATCCAGTATTTATAAAAAAAAAAAGAAATCTCATTTACATATTGTAAAATTCCTTGTTTTTGTTAGGGTTATATTTTATAACGGATTTATACACCAAACTTGCAAAATTGTCTTTCTTTGTTGTAAGCTTTTTCTTCAAAATTAGCTTATCGGAAGTACCATTCTGAGCGATTTTCCCGTTATCTAACTATGGGATAGCAGCTGTGAATACTGTGCAAACGTTATGAATATACAATACTCGGAATGACTTCAAATTATTTTAAGCCAATCGAACGCTTATCTATGAACTGGAAGCAGACGTATATTAAAAAAAAAAACACAAACTGATTTAGGAAAACATACTTATTGTAAAGGGTTGGATAAGAGATAAATATAGATGAAGTAGGAATCGACCCATGGAGCCCATATCCTCCATGGAAGCGGCTACGGTTTCTCCGAGGAAATGGGCAATATTTAGGGAAATTGGAAATATCGCCCATATGGGTCATACCTATTTATAGGTGATAACCTCTAAGGTAACGCTACCTTTAATGGCCCTATTTCAAATAATGGTATTCCTTCATTCAATATTTAATGGTACTGTGAATAATTTGCTTGTTGATATCTAGCAAAAACGTTATTTTTTAAAATATGTAGCCTACAAACAGTTGCAATGAAAAATGGAAAATGGCATTATTATAAACTTGATGCATTAAATGACAAAAAGAGATAAAACTATGTATTGGATCTATAACTATAATTATAACAATTTCAAAATATATACTTATGAGCTAAATGTAAATTAATCTACATGTACATCTACAACTTACGGTGAAATGTGTTAGTAACGGTAATGCATTCTACAAATTGAATTACACACCACTAAAAAAAAGTTTTCAAAGTTGAACGCAAGGCAGTGCTGTAATTAGCAATTGAAAGATAACCCATATTCACAAGATAATATAACACATGGCATTTTCTCTCCTGTAAAATCGCCTTAAGTGTAGATAGGCGGTATTGTTTTGACAGCGATGATATGCAAAAGACAAAGAAAACAAAACCGAAATTAAATTAAATTCATCAAAAAGTATTACAGCTCAGTTTAAAATAATTAAAACTATAATTAAATAGCTCAGTCATCATATCTTATGCCTCCCTTTTTACACTTTAATAAAAAACAGTACTACTTATACAGGATTCAGTACACGGTAGAGATTGCACTCGTTTCTAGGAGAACGTTTTTAGAGTGAGTTGAATTGTCCGAGATCATAATCGACAACCAGAGTTTTCCAGCAATTAAGGTTACCCGTTTTTAGGAGACTAGGTAAGCCCCAAGAGGTTCCTCAGATACCACAGGGTACATCCATTAATTAATTACATTAAATAATTAATCTACTAAAGTCGACTTTGAATCTGGGACCTTTGGTAAAGTAACTTGGCACTCTGAGATACATCCCTCCTATTTCTGAGCTCTAGTTTTAGCGGAATTTCCCCAAGTGTTTAATATTCAATGTAGAACCGTTGAATCTATTCGAGGATTTTCGCTTACGGTAGAGAATGTTTTCGCCTCGACTGGCAAGATATGGAGGGACTATTTGCAATTTAATGAGGGCCTGGTGCAATATATTTGCGAGAGAGCGGACGAGAGGGAACTGATTGATCCCGGACGTGCACTGCTCAATTCAAAAAGGAGATTAATGATCTCCTCTAGCTTCCATCCTGCTAAGGGATTTCTCTTCTTTTGAGAAAACCTGAGTCTATACACACAATGCTTGTGCTTTTTTTTATATCTAGTTACTCGATCTTTCCTAAGGCAGAGTAGTAATAATATTAATCATGATGAAAAATTGTATGAGGGGCCAATCCTAAATCATGTTTCACATTAACGGAATCCTCTCACATACGCTTCGGTCTATCCCTTTTGAAAGTTTGGCAGATTGCACACGCATATAAATTTTTTAAACAGTTGTTCGTTATGAAGCCAAACATTTTACAAAGCCATCTAAATCTCGATGATACTGTTACTTCAATTATATTGACATAATCCATGCTCTGCAACACTGCACTAACTCTAATATTCTTCGGTGGGCTTACCCTTTTTCGGACTTAATATTCTATGCCTTACCGTATTTTAAAGTTATTAAAATAGTAAGTTAGTATTCCTTCAAATTTAGCGACCACGCCCCACTCCCTAATGGCAGCTAAAGATAACGTTTGGGACAAAACCGCAAGATAAGGAAATCGAAACCCATTTCTCGCTATATTAGCCTTAGTAGATCAGCATATGGTATGGAATTATTGATCCATTTATGGTAAAAACCGTTGGGCTCTATTTTGAGGAAAACATAAAAAATATTTTATTTTTGCCATTAATGTAGTTTTTTAACTATTTAATTATAATTTTATTTAATTTTTTTATTCAATACCATAATATTGTAACTAATATTTTAGGCAACACTGAATCGGTTGGGGAATGTTAAAAAATTACGAGTAACAAACAAAAATATGAATGTGATGCCCACTGTAACGATAACGGCGCTAAATACAGCCAGCGATGCAGGAACGTTTTGCGGGCTTGGTATCCTAAGATGCTTAAGGCACTCCTGTCCTCAGCACAGCTATGATAGAAAGAAAACCAATAATAGTATATATTTTATTACACTTAATAATAATAATTTCTTCCCTGAATATTTCCCCTGAATATCAGAACTATATAAATATATACTTGTTCTGTCTTATCGCTAAACCATTGGGGAGTAATTTAAAACTATAGTCCAGGGAATTTTTATTTTAATTTTTTTACTATTAGAATCTTCTTTATGATTACTGTTGGTAATTTCTCTAATTGACTTTACCTCATTTCATAACATATCATTCATTCTATTTTCTTGTTCTGGCATGGTACAGTTGTAAATTTGAAATAAAACGAAAATAAAAAGATTATTTGCTTCTATTAGTCCTTTAGTTACAAAACTATTTTAAATAATCAAGATGTTATAAACAGATGGAACAATAAGCTCACTTGGCCTCATAATAATCGAAAAAAATACATATGCAATATAAAATAAAACGATTAATTTACAGTTTTATTTTCTCCTAGACCAAGCATTTGAATTAACTCTTTCAATTACAATGATTGTTTTATTCGAAGTTGTAATATTCCTATATTAAAGCACCAATTTGTGCCCCGAAAATAAAGGACACCATTGTCCACAAAACTGTGTATTTAATATTTTAGGTAAATTGCCGTAAATGAATACCATGCTCAATATTTCCAATTATGGAATCGGATAGAATATACATCCAATTATATAAGCTGTTTCTTTAACTAACGAGAAATCAAATTTTACTAGTTAGAAATTATAAATAATTGTCTCTTCTGAACAAATATAAAAATTACAAAAATTTGAGTCCGGGGTACAGAATTGTGTAATTTAAATACTAAGTAAGTTTGATTAATCAGTGTATAATGTCAGTATTAGTGCTTTGATGCATATTTTGGTTTAATTAGTTAAAAAACAACAACTTTTAATTCGGCTAAAAGCAAATTGTCATAAATGTCGAAATTCTCTTCCAGCCAATCGCAAAAGGCAATTCGGATTCAGCTCAGGCCGCGAGAGAACGGGATGTAAAAACGTGATCCTGATAAGTAATTTGATTCTATGTCAATGTCGTGGGGGCGGTGGATTATTGGGATCCATCCAATCTCAATTTAGGACCTGACAGCCGAGCATTTTTAAACGATTGTGCCTCTTCCATTTAGTAGGAGTCTTTCCCAACACATATTTCCCACTTATTTAGTTCCCTGAGGCGGGTATGTTTTGCGTTCTAATTTGTGACAATGTATGCTAAGAAATTACTGATTGGTGACAACCGACAATTTATCATTCCTCTTTGTCAGCCATATTGTTGAATTTTGCCTTGTAAATATGTTATCGCTCTTCCAGGAAAAAACTTTTGCTTTTCTTTTTGCTAAAGCATGAACGTTATTGAAATAAAATTAGGTAGTGCTTCTCATTTCATCCACACTTTAAAGAATTCGATCATGATCATGGACTTCTCCTGCTTTGACAAGGTCTATTGTTTCGACACCGAGGGATCCAAAAGATATGAGGATATTGTCGCATTTCCGAAGACCGGAAAGATAGCATGGGTGTTTGATCCGACGGTGAGATTTGAAAATAATGACCTTGACCAGGCGGGTGTAGTGGAAAGGGAAAATACGGCAATATATGATAAGTGCAACCCTTTCCTGAAGGAGAAATTGATTCGGAGAGAGAGGGAGAGTTCACCGTGAGAGGCCTCTGGTTTGGGTCTCGCGGAACGATTCCGAAAAGAACATGAAGCTTCCTCGATGACCTGGGTGTCAATGGCAGGGATGTGGCAGTGTTCACCGAAAATATTGTTCTTGACTCCCTGGGGATAATTCACCATCATATATATAGTAGCTGATACCCCACAAGCTAATATATTTAATATATATATATATATTTTATTTATCTTCATAAATTTCACGGTAATAATTTTTGCTTGGTTTTATTTGTTTTGAATTTCATTTATTTTTTTGTATATAAAAAGAAGAAAAGAGAGTAACAAGAATTAGGAATTGTAATGTAGTTATTAAGAATGTATTTAAGACAAACAAATTGTAATGTACTGTATGTCCAATATAGATTGATAAGTATGCTGTTTATTATGGCAATCCAATGTAGCTGGACAGCACTTCTGAAAAATAAAGCATTTCTCTGTCTAGTTTACGACTTACAGTTTTTTAGTTTAGAATTTTGTCCAAAAGTAGTCAAGAATGAATTATCGTAAACGGCAGAGTAAGTAAATTTAGTCAACAATAATGCTCGCTATTCAAAACAGATAAAAGTATTTGTAAACGCAATATTCTTCTTCTTTTTAGGGTAAGGGATCATTCTAGTGATTATGTTATAATTATGTTTGTTGTGGCAGAAAAGAGTCCTGTTATTGCGAACCACATTCTGAGATTCCTCAGCAGCGAAATTCTTCGTCTGGCCCACGTACCCTTGGGATATTTCCATCCAGAATGGTCTATCTTTTTTAATTCCTCGTTATATAAGCGACACTTTCGAGTTTGCGATTCTTTATGATGGCTATAATTCCATTGCTTCAATTAGAGTTCATGATTCTACTCCATAGAATAAGACAGAGATAGACCTTGAGAAGTATTCTTGATATTTAAGACGAGAAATCGACAGAATATTTGGCTTTGAATATAGATTATGCTTCCCTCACACTAGATAATTAGAATCTTACCAAAAGTGAAAATTTTAAATATCTTGGTAGGTGGCTCTCCACTAGAACTGGCTGCGGTCTTGACATAAGGGAAAAGGTCACTAAAAGAAGAAAGACAATAAGAACTTTAAATTCTATATTATGGAGCAAGGAAGTTCAATTGTCTACAAAAAAAAGACTTTACCACTCCTTTGTCAAAAGTGTGGCATTATATGGATCAGAAACATGGGCCGTCACTACCAACCTAGCGATGGAGATGGACATCTGGAGACGTAGTAGTAGCATATCGAAACTCCAGCACATTCCTAACCACGTGATCAGATAAAAAGTACAGGAACCTCACAATATCTTGTACACCATCGAAACCAAAAAGCTGAGCTGGTACGGCCAGGTAATGAGAATGTCAGAAAATCGATAGCTCAAGAGGATAACAAATTATGTTCTTAAGGAGAGGAGGAGAAGAGGACGTCCGGCAAAGAAATGGAACGATGGATTGCAGGAAGGAATGGCAGCCAGAGGGCTTACAGAGGAAGACTGTCAGATCGGGAAAAGTGGAAAAAATCAGTGTCAGCTTATGACATATGACAATTGTTGTAATAAAGTCGTATTAAAAAAAAAATCGACTCTTTATAACCGACATCATTTTAAATAATATTCTATTTTCTCTCTGTTTTTAAATGAATATCTCGTGAATGTTGTAATTGACGATTAAGTAATACCACTGTGCCTTTCTATCAATGATTTTCTCGGTTTATTTTTGATTTAGTGTGAATTTTTTTTTTGGAATTTGGTTTTTGTTTCTAACCCTGCATTTTATCTCGTTGATGTCATAATCACAATGACAATAATCGATGCTGACTTTCTACGCTATA
Organism: Arma custos; assembly: GCA_037127475.1. Taxonomy (NCBI): domain Eukaryota; kingdom Metazoa; phylum Arthropoda; class Insecta; order Hemiptera; family Pentatomidae; genus Arma; species Arma custos. The sequence goes on along the minus strand of CM073764.1, from coordinate 121,536,801 downwards.
GCCATGAGTTGTAACTATTTCATACTGTCTGCCAGGATTACTGTATTGTCAGCTTACTGGATATTCTTCAGTATTTTTTCATTTACGATTATTTCGGCGTTCTTGCACTCGAGAGCGTTCCTTAATAAGTATTCTAAGTAATCCTAAACGTTCTTGGGAAATCATACATCCTTCTTTCAGGCCTCGTAAGATATCTCATGCATTTGACTTTTCCCCTTCTGTGGTTACATACGCAGACTCATCCCAATATAATCTTGATAGTATCTTCAGGTATTTTCCACCGATACGAATGTTACACAATAATTAAACATGATTGAGATGTCTATTCGGTCGACCATACAAATATAAATCAAACAAATGTTTTTGGTTTTATCAAAATATTTAAATTAACAAATAAAAATCTCAAAAGATTTTTTAGTATTCTTACAAACAAAACTTAATTATTATTTTCAGAAATCTAGGACGATTTCTTTTGGGAGTTGTTCTTCATATTTTTTTTATAATATATTTTTCTTTTTTCAATTCTAATATGAAGTCGTAATATTAAAATTATATTACAATTATTTCGTTGCAATTATAATCATCGAAGGCGGTTTTTACTCGAACCGGCTCAAAGCCTGACTTTATACAATGCAAATACAAAAGAGGGAGGGACCGTTTAGCGGGATCAAGGGTGAAACTATTGTTTTGATATCCTACTTTCATCCAAATCCGTTCAGTAGTTTTTGCGAGAAAGAGACACAAACTTTCACATTTATAATAGTAGTAGGATATCAAAACAAATAGTTTCACTCATGTTCTTTCCGTTATTTTAACAACTATGATCGTGAAATTTGCCTTTAATTATCTACTTTAATGAATTCCCACAGTACCTAAAAAACTGTCGGGGGCATATCACCCCGTGTGCGCCCCCCCCTAAATCCGCGCCTATGTCGTTTTATTTTGTCTTCACATGTTTCTCTCATTTATTTCATTTCCTAAAAATCTGTTCTATGATAATGAAAGGCAATACTATTTGAAATAAATTGTAGGCAGCATAACCTGACATGGTCCAAATAGTTGAGGTAAGTGCCAGAGGAGCGCGCTGGGGTCAACGGAGGTCAAAACAGACAAGTACCAAAAAAATTTTCGCATTGTCTGCGCTAAATAATTGAAATAAAAACCACTAGCACTATAACCCTTGGGTTCAGAACATGGTAGAGATCGTACTGTTTTGTGGGTGATTTGTCCTACACAGGTTTTTCTCCCTATGAAAGTTATGTTCAACGGTGTGATGAAACTAAGACAGGTAAGAGGATACTCCATTAATATTAAAGAGGAAATACCAAGTCTAGGATTAGCTGGAAAACAATTCAAGGACAGAAAAATATTCATAAAATACATTAGTCCTAGAAAAAAGAGAAATTTGGAGGAAAATGGACAGATAAGCGATGATGAGTGAGAAGAACAGCATATGCATATTTAAATAAAAAACTACACTACCACAACCCACGAAAGGTCTTGAGTTCAGTACATGACGGAGACTGTACTGCTTCTTGGATCAAGCTCAAACGCCAGGTTTTCTCTTATTTATAGTACCAACTTAAACTGTTGATCGGGGAATTTTGTTTAACTCGTTTTACAATGGTGATTTTTTATTCATGACTATAAGTAATATAATCACAAATCAAGTATTAAAAGGAAATAATTTTTAAATTATTGATTTTATTTATTTCGACTAACTATTTTACTATAACGTATATGAATAGTTATGTCATTCCGAAAATCCTGATTCTAATCCCGCTACTGGAAATACTTTTATCCATGATGTTAGTAGCCGGAGATGGATCATAAGGGATCTAGGACTCTCCCGGGTTCACCCAGCCTTTATAAATTGGGTACCCAAAATAGGGGGGATATCAGACGGTTGAGCGTGATCTAGGACGAATCACCTCCCTGCACAGCCACTGTCGATGAGTACAGTACATGTACTGAACTGAAGTCTTTACCATGTACTGAACCCCAGATATGTTGACAGGTTGTTGATGTTAAGTGTTGCAGGTTTTTGATATATAAATAGTTAAATAGAAATATTTCGTCCTATTAACAGGTTAATAGTGCCTGAGTGAGTCTCAAAGTGATGTGTAGATCTTATAAAGCACATCTATGTTAACAGATTAAATCTAGAGTTCCGGTGAATAAGTCGTATTATGTCGAGAGAGGGTTGACTGCTTTCAGATAACCGGAATCGTATCATTCTTGTAGTTTTTGGCTTGAAATGGAGTTGTAATATAAACAATAACTCAACCTTTTCTTTTTTTATCCGTATTTAATAGCTTTTTTTAGTAAGAGATTTTTAAAAGTGAAAGCATACTTGTCGATGGGCAAAGGAAACTAGAGCCCTCTGATGAAAGAGAAGAACAGCAAGTGTATCGATTGGTAATTGAGAAGACTCCAGAGGACGACAAAGATGGGGAGGGAGGGACATTGTATATATGAGATGCTAAGCTGACAGCTATTGATGCAAGAGATACTAAGCCTCTCGGCCTTACCTCTCCCACACCAAGGCAAACCAACTTCTCATATCATGTTTTGGTATTTGCGGCCGCATGCCAGCAAAGATGTGTCCATAGCATCTCACAACCGCGAACGCGATTGTTTCATTTCGGGGCTTCGGGTCTTTTCCCGTAACCCACGATTCGCACACTCCTGAACTCTCTCTTCTCCAGAGTTCTTGACACATTCATTCGCTCGCGCACATCTCGCCAGCATGCGGACGCAAATCCACGGAGATAGGACTACCCACCATTCCAGCCGGTCGAGCCGTCACCAGTTTCCAGGATTACTGCTCTTTCGACCTTCTAACCACGCCACTACGTCTGCGACCGGCTAAACCGGCCACCACCCTCCCGTAGTACCATTTTGGGGTATAGCCCCTGAGGCCTAGAATGGTCACTGGTCCGGGAACCAAAGTCTCCTACGCTTCCCCTACCTCCTCGGAAGTACACTTGGGCTGATGCACCTCCAAGGAGGAAGGGCGGGATACGTACCCGTGGGAGGGAGGAACAGAGAAAAATGAAGATCCTGGCTAGAACAACTCGAAGCAGAAAGGAACTTGGAGGAAATAAAATAAGAAGAAAATACATAGATAGGCTCCTTTCCAAAACCACCCTTGGGGTAGGTGCCTGTGGTTTCGTTACCCATTTTTTATAGTGGATGGTTCGCCGCACTGAATCCAGTAGCAGGAATGGTTACCTGCTAATGCAATCAGTGTAGCCCTATGAAACCACTGCACTTGTGGAAAAATGATTATATATAATAGACACGTCAAATTATGATGAGATAAATTCTGTTATCTTGTAAATGCTGAAAAATGATAAAATTTAAAATATACGTTTAAAAGGTTTCCCTCTTGACTCCAAAATAAGTTTTCTTTTAATATTTTCTTCAAATAATGGAATAAATTCTATGTTCACAAGACGGCTGCTCAACGAATTTTGAATAACAAATGTTAGGAATGTTTATTCTATCACCTAGGTACGTCAAATTAAGATGAGATAAATAAGTTTTCTTTTATAACTTTCTGAGATATATTCCAAAATCTTGGAAAAGAGAATCAGAAGACGAGTCGATGGATTGCTCTAAGAGGAACAATACGGCTTTCGTGAAAATGCGAGCACACAAGACCTGATTTTTGCTATGAGACAGATTTTTTTAAAAGCCCATGACGCGGACTTCCGGCATTACCTGGTGTTAATTTAATTTATTAATAAAATAAATTAAATCGTTGAGGCTGTGGCAAATCCATTTCACACAAATCCTCGTTGGTCACCCGGCTGTTAATAACCTTCACTAAATTTATTTCAGTTTGCATCTGACTTCGATAGAGTGCGGTTATACTGTGAAGTGAAGATTTAAGTACATTTTACTAACTCTTCATAACCGTCTTTTGGTTATTTTTCACTTATATATGTTTAACGAATCATAATTAATGATGAAGGACGATGAGGAAGGTGTTCGACATCCTTTTCTCAGACCGATGCTTCTAAACCAGATGACGAGTTGCATGAGACGAAACCCACATTTTTACCTCATGCTGAAATTTAAAATTCATTATTAAAAAGAAACATATAACGCTAGGAATAGCCGATCTGGAAATAAAGAATATATAAAAAAATATATTATTTCACTCCCGTCAATGTAGTTTGTATCACTGTAATTAATATAATCATTTTTCCGTTTCTATTTTATGGTGTTGTGAGTATACTTTAGTTGATAATTTTTTGTAAACGTATTAAATAAATATATATATATATATATATATATATATATATATATATATATATATATATATATATATATATATATATATATAAGTATATTCATTTCAATAAATCTTTTTTTGTAAACTTATTAAATAAATATACGTTATAATTAGTCAACAAATTAAGTAGGAAAGAAATTGAGAACTGGTTAAGAGAAAAAAAGGTAGAAAAAATCGAGAGAGCTATAAAGGCAGGAGGAAAATTATACGAGGGAGGAATTGCTAAAACAAAAATTACTGTTATTTTAAATGAAAAAGGACAAGAATTAAATGATAACTTGGAGACAATCAATAGAATATAAGAATATTATGAAAAACTATATTACGACAGAAGAAGTGATAAAAAAGGGGAGTGGAATATGGAATGCTGGGACCCAAAAAAGAAATTATGATCGAAGAAGTGTAAGAATGAGTGTAATTGATAGCTGCAAGGAAAAAACAGCAGGAGGTGTTGACGGTCTGTTAATGGCTTTAGGAAGAACTATTTACTACTGTAGACCATATTTTTGTGATCAGAAACTTATTAACCTTCCGAGTACCATGGGGTCGTTAGGGACCCCAGCCTTTTTGAAATTCAAAAAAAAATCATTGAAAGCCTTAATATTTTGCTTTTTGGCTCTATGACTATTATTTTGGACCTCTTTTTTACCTATTTACGTTTTTGTTGTTAAAAAATATTCAAATTATAATTATTTATGAATTATTTTTCTGAAAAAAAACGTTGTTGGGGTCCCCAACGACCCCATGGTATTCTATGTTGCCTTTTTCTTGGATATAAATTTGGTTTATTTGCAATTAGTTTTATCTATACTGTCAAGTGTCATCCCTAATAATGATGAGTGATGTAATTTTGAATGTCAATCCTTTTTTAATTTATGATAAAAGAAATAACGATTTGAACTGCAAACACAGGTGTTCTTCCAAGTAGTCATTATTTTGTCTAAAGGTTTATTTCGAGCATTCTGAGAAAATGAATTAATTTTGTTTCCTCATTTCAACGTATTTTATTTTATCTTGTTTGTTTTTTTGAAAACTATGCGATGTCAAATTTCTTAGAACTTATTAGTCTTTTTATGCTGTTATCTCGGGAGTTCTCTCAAGCAGTTCCATTTCATTCTTCTGACAAAATGGATAAAATTTGTTCCTCCCGGACTATGAGAATTTTGGAATTGGTTTCTCGTGAACCAATTGAAGACGTCGAGGACATTCCGGAATCTCATGAATGTTTAGAAGCAGATGATGTCTTTGAACTCGCTGATGAAGAAGAAGATGAAATTGAAGGCGACGACAGTCAAGATGAAGAAGATGGCGACTTTTTTGCCGATTATTGCGAAATGTTTATTTCAAAGGATGAGACGTTCTGGCTCAAAACTTCATTTACTCGCAGGCGCCAGCGATCATCAAACATCATCCGCATTCCTCCCGGTGTCTCATCATCAGTTGACAAGGAAGGTAACGTTGCCTATTTTTTCAAATTGTTTATTTCACCTGCTATTGTGGATATTGTGGTAAAATACACAAACCAAAGAAGCTCTTGGGAAACTGAAGAGTACAATAAAAAGCATGAAGGAGTTCAAAGGAAGTGGATAAACGTTGATGAAACAGAAATTTATGCGTTCATTGGCCTACTTATCTGCAGCGGAGCCACGAAAAGCAATCGGGAACCTGTTACTATGCTATGGTCCTCCGGCTTCCTTTTCCAAAGACCAATATATGCTGCGACTATGTCTAGAACTCGATTTACGACGATCTGTTCTTATTTGAGATTCGATGACAAGACTAGCCGTGAAAGAAGAGTATCGTCAGATAAGCTGGCACCTAGGACATAAATGACTTAATTAGATAAATGACTTATTTGTCTCTTATTGCCAGAAATATTACAATCCCGGAACTCATCTCACAGTAGACGAGCGTTTGGTTCCGTTCAGAGGACACGCACCTTTCCGAGTTTATATGAAATCAAAACCAGCAAAATATGGTTTAAAAATCTGGGTGCTGGCTGATAGCAATACCGCATATTGCAAAAACCTTCAAGTATACACGGGAAAAGAAAATGGAAAGCCAGAAAAAAATCAAGGAAAACGCGTCGTTCACGATTTAGTTGGCATTTTGGGAAAGGGATATGGAATAACCACCGATAATTTTTTTACTTCATTGGAATTGGCTGAAGAGCTTCTGGATAAAAATTTAACGCTTTGTGGGACATTGAGAAAAAATAAAACTTTTATACCGAAAGAATTTCTTCCAGCCAGGAGAACTACACAAATTTCAAATGTTCTTCCGTCCTAACGCCTGATCAAAAAAAAAATCAAGAAACTAACACCTAAAGTAATAGCACTGAAAACGTGTTATACAAAATCATGAACATTATTTTAGAGGCGATAAAACCTTAATTTTCACAAATGATTAGACAGCTTAAATATTTATACAAAAAAAATGTTTTTTACTTACGTGAATTAGCTTCGTGATGGAGTTGTAACTTCTTTCTGCAATGCTTAAACTCAAAAAGACTCTTCAACCATTCGCGCTAAGGATTCTTTGATATTTCCCAAAATTCACTTATATTAATTTTCTTATTTTAAATCTACTATTTCATCAGAAAACCAGTTAACAAATGAGAAAAAAATTCAGTATTTCTTCTATCTAAATATGCTCAAGTATCATAGCAACACAATAATCTTTATTTCATCGTTATTCGCTTAACAAATTTTGAAAGAAAATGTCAGGAATATCTTTAGCAGTATGACCCATTGGTGGCAGATCTGGGGATAAACAAGACTGTACATTTCCTCACAACGAAAACGGCCGTTCATATATACTAGGTTTTTCCTCTATAAGGGTACACAATTTATAGTGACTAGATGAGCCCCAGAACCCACGGGTTCCATCTCCGACTGTTATCAGATCAAATAAAATCTGCCACAGACGGATTTGCACCCAATTCGGCGCGGCAACTGAGAGCTCTACCCTGGGAGAGGCTAGCCTATTTATATATCTTACTAATATTATAAATGTGAAAGTTTGTATGTTTACGCACTTGCCCCCCCTCCGGACAGTTTTTTAGGTACTGTGGAGAATTCATTATAGTACATAAATAAAGGCAAATCACATGATCATAATTGTTTAAATAACAGAAAGAACATGAGTGAAACTATTTGTTTTGATATCCTGCCAATCTTACTAATATTATAAACGTGAAAGTTTTTATGTTTGTCTCTCTTTCACGCAAAAACTACTTAACGGATTTGGATGAAACTTTACAGTCTTATAGGTTATACATCAGAATAACAAATACGCTATAGCAAGCGCGGATTTAGGGGGGGAGGCGCACGGGGGCACGTGCCCACCCTCTCGACAGTTTTTAGGTACTGTGGAGAATCCATTATATACATAATTAAAGGCAAATCACACGATAATAGTGGGTAAAATAACATAAAGAACATGAGTGAAACTATTGTTTTGACATCCTATTAATATTATAAATGGGAATGTTTGTATTTATGTTTGTTACTCATTCACGCAAAAACTACTGAACGGATTTGGATAAAACTTATTGAGTACAATAGGTTATACATCATAGGCTACAGCAAGGGCAGATTTATGTGGTGGCACAGGAGCATATTCCCCCCCCCCCCGTTATAGTACATAATTAAAGGCAAATCAGGAACTTAGCATCTTGAAATTTGTAGATAGGATCTTTGTATAGTTTAAGAAAGAAATTTGGATAATTCCACCCCAAGGGTTTCCCCTTTAATATAATAGGGGTTCAAAGGTTGTATGGAATCCGTCAGTTTTGAAGTTAGACATCTGAAATTTTGTACGAGTAACCTATAGTGAAAAAAATTAAATTATTTAAATAATTAAATTACTTATTATTTTAAATTATTGTTAAAAAGCACTGTCAAGAAACTTTATGCGGTAGTCCAAATTCTCTGCGAGCGAATCCGCGGGCAAAAGCTAGTGATTTAATACGAGAGGAATTTGATGGTTTATAGGAGCACCAAAGATCTTTCCGTAATTGTCCATATGTTCTTTTTCCGGGATGGACCGTGTGATGTTGGTTTTGTTTGCCAAGCTTTCGCTCATCGTGTTGTGAGCTTCCTCAAGGCTAGTCAGTAAAAGAAGAGCGGATGTTTTTTTTTTTTTTTTTTTGTTTTTTTTCCAAGCCCCTGGAATGGTGATCATCTGAAACAGACTTACATACTAACGTATATTAATAAATTTATATATGTACATATATACAACTCTTTTCCTGCACCGGGTGCATTTTAAGATGGTTTTGAGGATGTTTAAGGATTGAGGTTATGGGGTATAACTAGGATCGGATATCCAGTGATGGGGCTCACTGGTTGTTTGAAAATGATAAAAACTAAAACTAAGAGTAATGATAATGCACCTCAGTCGATACTGAGGGAACTTACATACTGTTGCCAGCGCTGTGGCCGGCTCGCTGGTCTCAATGTGCTGAATAGCGGGTTAGTGCAGTGTTGGAGGCTATCAAAGAATTTGATATGCCTCCGTGTTATAAAATCTGTCACCGTCGGTAGTCCGAGAGTGTCATGAATTATGTCTGTCTTTGAGCGCTGTAGTGTAGTATGTCGTACTATACGCCTTAATATGGTGTTTTGAAACTGCTGGAGTCTCTTCGTGGTAGTCGGAGATATGTTATTGAGCATTGGTGCTCCGTAGAGAAGGGCAGGTCTGAGGACCCCCTTGTATATCATTAGTTTGAGGCGTAATGATAAATTCGGTGAAGTAAGCAGGTGGTTCAACCTGTAGGACTTTATCCTAGTCTGTCTGATCTTTCTCATGCAGTGCTGGGACAACGTCAGGTGCCTTTCTAGGGTGACGCCCAGATACACTATCTGATTGGCCGGATGGTTCTCGCTGTCCCCCACTCTATAGACCGTCGGTAGAGGGCGCTTGTTTTTCTGAAATGAAAATACAACACAGTCGGTCTTCTTGGGATTGACTGTAATATTTAATCTCTCCAGCTTGTCAGTTATCTCCTTACAGGCCACCTCTGCCTGTCGTAGAGCTATCTTAGCGTCCAGTGAGCTACTGTAAATTGCTATATCGTCGGCGTAAGCCGCGACAGTGGCCTTGCTGTACCTCGCTCCAACAGTTTCCGCCGTGTAGATCGAAAAGAGAACTGGTGATAACACAGAGCCCTGGGGCACACCACAAGTGAGATCAAAGGGATTGGACAGCTCTTCGCCGACTCGAACCTTAGTTGAACGTCGCGTCAGAAAGGACCGTATTATAGTATAGAGCTGCTCGGGAAACTCGTTGTCCTGCAGTGTCTTACATAGAAGACTATGAGACACTGAGTCGAACGCCTCCATGCAGTCTATAGATATCATAGCGGTTGCCGTGTTCTTAGCGGTGTTCTCGCTGACTTCCGCGTGTAACTTCGCCAGATGGTGGTCCGGGCACAGTCCGGCTTGGAAGCCAGTCTGTTCCGGTGGGATTAGTGCTACTTCCGAGCAATAGGTTTTGAGATAATTAAGAATAATTTTCTCAAAAACTTTGCCCATGTGAAGAGCGGATTGTAGAGTCAGGGTGTATATACCTTAGGGGTGGGGGGTGGTCTCGGTCCAAGTCTGCCTTCCCATTGGCTCGCTTGTGTCGAGTCCGTGGGCTGTGTTGTGTTCGGGTAGGTTCGTGTGTGTTCGGTATTTTCGTATGTGTTTGGATGATAGGTTGATGTGTTGGTCTTTTGTTTTATGGCAGGATACCAGTTTTTGCTAAGTTTGTAACCGTCTTCCTTATTGAAATTATTGGGTTCTTTAATAATTTCAATGGCCTCTCTTATGGTGTGGAGGTGATAATTATTTTCTTTTACCAGTGTGGTTGTGTTTTCGAAAGGTATGTGGTGGTTGGTGTTGTAGAAGTGTTCTGCTACAGCCGATTTTTCCGTCTTCAAGTTTTTGACACTAGATATGTGTTCTTTTAACCGTATTTCGATGGTCCTTCCGGTTTGCCCAATGTAGACCTTGCCACAGGAATAGGGTATACTATAGATGCCTGGGGTACGTAGTCCTAATTTGTCTTTGGGTTTCGGTCGGATGTGAGCTATTGTTTTGTCTGAGGAGAATGTGGTCTTGATGTCGTGGTTGTTTAGAATCCTGGCGATCTTTTCTGAGGTACCTTTGATGTAAGGAATGGTTGTCTGGGTTTTGGGTTCGTTGTCGGTTTCTTTATTGTCTTGTTTTTTGAGTATTCTCTTGCGTTCTACCCGTTTAATAGTTTCTTTGTCGTATCCGTTTTTCAGGAAGGTTATTCTCAAGTGCCTCTTCTCTTTAGGGAGCTGTGACGGTTCAGCTATCATTTCAGCTCTGTTGAGTAGAGTGTTGATGATTCCTTCCTTCTGAGACGGATGGTGGTGTGATGTGGCATGGAGGTATCTGTCTGTATGTGTAGGGCACCTACATACCACCTATCCAAATACATCTCCGACATAATCAAAACCCACACTGGCAAAACACAACACAACATCCGCAACTCCAAACAATTCGTAGACATAATCAAAACCATTCATATACTAAACGAAGAAGACATCCTAGTAAGCTTCGACGTCAAGTCGCTCTTCACCAAGGTCCCTGCCGATGAAGCCCTGAACCTTATGATCCCGATCCTATCATAAAACAAAAGACCAACACATCAACCTATCATCCAAACACATACGACAATACCGAACACACACGAACCCACCCGAACACAACACAGCCCACGGACTCGACACAAGCGAGCCTATGGGAAGGCAGACTTCGACCGAGACCATCCCTCCCCCCTAAGGTATATACACCCTGACTCTATCATCCGCTCTTCATTTACTGACTAGCCCTGAGGAAGCTCACAACACGATGAGCGAAAGCTTGGCAAACAAAACCAACATTACACGGTCCATTCCGGAAAAAGAACATATGGGCAATACCGCAGACCGTGGAAGCCTACGTGAACATCTTTCCGTTAGTCCAGATAGGCCTCATGATTGCCATGCGTATGAGCCTCCTGTAATTAATTTAGAGCTTAGAGCGTTTGTCTAATAAATGTTGTAGTAGCCTGAAACATCTAGCTGTTTCTTGTCGTTTCAGTTAGTATGATGATTCCAAGTTAATCTTTTGTCAAGGTGTATCCTATGTACCGGATCTGTTCTACAGGAATCGGAGGGAACGTCATTGGTTTACGACGGAGGGTAAAAGTGATTTGATGGGATTTGTGAGAATTTATTTTAATGCTCCAGTTATAGCACCATTTTTCAAGGTTAGTGATATGGAATTGAAGAGTATTGGATGCTATAACTTGATCGGTGTTGGCTGATAATAGACATGTGTCATCCGCAAACGTGGTAGGGATAGTATTAGGATGGGTTGGGGTGTCAGCTGTATAAACTGTGACGAGGATTGGGATAATGCGTTGGGAACACCAGGAGATTGAGAAAAGAGGGACGAATATACATAATTGTGGTTTACTTTGAATGACCTGTTAGTGAGAAAGGATTGAATAATGAGAAAATATGTAGGAGGTAGGAATTGGCGGAGTTTGTAATGCAATCCCGGGTGCCAGACTCGGTCAAAAGCCTGTCTCATCTCAAGAAATACCGCCAAACAATATGATCTACGAAAAAAAACACTTCATAAAGTCATACTTATCAAGTTATAAGAGATTTTTACTATGCGCCTACTAACGAGTGGTATAATATGACTCTAGGGAATCCCAGCTCCTTTCACCCAATCGTTCTACTGGCACTGAACAACTCTGGCACTGGTCTAATGCTCCTTATGTTAACTGTTGTACAATACAACCTTATTGAATAGAGCTCATTGCCAAGACACCATTTAGCACGGATCAGCACCCTACTCAGCTGCTCTTAGTTACTAATCCTGGCTATTGACGCTTGATCAATGTCAAATCCTTGGATTGTTGTACGGGGATGGTAACTAATCCATATCCGAGTACTCAATAGGATTCAGTTTCAAGATGGGATTAATAGCCTCAACTATTATTAGCGTCTCGATTAGATTATCACTATTAAATTTATATCGTTGCAAACAGAACTCCAATTTAAGAATACTTTTAAATTTCCATATTCGCAACTTTTTTAGTTTAGGTTAATAATGATAAAAATGATTGATTTGTTTAACCTATTGAATTGGAATAGTTGATAATATATTATAATAATTGAATAATTATTATATTAATAAATAATAGAATATATTATAGAATATATTAATAAATAATAATAATAATATCTACATGTGTATAACGTAGAAACTCGGTAAAGATAGAAGTCAACGGTTGTGCAAAGACTTTACCAAGATCATGCTCAACAACCAGGCCTTGTTGTTGTGCTCAACAACCTTGTCTTGTTGGAAGAATTGTCCATTAGAAGCTCTTCAAACAACCTTGGTGCGTATCCGCGGCAGGCTGAATCATAAAAAAACTGCCTCTGATCAGCAGAACGGTAGTTCTGCATGAGGTGAAGCTACACTTCTAATTGTAGTATTTAAATGAATTCTACTTTGAAATCTTCTGCTATAGTTAATATTAACGACCCAAAATAAAAAACTATCACTTCTCAATTCTTTATTTCAATTAGTGTAATTAAAGTTGTCTATTAACTAAAAAAATCTGGCAAATTCCTAAAAACAATGGTAACGAAGCAGGGCCTTACACGGTTTCTGAACCTAACGATGGAGAATTTTCTGCTTTTAGATATTAGTTACTTAGCTTAATTAAACAAGTGAGTTAAGCGATACTATTCCTAGGCTATACGTCTTTTGATTTTAACCACGTTAAAAGAGGCAACTGTAGTAGTAGAGGTTACTGATATCTACGATTCGGGTTCGGGATATGTTGGAACAATAAATGTGGGATTCACCAATCTAGTAATTGGGCAAACCTAGCGAATGAGCGAAATAACCTCATAAAATCGTTGGCTTGGCAAGATTACAGTTCGCACGCTGAATTCAATAATCTTCATAGATTACAGCAGGTTTTCTACATATAAATAATTTTGTCCCAGAGCTTTCCATTTAAATTATAAGCTTCTTCCTCAAGGTAGTATCCTTGGTCCAATCATATATACAGTTTATACAGCTGACATCCCAACTCATCCTAATACTATCCTTACCACGTATGCTGATGATACATGGGTATTATCAGTCAACACTAATCCAGTTATTGCATCCCAAAGCCTCCAATCCCATATCACTGATCTTAAAGAATAGTGTCAAAACTGGAGAATTAAAATAAATTCTCAAAAATCGCATCAAATCACTTTTACCTTACGTCGTAAACCAATGACTTCCTGCCCTTCAGTATCCTTCAATAATATCCCTCTAGTGCCTGTAGAACAGATCCGATACTTAGGGTTGCACCTTGACAAACGATTAACCTGGAATCCTCATACAAGACTGAAAAGACAAGAAACCGCACGACGTTTCAGGCTACTTCAACACTTACTAGACAAACGCTCTAAGCTCCCAATTAACTACAAAAGACTCATCTACATGACCATCATACGACCTATTTGGACTTACGGAGTAGAGCTTTGGGGTTCCACTAAGCCATCGAATTCTTCTCATATCCAATCCTTACAGTCTAAAATCCTTCGTAAAATCCTCAATGCTCCTTATTTTGTTAAGAATAAAGCCATCCACAACGACCTTAATGTCCCTTTTGTTGCTGATTTGGCCCGAACCCGGTATCTATCCTTTCATAACAAACTTCATTACCACTCAAACCCTCTAGTTTCAAACCTAGCTTCCTCTTCAATTCCCGATAATCCTCCGAGGCGTCTGAAAAGAAGATGGCCACGTGACCTCCTTACTTGAACTTTGATTTGAGTACTACCAGTGGATAGTTTCTCTACTTGTCATTATCATGTCATTATATATCACTTAGCCTATTTACTTGTTGTATTATTGTAAGATATCAATAAATAAATTTAAAAAAAAATTATAAGCTTCATTTCTTCTTGGACCAGAATTCGAATACTGCCATCTTGGAAGATTAAAGTTGTTGTCTCTTGAGCTTAAATTAGTGTAAGATGGGCTAAAGGCCAGACGAGAAAGGGGACTAATACCACGTACATACGACATCCCATGGATAAAAGTTATTACGACATACGACATGGGTAAAAGTTTTCCTCCAAATGGTAGACCAATTATAAATTATAAAGTAGCTGGGCGAATTGCTTGATGGTAGTTTACAGACAATAGGCGACTAGAATTAAATTTATCGTGAAATGATATACTAAATGGCTTTCAGCTATGAACTAACTAGACAGATTATTAACTAGTAACTAACATTCTAACTTAGTGATTTATATTTATATCTAAGTTAGTGACTATTCTAGAACTAACTTAGTGACTACTCTCTTTACATACTATATTCTAGTCCGAGTTCAGTCTTTAGAAATTTCTGTTCTTCCTGTACTATTAAGAACTGGTACGTATACATATTAAAAGAAGAAGGGATGTCAAGGAAGTTATATTGGTGATAAAACGGAAGATATTCCACAACTTCTGGATTAGGAGCCCACTAGTAAACAGAATAACCTCAGGTCATCAACCCAATCTGTTGAATGATGTTGAAGATTAGGTTTCGGTGGAATCGAACCTTCTTGTTTTCTAAGTCTTATACATGCATGAACTTAAATCCTCAGTATATATATATATGGACATCAATTAGGGAGTAAAAAGTTTGAAGAAAGCCTTTAATGTTCGATTGGCGACGAAGAACGAGAGATTCCATTGTAGGGGCTGAACGGCGAATAAAGTGAAGAGAAAATAGAGGCTTTGCAATTAGGGCTAATGGCGCCCTAGTGAATGTGCGAGCGGGCCCTGACAAGTTAAGCAGTGGGAGACAGATTCAGGCTATTAGATGCAAATGGAGGCTACCTGTTCTCGTTGAATAAAATAGTCACTCTTCTCGGCGGACAATACACTGCAAAAGCTGGCATTTCTTCTCCCGCCAATCATTACTGAGCTAGTGTGTAGTGTCTATCTTTAATAAAAGAATAAACTGCAGCCAATAAAACTGCATTGCATAAATGCGTTTATTAATCAGTCAGCTTAATACCTTAATTAAACCATCAACATAGTATTCATAAATATATAATGGTGCATCTTGGTGTAATAAGCACATCAATAATTGCAATGGATATATTTTATTATTACAATTTCTTTTTTGGACTATCATTTAGTATATACCTTTTGACCTGAACAATAATGATTCAGATATAATAAAGGATTGCCATAAAATATGTAAATGAGCGTAAATTAAAAATTATCTGGTATATCAGGGGTGCATTTAGAGTCCTTAGTGAGGTATGTCTTCCCCGCGTCTGACCGTTTCTCTACACCACAGTTTCCCCATCTGTCGGCTACCAACGCCCATCTTTCTTCAAGAAGTGCCTTGTTCCAAAACTGAATTGTTGGACTCTCCTCTTTCCTGTATCTTGAAACCTCTCACTAGGATGTCTTACTACCTGCATAAGTTCTCATAACCGTAATTTTTTACTTTTCTTGTTTTCGAATTAAAACTATTATTTTCTTATTAAAACCAAACAAGGTCTTTACCATACACAATCTTTCTAATAATGGTAGATGAATCGAGATTCATACAGCCTCGAAATACTCGGAAATTTCAACGCAACTTGGCCTTAGTCGAACCAACGCAGCAGTTCCGAACGTGTCATCAGAACTACCTCGGTCACATTTCACATACGATGTTTACAAACTTTCGTCCTCCTATTATCCTTATCCACTGTAGTTTGCCAGTCGCAGTTATTCATTTTTTAGGAATCCGTTCGCTACCAACAACTTTACTTAAATTTTATTGCTCTTTTATGGACAGAAAATCAACTCAATACTATATTTTAGAATTCCTTAAGTCATTAAATAATATGGTAATAAAAATCATAATTGGAATCATACGGTGTTTACCGTACTCTATTACGTTCTAAAGTTTTTTTTATATTCATAGATTATTTTTTATAAAATCCTAATGTTTACAACGGTATGCTATTATATAAAAATGTTTATAGCGATCACCGTATAATATTTTATTTTACATATAGGTGGAATAATTAAAATGGGTGGTAACAAATTAAATTTAACTGAGGAAGAACGCATTTTGTGAAAAAAAGAAAAAAAACTAAGGTGTATGCGTAATGAAAAACATAAATTATTATAGAAAAGAATAGTTGAAAACTCTTAACTAGAAACAGTTGAGAAAAAATTAGAAATGGAATTGAATACTTAAAACTTCAATAGGATAGAATTGAAGGCATAAATTTAATTCAAATTAAATAAAATCAAAATTCAATTTAGATGAGACACTGAATGAATTGAAGTGAAAATTAAAATTAAGACTTTAAATTGATTATTCAATTGATCTCCAGAATATTATAATTAAATGAATAGTTGTATAATTAAAACTGTGTTAATATTTTTCATATTTTATTTAATTAAGAAATTAATATAATAATTAGCGTACCAAACTGAAATTATAACGATTTCAATCAAATTATTTTAAAATCTATAATTTATAGAGATTATATTCATAAAATGCAAAATTGCATAAATAAATTAAACCATGATTTTATATTACAGAGGGTGATTGATTGTGGCAGTACCTGATAAACTATATAAGGTGACCTCACATGGTTTGGGGTTGGAATCTGTGTAATCATTTTTTCATAATAAGTTGTTATATTGTTAATAGAATATAATAAAATAGAATACAAACAGAATACACATTGTTCAATGGAAGAATATATATATATATATATATATATATATATATATATATATATATACACATATTTTTTTATATATATTTTATTAACTGACACGAATCTTTTTTTAAATTTCAATTAAAAAAATTATAAACGAAAATGATATAGAATATGTCAATAAACAGTTTTACATTATTGTTAATTTTTCATCCTTTATGAAGGACTATATTGATTAGGGCATACATCGCTTTTAAGGTACGTTGCTTGATTTGTATGAACGATAAACCTTTTCTCATTTCCGACAAGCTATCCGATCTATTACTTCCTCTATTAGCATGTCTGAGGCCAGAGGATGGGATCTGAGGAAAAATCGTGTAACTCAAATTTTTAATCGAACATTTTCCAGAATATGGTAGTTCTATGAAAGGCAAATCGAACAATAAGTAACTTTCATAATAAAAATGCAATTAAAATTAGTTAAACTGAAAGTCTGGTGATAAACATAAATTCGTTCTCTTGGATCATTTTTATGAAAGGAGTTTAAAATGTAGTCCAGACACTTTCGATCGGATTAGTAATAGATACAAAGGCCAAATTAAAATAAAATTTTATTTTAGAAATTTACCATGACAGACCGCCTCTATTGAAATTTTATTGTAAACGTGTCGAGAAGGATTTTACTGATTTCGATATTTTCATCGTGCTACCATTAATTTGAAAATTCGCAAGACTTAAATATATAGCTTAACTAATATAAACAAGCAGCAGTGATACCTGCGTCCTTTAGAACTAATAGACACCTGGGAAGTTGCTTTTAAGATCTCGTTAATCTGTCTGCTGCTGCGGAGCCATTAGATTTACCTGTTTAGATAGAGTAAATATATTTTTCAATTAATATTCCGGTAATACAAAGCAAGTTAGTTTATGTTATTAGTTTATTATACCCATGGCATCTATAACAGTTGAGCCTGGATTCCGATTGGTTTGCAACGCCTCCACCACAGACTAGATTTTTATACTACCTATTAAACTACTAGCAATGCCTCTTAATATTAAACTTGTGCATAATTATAAGCAGTAAATGATGATCTAATTCTTATTTCCTTTTTCTGTTAAAAGTAAATGCAAAGAAAATAATTTAATTTATTTTTGTATCATTAATTTGAAAATAACATAAAACTTACGCAAAAAAATTTTAGTGAACTCTGCGATTCTTCACAAGTATGCTGATGAAATAATTCAGAAATTTTGTATGCGTTCAACCGAAACATTTTAATTATCGAACTAATATTCTCCCTTAGCTAAATATAATAATTGAATTGATTTAATATATTAAATCTCTCTCGTCGATTAAATATATTAAATTATTTCGAAATGATACACACATTCGTAATAAATGTATTTGCTTTAAATAAGTGGAAATAACAGACTTCCATTTTCATATATTTCTCTTTCATATTGTTTGCGCTTCGAAGAATTTCCCCCGCCTTCAAATCAATTTTCCCTTTAATTGTCACTTCACTCCCATTTTCATTAAAGTTTCTAATAATTAATAAATATATCATCGACCGCCTTATTGTTGGAAGTCAATGATTTTACTTTACGAACTTTAACGAGGGAGAGAGGATGACAATAAGCATGAAATAATAAAGAATAGAAAACTTTTTTAGAAAATAGGAACACGAAACAATGTGAGATATAACTATATGAAAATCAGATAATTCTTAATTGTCCTTAACTTAGAACAAATATTAAGAACTTCCAAATTGTATATTGTAACTCTTTTATTGAAGAAACCAATTGATGATCTGGGCGATATAATATTCTACATTATATAAATTTAAAAATAAAATAAGAACAAAGAAAAATGAAATTTAATGATCTTTTTATTTCTATTTTAAATTGGATCACTTAATTTTAAACTTCTAAAATTTCCAGAATCAGAGATTAAAACTAAAACATTAGATTGCACATTCCTCTTATTTTACCAACAATAATTCCATGTTTTTTAAATAATGTCTCCTTACATCTAGTACTTAGATCAAAACCTGAGATCCAGGTTTAAATACATGTATCTTATAAGTGAAAAAGTGTGTATATCACTAAAGTGCTTTATTATTGTTTAATTAAGCAATTATATCTTCAGATGAGACGTAATACTGAATTGAGTACGTATTTCAATTAATTAATCAAATGCGTCAAATCTTGTATAAAGTTTATGTAAATGTTGGTCGAACTATAGAGAATTCTTGCAACTGCAAACTGTGGAGGCAAAGTAGAAATAAACTCAGAGAACCATCTATCCACAAGCTATTTAAAGAAATGTCGGCTGTCAATTTCTTATTTAATTTTTTTAATTTGAAAATCCGGTTATTTCATACAGAAGAGAAATCGTTTACACTATTTGCCAACTGACTTTACTGAATTGTCAAGGTTTTGCAAAGGTATGAAGGCATTGAATCCATGCTATTTTTAAGTAATTATTTAATTATTCTAATTTTTTAAATCAATGTCGAACGATCTTTTGAAAAAATAAACAAATTATAGGAGTAACAGCAGTATAATAGGCATCGATTTCTATAATGCTCAGTTCATGATTATGAGCTGCCCAGTGAAAGCTATACCTTATCACGTGCAGTGTCGCTATCTGTAATATATCTGAGTCTCCATTGTTTGATTGTCTCATTTAACGGCGCTTTTTGCTACAATCGGGCGTTGCTACAGTGTGAGTCCCAAATTTTGTCTATCCAGGAATTATTAAGATAGAGGTATTCAGCTGGTACCTGACAGCGCATTATTTCGGAACTACTATTTTACGCCCACATTGAAGGACGGCACAACAAATGATTTTTTACTCCCTTTAAACAACCCTAATGCTAACAGCCAGGCTGCGAACCCACGATTTTGGGGCTATAAGGTCTGAATCTTTATTAGATTGGCTATGTAGTGAATTAGTTGACTTTATTTTTAATTCATAATGCCTGAAATAAATAAATTGAAGATCATGTGAAACTTTGGCTGAGCATGAGTTTATGGACGGCTATAAACTTTTATTTTTTACGTTTATATTTTTTTTTATCCTTATATTGTATTCTTATCTGTTTCGCCAATAAATAAATGTCACTTTTTTACTTTACTGAAATAACAAAATAAATACTTTTCTATTCAGACTACACTTCACTTCGTTGCAAGCTATACTTAACTTCTATGATACCTGCAAGCTGACAAGACAGTATTTCTGTAATTCATGAGAAAGGCAATATCATGACATATTACCACGTCTGTTGCATTGAGCCTTCTTATTTACTGACTGTTGATGCATAAACTTCACCAACATCATAATATCACAACGTAGAAGGGAAAATTGTATTAGATTTTATACATTAGATACTTTCTAAAAAAAGTATTTATTTTTTTCCCTCACAAAATATGAAAAAGGCTCCTTCTTGTAATCACTGAGGAGTGAGATGATGGATGAATAAATTTAACCTTTGATATCATTAGTATTGGACCCATCGTTGCAGAAAATCAGCTGTCGACTGTTGGTGGCGGTTTTTTATAAAGCGATAAATACAATTTAATGTGTACTATTTTTATATGAGGAAGGTGCCGAGAATGGCTGCCATCGCCAGTTTAGTCTTTTTATAAAATTGATGGAGTTGAGGCAGACTTTTTCACCGCGGGTCATCCATCAAAGATTCTGACGTCTCCATGAGCACTGCGTTCCCTCACATCTTCTACGGAATTCAGATCGATGGTATCAGATACGCGAAAATGAATAAGTTAATAATATTAAATTAAAATAATTGTTTGGTGGTTCTTAGTCCTATTGTGCCATTATAGTAGAAAGGTATGCCAAGGTAGCCTTAAAACGGAAGTTCTTCTTTGAAAAAAAGAAAAACTAATGTGTTGCTTTGAATTCAAACTATTATTGTTTGCTTAGTTTTATACGCGTGATTAAAAAATAAATAAATATTAAGTCAAGCCAAAACGGAAAAAATCTGTACTCTTGGGCAGGGAAGCCAACGATTTTGGAGGGCGGTGATTTGGTCGAGAAAAAATTGTTAAATCATAACATAATATGATTTTCTCTGACTGTTCAGTGTCAGGTGTCACTAAACAGTATATATTCTTCTCTCTGAAGGTTCCTAAAAAAAAAAAGATTCATCCTGAACGGGATTCGAACCCGGGTCCTCTGCATCTCTAGTGCAGTGCTCTAAACCACTGAGCTACCAGGGATTGTATCCCAGCCATACAAATCCATTCTCTTCACCGATCCTATATCCCCATGTTCTCGCAATTTTTTCGATGTATACACGGGAAGAATGTTCATTGAACATTACTTTAATTGGGATCTTGTTGACTTACGTCAATTTTATATTTATATTTATAAAGATTTGTCCTGGTCGGGATATACGAATTATATTATTGTGTACCGTATATTATATTTACGGGATGTATGAAAGGAAGACACGATCTTGGCCAAGACAAATCTTTTCTCTTTCTTCCCCGTGCATAGATCACAAAAATGGCGAGAACACGGGGATATAGGACCGCTGAAGAGAATGGATTTGTCTGTCTTGGAAACGACCCCTGGTAGCTCAGTGGTTTAGAGCACTACGCTAGAGATGCGGACGAACCTGGTTCGAATCACGGCCTGGACAAATCTTTTCTCCTCAAAATATTATAATATAAAAAAATAATTATTATATAAAAGAATAATATAATATAATTCCATCCAAATCTCTTTAAATTGGGAGTGTTATGGAATGAATAATACCTGAGGTGTAGTGGTTGCCATAACAACCTTGTATGCACAAGATCGATGGTTTGTAACCCACCAGGAATAATTAATGGGAGTTAAAAATCCTTTGTTATGCCGTCCTTCGGAAGGTATCTAAAATGGGGTTTCCGAGCCTTTCCTTAAGATCCCTATCTTAATTATACCTGGACAGGCAAACTTTAGGAGTCCTACTGTAGGATCGTCCGATTAGCTATTGCAACGTTAAATAAACAAACAAGCAAACAAATCAAAAATGATAAATATTTGTATATTTTTATCATTTAATAAGCTTTAAATGAATATACAGAATATACGATGAAGATTTATTTAAGCCGCACGTTAATCATTTCTTGCATAAGAGAATTTATTTAAAAATATAAAATCATGAGAAACTTTTTTCCTTAGTGAATACCTCTCGCAATTGAGCAAGGCCAGCAATGGAAGTCAAACTTTTTTCACCGCTTTTATATTCTGGTATTTCAAGTAACTTTCTCCAGCTAATCTCATGTTGAAGAGAAGGTTTTTGTTCGTCACACAAAGCTGGATTCAGATATGTTTTCGTTAATATATTCTATTAATGTTATCGTTGTTCATATTGTATTAAACAAATGCTGCAAATTCTAAATGTTTAATATCTTAAATAAGTGTGTATGTGATGTTTTTGTGTCTTGTTCATTCTGTTCTAATGGAGAACAGCAATGTGGGTTCAAACGTTCGTTTTAAACGTTGCTAATTTTTTTTTTTATCTCTATCCGGGTCATTTCTCTTCCGTGAAATTTATATGACTATCCAATTCAATCGTTTCAATTTTTATTAAATTTAGTTTTAATAATCAGGTTCAATAGTTTTTCATTAGATGTTCATCCGATTTGTGCATTCTTAACGTTTTGTCTGTAGTAATATATTTAATGATTTCCACTGTAAATAGATTCCTTTAAGCGATCTTCAAATAATGTTTTCAATTTCATTCCTAAACGATCAGCAGTAAAGTAGAGACCCATGAAGACGAGTATGAAGAAGTTCTTTAGCTCTTGATTTAGGTCTGACAAGTTGCCAACGTAGGCAGATACTTTTTATTTCCCAACTAAATCATACTCTTCATATCTTGTGTGTTCTTATCTAAGTCCCCCACAAGGGACTTAGATAAGAGCCACAGAATTTTATTTAAAGTTAATGTATGAGCAAATATTTTGATTCTACGGCTTTGCTTGTGAGAAAGTTTAGTAGGTTTATATTAATTTGATATTTGTGTGCTGTAGTCTTATATTATTAATAATTAATATTAAAGGCCATAGTGAACCCTGAAGGTTCGATGCCGATCCCACCCACCTTCAAGTACTGCCCTAACCCGCATCCGTAAGGTTACTCTTAACATAATCCGCATGATGTTAATTTTTTATGGATTTGTTCGTTACCTATCTCAACAACATAACAATCTCAACTTATTCGTCTGAGTTCACGATAAATTCATTACATCAACAAGGTGCATGCTCCGAAATTTCAAATTGTGTGGCCTATGGCTGTATACTTTATTTTAAAAAACCTTACGTTGCCATACTTAGAAGTTAGTGGCCATGTTCCATACCAATCCAAGAATAGATGGATAAAAGTTTTATGAATTTTAAATCTGGGGCGAAAGTGACCACCTAACTAATATCAAAATCGAAATGTATAACAAGCTTTCCTTGCCTTTATCCGCGTTCAACCTTCAATGACTTTATCAAAGTTCAACCTTGTTCCCTCTTATAACACCAAAATAACCCCTGTTTTTCAACCATCAGGATATTTAGTCTTATCCGAATTTCTTTTGATCCCTACCCAAATATTTATTTTTAAATATTTTTGTTTTGAAGCGAAAAGATCTATCTTGGCCGGGATTCGAACCCGGGTCACCCGCATCTCTAGTGCGGTGCTTCAACCTCTGACCTACCAAGGCTCGTATCCAAGTCATAGAAATCCATTCTTCTCACCGATCCAAAAGAATAATGAATAAAATATAATTATATGAATTGACATAAGTCAACGAGATCCCTATTAAAGTAATGTTCAACCAACTTTCTTCCCCGTGTATACTTCGCGAAAATTGCGAGAACACGAGGATATATTGTTTGTGAAGTTAACGTCACTTTATGCTGCTATGGCTAATCGATGCTACAGTGGGAGCACTAAAGTTTGCCTATTCAGGTTTATTTAGGATAGGGATTTTTAACGAGTATCTGACATCGTACAGGTTCGGGACCCCCGAATAACGTCCCTTCCGAAGGACGGCGTAACTAAGGATTTTTTACTCACTTAAAAAACTCCTAGGGCCACCATCCGGGCTACGACCCGCGATCTTGGTCTTAGTAGTTGGTTCCGCTGACCAGTAGACCACAGGTGACCGTAACACGAGGATATAGGATATAGTGAAGAGAATGAATTTGGCTGGCTTGGATACGAGCCAGCCAAATTCTCAGTGGTTGTAGCACCCACTAGAGATGGGGGTGACCCTGGTTCGAATCCCGGCCAAGGCAAATCTTTATCCACACATTATCACATTATCATTTTTATCCACACCTGCCAATTAGTACAAATTGACAATAAGCAGAATTTTGCCTTTTAGTAAAATTACAACAAAATGACATGAATGTGATGAAAAAGAATACCTCACCCATGGCTTGATTTAATATTCTTATGATAATTTGGTAGAATGTATAGAAAATTGAACAAATTATTAAATTTAACTATTAATTAATTAATATACATAATTAATCTAATTATGTTATATATTATATATCATAATAAGATTAATGTTTCAGTCGCAACGTAAGTTTACCCAAATTTCCTGAAAATAATACCCAATGAGCAAAAAATTACCTGTAATCTACTAATAGTACTAACGTAGGCAGATAAGGTAATTTTGAGACTTATGTAATGAATGAATTAATAAAAATAAAAAAAAAATTAATAAGAAATAAGCCGGTATGTTAACCTCCGAACAAAGAACCTTGAGGTTTATTCGTAGATGGAAGGGAGTAAAAGGGAATTGGTGGTACTATTTAAAATTTTCCGTTAATTTTTTTTATCTTCTATGGTTCTTTTGGGAGGTTAATTCACCACGAAGGATTTCTCCCAAGAATTCTGCAGGGAAAATCCATCTTAAGACAAATCTAAACAGAAATTGCTACATTTTCAATTCAAATGCGGACGAATGCGTAGATCTTGATCAGTGGAAGAATATGCAAGAGAGACTTCAGGTTTGGCCGATTTCCAGAGTGGAGTGGTCCAAACTGGCCTATCTGACCCTTGTGAACTGGAGCTGGAGAATATCTTGACCTCACAGAATAACTCTTACTTCCTTCCCACATAATTTAAATTTTATGTAGTTCACTTTGTGTATTAAAATTTTAATTAACAAGATCATTCTTAAAATTCTTGTTCCTTCAAAGTTGTAAAAAAAAGACTAGAAAATCATTAAAGATAATTGCATTTGTAAATCTACATTTAGGAAACGTTTAATAAAAATTTAAGATAATTTACGAGAATTAATTAAATAGAATAATTAGAAGCGTTTTAAGGAGATAAAACGAATTAGTGGATCCAGAGATTAGGAGAGTAAAGGTAGCTGGGAATGTATTAGGCCAAGCAGTACCGGGAACTCGCCGATCTATAAGTCCCTTAATCATCGTTAGGATCCCTAAGTTTAACATTAACATTTAATTGTTATTAAAATTTAAATATTTAATTAATTAAATTAAAACCCAATCAGTTAATTATAAAATTATAAAATAATACGTACATGTGTAAGAGATACATACTATGTTTAATTGATTAAATTGATTTTGGGAAGCCATTTTATATTCTTTACTTGAACATCTTACGTCATGTCCGTGCAGGTTCGTACGCAGCACATTCTCTGTGTTGGCCGAGCTACATATGTAATTGGCAAATCAGAAAAAAAATCTATAAAACAGAGTATTTTGAATAAAAACTCTTTCAATTCCCCTTTTTATTGTAGGTCTAATTGATTTTTTTGGAAGATTGGTTGATGATGGATTTGAATAGGTTGTATTGTTTTTTTTTTTCAAATTGAATAATTTTTCTTTTTATAATCAGAGAAGTAAGTTATTAAGTTGCTAACTCTGGGTTTGGAAATAAACTTCTAGGTGAATAGAGGTATAGAAGTTCAGTATCATGCTCGATCTAAAGGAATTTAAGAATATTCAGAATAGAAGTAGCAGATTTAATGGAATGGAATACTCTCCTGCCATTCACAATCAAATCCTGAAAAATCTAGAAGGACGTTTTCTATAAGAATCCTGTGGGGGAAGGGATGGAGGTACTTCTCAAACAAAATGGTGCCATTGTCGAGGATTCTTTTGTTAGGAACAAAAAACTCTTCTTTTTTCTATCAGATATCGATATTAAAAAGGTTCTTAGAATTATTATTGCGAATATATTTTCGAATTTAAACGAAGTACGTTTCATCATATTTCCATTCCTTATTATATATTCACTGTAAATCTCATTCTATAAGTACAAATATATCCTTGTATTCGCATTATTAATAAATAGAATAAACCTGTAACACTAAACCCAACCGAAGAACTTAGGGTTTAGTACATGATAAATATATTACTATTTCTATATCAGCAGTTGGGATTTGACTGATATTACGCACAACCTTCCAGGCTTTTTTCAAATTAATAGTACTCACTTAATTGATGATTGGTGAACCCAAGGAGGGTCTGTAGATACATCAGGTTCCATTTTATGGCCGCAACAGGTTAAGTAATTTACCCTAAATACCGAGCTATTTCTTCCTTCAAATGGAATAAAACTGTAATTATATCTATGAAATATTTAATTTGCGGTAATAGACTTATAACTACGTATATATTACAAAATTAAAAATTCACTACTCTTATCGTTGTTTAAATAAGATAATCCATGAGTTGAAAATAAAAGAAAATATTTTTATTTTTTAAAGAGAAAAGACAGGCCCTCGACCGGGATTTGAACCCGGAACCTTTGTCTCACCGTGACATCTGGTGTCATGTCACGGTCAGACAAAAGTTCCGGGTTCAAATCCCGGTCGAGGGCCTATCTTTTCTCTTAAAAAAAAAAAATATATAACTCATAAAAATTGACCAATAATTATAAAAAAAATATTGATTGATGTAATATTAAGTATTAAAATTTGTCATTTTTAATTTCTAAACAAATTACATTCTCTCTTCCGTACTGAACCTCATGGAAAGTTTATTTTTTGTAAATATTAAAAGGGAAACGAATGATAAGTTAAAACTTGTGACCCAATTCGAAGCGACAACCAACGGAATAGTTACCATTTTTTATTATAAAACTCACTTTCAAATATAATAAAAATTGAATAAGATATGTTTAAGACCTTTTAAAAATCCTCACAGAAAGCCAGTATATATCTCCAGACCAACTAACTGAAGGCAGTAGGAGTAATATCGCAGTTTCCCCGACACTGGTGTAATTTTATGAAGTTCCTTGCCTAAAACGTTTTCCTTGTGTAAGTGAAATATCTTAACTACTCATTTAACGACATTAGACTAGTTTATCGGGAACTCTGTCTCCTTTTTCTAACGATTCCGCATCCACAACCTTCTATATCGCGATAAATGGACTTCGAATAAGAAAAAGCGAAATATATTCGAAAAGAAAAAAATATATAGAAAGGTAAGGGAAGTTTCATCCGACCTGACAAGGCTTTTCGGGCCCCGATCACTCGACATCCGCAACGACCCTCGTCAGGAACACTCGAGTCTGGAGGGTTGCGACAATGCCACCTGACAATGAAGCTCAAATATGGCGGAAATGTCAAATCCACCAAGTTCGAAAAAATGTTTTATTTTTTAAATCATTTGTTTTCTTTGTAGACACTACTCCGCCAAATCAATATCATTAAAAAAATGTTGAATATTAAGTAATTAAAATGAAAAATGACTAGGATGGAGTAGATGCCATTATTATAATAGTAGTAAAACTTTTCCTTTTACATCCAGTCCCTGTATAAAGTAGAAAGTAGCCGAAATTTGATTTATTTTTAAATTTAATTCAAATTATTATTCTAAAGGTGTAGTAGAGGATTTATAGGAGAGTATGGTGAGGATTAGGGGAATCTAATTAAAACTTTTGAGTGGTTGTTGAAACAAGAAGCCCCAAGTGTTGCTCAGATCTAAATCTCTTTTCCTCTTGGCGACCTTATTTCGTAGATAACGGGATAAGACCGAAACACATATTGATTCCTTAATGATGTAATTAAAATTTTCTATATTATCATTGGGACCTATCGAGAAAACTATAAATATATGCACAACTATTAAAAAATTGATACAAACTACATTATCGCCTTATTTTACGCATGGGTACTTTAAGGGTTATGAATAATAGCCATAACAAAGTAATATTGATTTCTTATCAGAAATGCAATTTTCTGTACAAGAGGGGAACTATCAATATTCCTGTCATATATTTTTTTTCTCGAAATATATTAAAGTACTAGCAAAAGTTCGAATTGAAATATTCATAGAAGTTTGAGAGTATTGGGGGTTGTAATTCTAAAACTCCAATAGAATAGGAAACTATTTTTTTTTTGTCTCATATAATCTATTAGAAAAGTTATTTATTTTTTGCTTTCTATCATATAGTTATTTCGATGTATATCCTTATGGAATCAAATTGAGACTTATCTTTATATGAGGTTAATATTGAATACTTTGTCAGGTTCTATGGAAGGAAAACCAGTGTTACACCAATCTTGTCATCGATAAAAGTCTTAATAAGAGTTCGGGTCTCCCCCCTTCTGTGACCTCCGATCCCCGTTTCTTTTAAAAATTCCTGTTTTCATTTTTTTTATTCATACTTACTATAAGGAGAGTATTCTATCTGCTACCTAAATGTGCTATGGTCCTTGCAGGACCTTGGCCTCCTGCGTGATCTTCTTCCACTCCGACCTGTTCCGGCTGCCCTTCTCCATCTGCCGACCCCCAACGTCCTAAGGTCCTCCTCCACATCCTGCAGCCGCCAAAGTCTAGGTCTCTGCTCCTCCTTCCACCAGGGTGTCCCTCCAACATCATTTTTGATAATCTACTTCTTTCCATTCTTTGTACGTGCCCCAGTCATCTTATCCTGGCACTCTTAATCTTGGCAACGATATCTGGTGTACCATATAGATTTCTTAGTTCCTCGTTTGTCTTCATCCGCCAATGATTTCCTTCTTTTGTAGGGTTAAGATCTTCCTGGGCGGAATCCGCACTGGTAATCGCCCAACACCTGTACTGCTCTCTCAATAACGTTGAAAGCACCTTGTAGACTATGCATAGTAATGCTAATCCTCTATAATTGCTACAATCCCATTTGTCTCCTTTTTTATGGATTGGCTACATACCAGTCACTTTCCATTCACTAGGCATTTCCTCTTTCCTACATATCAGTAGCACCAATTCATATATTTCTCTATGGAGTGCCTCATCTCCATATTTGATTTCTTCTCCTGGGATCCCATCTATTCCTGGTGCTTTGTTGTTTTTTAAAGACTTGATTATTTCTTCCACTTCCTCAGGATCTGTTGGTTCCAGCTCTCCATCCTCTTCAAAGTTTCCCCCTGGGTTTAGCACCTCTTTAATAGTCTCTTCACCTGTCGATCATTTCGTTATTGTCCCCCAAGAGATAAGGAGGACATTAGTTCCTTCTCATTGGCTAGAAATTCTTGTGGTCGGAGCCAATAGGAGATACTAATAAGTATCTTTTCTAAATTCCACTTTAGTAACTTAATTTAGCCTCTCCTGTATTCTTTCACTCGTTTTTAAAGTATAAAGGCTAATAATTATTTTTCTTTATATATGCATCTCCTGTATCTGTATGTATCTCTCTGTATATGCCTGTAACTATATGTATCTCCTCAGATCTATTGGCAAAATCCTACTAAGTGTTTTTTTTTATATTTACAGTGCTTTCAACTGGTATTGTGATTAGTTTTTCCACTTATTTGCTTTATCGGATCAGATAATAACTCTCTAATTTTGATCCATTTGATTTGAATGATACATAACACGTCACAACGAAATTCATTCATACTATGTAACCTATACATATTCAGAACAGTGAAATATTCTCCATTTATCGATACAAACTGATCGAGTCCAATTCAATGTGAATAATAAACCTAATTGAAAGCTAAAACAACATCTTATATTGAACATCAATAACTGATTTATATTTATTTAAACATTTTTTATTTCGGGATTCATAATGATATGAACAAATGAAAATTTTAGCAGGATTTTCCAACTATAATTTTCTTACATACAACACAATATTAATAAATTTAGTCAACTAACACTGCATTAGTTTTAACTTTAAATTAATTTTTCTTCAAGTAATTCTTTTTATTTCACCAAAATTTTTGTTTTAATGTTAGGAAGGTTATTAAAACTCGAATTTATCAAATTTTTGGGCTTTCCCCTTTTTATTATCTCTCAATTATTAATACTTGAACACGATTTTTTTTGTAAATTATTTAATATTTATAATTGGAATCATCCATATCTTCTGGTAATATAGGAAACCGGCACAGAATCTGGCCTTATTACTTGACTTCTGTGGAAAAGGTTTATACTTTATCTTGTTCCTTTTCAGTTCTAAAAGTTTCGAAGGCTTGATCCTACTCTCATCTATCTTTCCTGTTAACTTTTAAGTGAATTGGAAGTTCCTTATTTATAATTTTCTGACAGTTATCCAGTGCCATTCAATTTGAGAGTGAAGTTTTAAGAGCAATGATCCGGTACACGTAATGACTTACAGTACTTATACAAGAATATGTACTTTAATATTTACTAAGCCGAATCTATAGTCAAGTACCTCAAATAGATAATGATGAAATTATGTTAATGATCATATCACAGAATAATAGTAAACATTAGGTACTTAAATGTGTTATATTTGTTATGCTCGTTACCTCTACTAAAAAGTTTTCAGTGACCTGATGATTTTCTGTGAGATTATGAACTAAAGCGCAGGTTTTACATACATGTAATGCTGTGTCTGATAGAGTCTGTTAGTGCCTGCTTGTTGAGCATGTGTCTAAAGTTGTCGCTTTGCTTGAAAGCAGTACAACTATCGACATGTAATCTAGAACAGGGACCAGGGCATCTATACTAGAACAGGAACAGTGCACTACATACATGATTGTTGAAGGAGTAATCTGTATGTAAGGATGATTACATAATGTTCTATTGCATCTTTTCTTCTAGCTCGCTTAAATGATCAGTGAAACGGAAAAATTGTTCAAAATAGAACCTTGTTTTGATAGTTTTAATAGTTTCAGAGCTTTTCTAGACACCTTTGATGACAACTTTAAAGCTATGAAGGCTCTTAAAATTCCCGATCTGTCCGACTTTATGATGCTTCATATGGCCTTAAATGTTATTGATAAATATTCTCAGAGGTTGTTTGAACGACAATTTCCTGATGATAAAATCCCCACTTTCGAAGAACTGTGTACTTTTATGAAGTCTCAGTGCAGAGTTGCTGAGCTTTGCAAAGATAATACTTCCCGTAATGTTAAGGGACAAATTCAAACCAAAAGAGGTCAGATCTTTTTCTCTGGAATTAATTACAAATCACAGTCTCGGACTAGTTCAAAAAACGAAAAGCCCATGAATATTAAATGCCCAATCTGCTCAGGACCTCACAATATTTTACGCTGCTCTTCATTTCTGACTGCTAACGTTCTAGCTAGATATGAACTCTTGAAAAAATACAGAAGGTGTTTTGCTTGTGCCGGAGCCCATAGACAGGACTCGTGTAAGAGTAAAGGTCGTTTTCAGCATTGTGGTAGCACTAAGCACAACACTCTCATCCATTTAGATAGGAATAATACATCCACGCCTATGGCTAGTACTCCTCCTCCTACAAAGTCGCAGGAAGGTTCATCTCAAGATCATTCTGCTGCAGAGTCCTGCACATTGTCCCATTCCTGCGCTACCTCTTCTAATCAGCAAGTTCTTCTCAGCACGGCTCGTGCCAGGATTCTCTCTCGAGATGGCATATGGGTACCTTGCAGGCTCTTGGTGGACAATGGGTCGACTGTCAATTTCATCACGAATTCTCTCGCTCATCGGTTCGGACTACCACGTCGTAGTTCATCAGTCTCTGTCTCTGGAGTCGGTGACACTTCTCTTCCAATCTCTCTTGCTGAAGTCGATTGTACGATATGTCCCAAGGAATCCACTTCTGAAGTCTTTAAATTCACGTCTTTAGTTCTACCTAAGATTGTCTCTAAGTGTCCTTCCCTCTCAATCTGGTCAAGGTGTCTCTACCATTTATTTAATTTAAATGTATTTAATGTTTGATCTGATACGTAAATCGCTTATAACTTTTTAGCACTAGAAGTTAAGAAAACAGTGATATTTATACTACCAAGTACCATGTCCCCTTAACCTCTCAGTTAGTACAATAAAGTTTTTAAAAAATACTTTATTGTACCTGGACTATTTTAAGTAATTTTAATTTTAAAGGAAACCTAGAAAGATACTTTTAGTAGAAAATACTGTACTAAAAGAAACAATTACCGAAAATAGGAGTCCAAATAAGCTTCTAGGGGATTGCGAAATACTACTGACTTCAATGGAAACTACCTATGCTCGTATTTCGCTTGCTTACTCGGAAATACTTATCATTTTTTGTACAAATCTAGGCTATCTCGAATATTATTATGTTTTGACAATAACGACAATTTTTTTCTCACTAAAATAGTTCGGATGGAAAGGAAGCAATGTTATGACCACATGATTACTGCTGTCAGTTATAATACCTGCTAACTATAATATTTCTTCTTAAGTTTTAGTTATTTTTTAAAACTAGCGCTTTAGTACGAAGAAGTGGGTCATTCCCCAAAAGCCCTACGCCATTATGAAGAAGAGAGACAAGAAGCCACCTCAGCTGACGACAAACAGCCTTCAGACAAAGCTACCTGGAAATAACAACACCCGGCCTCTGTCGATACTGATTGTTTCTAGCTATTGGGAGGGGGAGAGTAGAAGGGGGGGAGGTCTTTTGTGAGTGTTCTGCCAACTCAGCTCTCGGCTCAACTTTAGGCTGTCACTTCTAGATGCAGCGAAAAGAATACAGAGGCCAAAGCAAGTCCGGTGATATTAGCCAGTTAGTTTTTCAGTATCGAAGGTAGGACTTGTGAATGTGCACTTGATTTATCTATAGGCATATTGGTTTCAATAATAATAATTTTCAATAATATATTTCGAATTTTCAAACTTCAAAACTCCTCTTTGTGTGCTCCTCTTTCAGACTTCGTGGATATCTGGAAAGGGCTGGGTTGGAAATAAGGTATAGTTAATTGTACATAAAGGAAACTTGGGAAAGATATGAAACCAAAGATCCACAAGTCTACAAATAGCAAGACGATAATATATCCAAACCAAAGAGACATAGAATAACAGTCAATAACAATAATAGCTACAATCTAATACAACATTCACAATCCCATCTTTTTGTGATCGAGTCGAAGAGATATCAATTTACAATAAAGCATTTAACTGTCCTAATTTTTTGCCTCTATCATCAAATGAAACTACTACCAAAAAAAATATTCAAACATTCAAAAAAGAAAAATATCTAGCTTCGGAATTCATTTGACTACTGCCCAGATCAAGATACTTATCGCCTGGAGTGCCAGCCTTCAAGCTCTGAATTATTGCAAAAACATTGTATTATATTATTATATCATAGGTTAACTAGCTCATTATATTATAGGTTAACTCCCACTATCGTAAACATATAATTACACATAACATATAATATAGACATATCATTGCATCCCTGTACGTTGCTGCGCCCTAGCGGACCCATTCCATTGAATTTCTTTCGGTCGAGAGGGAATATTTAGGCCTCGATCTTTTTCTTAACAATACAGCGTTTCTTAATCTGAATATTGTATAATTTTATAATACCCCCTTAATCGCAATATAATGCAATATTTACTTTATTACATTACTAAATTTGTTTTGTTCCCTAATCTAATTGCAGTCAAGTTACATAAGGCTTAAGCCATACCATAAGTACTCTTTAAGTTTCTGGGAGAATGTTTTAAAAGTGTTTGATGACTAAATGGTACGGGGTTGATTCGAATTAGGTACTTTGCCTTAGCTTTATCGGCACAAGAAGCGTTGTTTCCTTGAGATACACATGGGAAGAGGGGCAATGCTTGTTTTCTATTGTCTCACAGGGTCTGATATTTAACTGTTTTTTTAAAGAAATAAAAAGTTCTAAAACCTTTGAGATTAGTTCAATTTATTTTTTAATGTTTGGATGCGATATGGTTGCCATGATTTCATATGCCATAATGTAGCCATAATATAAAATAAGTTCAAAATAAGGACAACTTACATCACTTATAGAAAAGTAAGTCAGGTTTGGCGTTGTGCATAAAATGAGATTATGTCTCAAGACGTCTGGAATCCACTGCATTCCATGATCCTGTCGGAACGAGTACTTTGGGCGAAGAATCGAAAAGATGAATACCAAGTCATCAACATTGGCCAAACATTTTGTGAATATTAATCATGAAATAGGGTTTGACAAAATTGGAATAGTTGATAAATGTAATAACACGATAGAAAGTAAGAAATTAGATGCGATCGAAATAGTGAAGCACCCCGAAAGGTTCAAGAGAGAAGATGGCTTCCAAACTACCAGTGACAAGGACGAAACTGAAAAACCTTAATGAGAAGATGAACCGATCAGATGCTAGCCTGATGAGAGCCACATAATCAGACTACCCTTCCGAAGTCCAACCAATCAGATCACTGGAAGAATAGGCTCCACCTCCGGACCAGATAAGCTATAAATATCGTGAGATAGGACATATTCAGTCTCCCAAGATTGAGCCCTGAGAATGCTAGCAGTATGGCCAGCGAAACGTCGGCAAAGAACTTGACGGCACGGTCGAAACTAGAATAAACATTTGATGAGTGGATCGAATTTCGATATTATATGCTTTTGTTACATATTGCATACATTTTTAATGTTTCTTCTTATTCATTAATATTGACAATATTAATGATATAATATAATATATAATGATAATAAAAAATTATCAATTTCATTGATTAATTAACTAATTAACCAACTTTAGAAAATATAAGAAATAATTAGTAGTGGGGCTTTGAAATGTTTCAAAATAAGTAGTCATGATTAAAAAAAAAATAATATTTATAATGATTATCTATAATAGATGTCATGGAAAAACTAAATAATTAATATTTGGTTGAATAATAAAAAATTATCAATTTCATTGATTAATTAACTAATTAAACAATTTTAGAAAATATAAGAAATAATTAGTAGTGGGGCTTTGAAATGTTTCAAAATAAGTAGTCATGATTAAAAAAAAAATAATATTTATAATGATTATCTATAATATATGTCATGGAAAAACTAAATAATTAATATTTGGTTGAATAAATCCTATTGAAAAATAACATATACTAACAGCGCTTAAGAACTTATTCAAATTTAAATTACTTATTTTTAAAGAGAAAAGATTGGCCGGCTCGGGATCCCGGCTGAGGGCCTATCTTTTCTCTTTAGAAATAAAAATATTTAAACATCAAAAAATTGACCAATAATTATAATAAATTATTTATGTTGAAAAAGTTAAAACGAGTTATGAGTAGGACCCACCGTAATGATAATCTTGCCAAGCCAATAAGTAGACAAACCGAGAAGATAGGCTGGGGCTTGATTGAATTTATTGATTGAAGAATAATTTTAAAGCAAATCTTGTACATTTAGTATTCAATGGTATTTGATAACAAGAAATAAGTAGTTTTTCCAATATAAAAGTAGTAAAACAACAATCGTCACGTATTTTTTATCACATTAGGACATAAAATATATCATTTTAAAAAACAATTAAAAATTTTACCAATTTCAAAATGTAAGGAGCATAAGCATATTAAAAAAATTCTCTCATCCAAATTGACTTTACTCCAAGTATGATGGACAAAATGCGTTAAGGCAAAATTAAAGATATGTACTCGAATCAAAAGCAGCGTTAGTTTGATTGACTGGATCGACTGATAATGATTGCTTGCGGTGGACATAGAAAATCTTGGAGTTCTTAAGCTGGCTACAAATTGGATAGCGAAAAGCAGGGCACTCAGCTCCTTTTTGCCCTACTGTATTCACTAATCAAAGAAAATTAATGAAGAATTGATTTAGTTTCAACTAAAAATATCAAAACAAATTAAATTTAAATTATTTATCATTTTGGCATGATGGAATGACTTTCATTAATATAATTATTTACTAATATCAATAAATAAGTAGTATGATATATTACTTAATTCCAATATACTATAAGCAACTAAATAGTTCATACATGCAAACGTATATACAATTATTACTACAGGAACAATAATATATATTATATATGACAAAAATGTATCCAATAATCATCACAGACCGTAATAAAATAAATCAAGCACTATCATAATCAAAAAGCTAACCATCATAGAAAGATAAAGCACTATAATATGATTACAATTAATGGCAATGGCAAATATTTATAACTTATCAAGCTAATTAGAAGAATTAATAAAATCCAAAAACTGACAATGTACATAACTTAAAAAAGCTGCCATTTTACAAAATAAATAGTCAATTGATACAAATTGAAAAACAGTTGTTCGCATTATTTTTAGACTATTATTTATGTATATTTCCGAGTGAAGAGGCTAAACTACAGAAAGTGATTTTATTTTTTATAAGTATGAAAACAAGGAAATATGTTTTGGTATACTCAAGTTTACGGTTGGTATAGCCAAGGCCCATAGTTCGATGGCTCATTACTCATAACTCCAAACAGGAGGATTCCCCGAAGAGGAGGCCTTGTAGAGAACTCTTGATTAAAATATAGAGGTTTGAGGCTTACCTGAGGTCTCCCGGGCTGCGTAGATCTGTCTCCAAGTCCCAACTTGTATTACCTGTCTCGTAGCCTCCGAGGCCTTCGGTCCACATCCTGCTTCTGTATGAAGCTTCCTGTTATTTATTACGTTTATTTTTCTTCTATTATTGTTAGCAATAGAGAACTATAGGAATGTTTCCTCTCTTAGTAGCTATGACTATTTTATGGATTGGTTTTTTATTAAAAACGAAACAAATCCAAGCGATAAACTTCATCTGATAAGAGTATTCCTCACTATATTTATGATCAGAATGTCCTCCATCTTGTAACCAAGATATTTGTTCAAGACTTCATTAATGCTAGGTCAGAGTTGATTTTTGCGAAGGAATTGATTGAGGGCGCGTTTTACATACTTAATAAATAAAACTTATTTTCTTATATTGTGCTAACGTTAGTGTAAATGCCTAAATTTTATACCATGAATGAAATTTTGATGAATTATTTTCCAATTATCGACTTTTTTTTTTCATCAACATAAACGTTACATCAAAAGTAAACGTTTTAATTGTTTAAATAATTATTCACCACAAAAATACGATAGAAACGAAATTTACGAGGTTTTGATTACAAACATCCAAATATTTGCATAAAGTAAGAAAACTAAATATTCAAAAAGTTTTAAATTAATTTCATGCATAATATTAATTCGGTGTAATTGTGGTCTCCAGATGAAATTGTTACCTAAATTTAAATTATCCTTTCCTATTTATAGAATATTATTGTTTATTAAGTTTATGGAATAACAATTTTAACTAGAAATTATAAACAGACCTCTTAACAATAATTTAACAGATTACTATGTAGGACCTCCCATCTTTCAATAGACAATAAACTTCTAATACAAAAGACGATCATCAAACCTATTTGGACCTGTGGAATGGAACTGTGAGGGACCGCAAAAAAATTGAATATCAGACGTATTCAGTCCTTTCAATCCAAAGTCCTGAGAACTATAGCCAATCCTCCTTACCATGTCCCCAACAAAACCGTCCATAATGATCTCAACATTTCTTTCGTCCTTGACCTCATCCCTACCCCTACTAAATTTTTAAACTTTTACCAAAACCTTACCTGTCATCCCAATCCCCTGGCTCAATCACTATTCAGTTCCATACACCCATATAACCCACCCCGCCTAAACTGTCAATGACCCCAAGACCTGTTGTAATAATGTTATTTGGAGTACTGGCACTGGCCAGATTCTCCACTCACGACCTGTGTGTGTTAAGCGCCCTTAACCAGCTTCCATTGGCGTTTATGCCAGTGACGTGGCTGGGAAAGGGGGCTAGGGCTTCCCGGACTCCTGCTTTGCTCTCATTCCTGGGGAAGAAGCTCAGTTCGGGGACCCCAGGCAAATTGTAAATAGGGTATGAATGTGTACATTTTATTTTATTTTTATTATTAGTATTATTATTATTATTTATTTTATTTTATTATTATTATTATATATATCATTTTTTTAATTTTTTTTTGCTTTATTTTATTATCATTTCCGCATTAATTTCTTTCTGTTACCGCATGTATATATTTTTCCGCATGTATATATTTATTTATTATATTTTGTTTATATTATTGTTTTGTTATGGAATGACTGTAAGCTACATACTTACTTATTGCCCACAAGTGGCAGATTGTAATATTTCAATAAAGTGTTAATATAGTAAAAAAAATAAAAATTACATTACTAAATTTGTTTTGTTCCCTAATCTAATTGCAGTCAAGTTACATAAGGCTTAAGCCGTACCATAAGTACTCTTTAAGTTTCTGGAAGAATGTTTTGAAAGTGTTTGATTACTAAATGGTACGGGGTTGATTCGAATTGGGTACTTTGCCTTAGCTTTATCGTCACAAGAAGCTTTGTTCCCTTGAGATACACATGTGAAGAGGGGCAATGCTTGTTTTCTATTGTCTCACAGGGTCTAATATTTAACTGTTTTTTTTTTGTTTTTTTAAAGAAATAAAAAGTTCTAAAACCTTTGAGATTAGTTCAATTTATTTTTTAATGTTTGGATGCGATATGGTTGCCATGATTTCATATGACATAATGTAGCCATAATATAAAATAAGTTCAAAATAAGGACAACTTACATCACTTATAGAAAAGTAAGTCAGGTTTGGCGTTGTGCATAAAATGAGGTTATGTCTCAAGACGTCTGGAATCCACTGCATTCCATAATCCTGTCGGAAGGAGTACTTTGGACGAAGAATCATAAAGATGAATAGCAAGTCATCAATATAGGCCGAACATTTTGTGAATATTAATCATGAAATAGGGTTTGACAAAATTGGAATAGTTGATAAATGTAATAACACGATAGAAAGTAAGATATTAGATGCGATCGAAATAGTGAAGCACCCCGAAAGGTTCAAGAGAGAAGATGGCTTCCAAACTACCAGTGACAAGGACGAAACTGAAAAACCTTAATGAGAAGATGAACCGATCAGATGCTAGCCTGATGAGAGCCACATAATCAGACTACCCTTCCGAAGTCCAACCAATCAGATCACTGGAAGAATAGGCTCCACCTCCGGACCAGATAAGCTATAAATATCGTGAGATAGGACATATTCAGTCTCCCAAGATTGAGCCCTGAGAATGCTAGCAGTATGGCCAGCGAAACGTCGGCAAAGAACTTGACGGCACGGTCGAAACTAGAATAAACATTTGATGAGTGGATCGAATTTCGATATTATATGCTTTTGTTACATATTGCATACATTTTTAATGTTTCTTCTTATTCATTAATATTGACAATATTAATGATATAATATAATATATAATGATAATAAAAAATTATCAATTTCATTGATTAATTAACTAATTAAACAATTTTAGAAAATATAAGAAATAATTAGTAGTGGGGCTTTGAAATGTTTCAAAATAAGTAGTCATGATTAAAAAAAAAATAATATTTATAATGATTATCTATAATAGATGTCATGGAAAAACTAAATAATTAATATTTGGTTGAATAATAAAAAATTATCAATTTCATTGATTAATTAACTAATTAAACAATTTTAGAAAATATAAGAAATAATTAGTAGTGGGGCTTTGAAATGTTTCAAAATAAGTAGTCATGATTAAAAAAAAAATAATATTTATAATGATTATCTATAATATATGTCATGGAAAAACTAAATAATTAATATTTGGTTGAATAAATCCTATTGAAAAATAACATATACTAACAGCGCTTAAGAACTTATTCAAATTTAAATTACTTATTTTTAAAGAGAAAAGATTGGCCCTCGGCCGGGATCCCGGCTGAGGGCCTATCTTTTCTCTTTAGAAATAAAAATATTTAAACATAAAAAAATTGACCAATAATTATAATAAATTATTTATGTTGAAAAAGTTAAAACGAGTTATGAGTAGGACCCACCGTAATGATAATCTTGCCAAGCCAATAAGTAGACAAACCGAGAAGATAGGCTGGGGCTTGATTGAATTTATTGATTGAAGAATAATTTTAAAGCAAATCTTGTACATTTAGTATTCAATGGTATTTGATAACAAGAAATAAATAGTTTTTCCAATATAAAAGTAGTAAAACAACAATCGTCACGTATTTTTTATCACATTAGGACATAAAATATATCATTTTAAAAAACAATTAAAAATTTTACCAATTTCAAAATGTAAGGAGCATAAGCATATTAAAAAAATTCTCTCATCCAAATTGACTTTACTGCAAGTATGATGGACAAAATGCGTTAAGGCAAAATTAAAGATATGTACTTGAATCAAAAGCAGCGTTAGTTTGATTGACTGGATCGACTGATAATGATTGCTTGCGGCGGACATAGAAAATCTTGGAGTTCTTAAGCTGGCTACAAATTGGATAGCGAAAAGCAGGGCACTCAGCTCCTTTTTGCCCTACTGTATTCACTAATCAAAGAAAATTAATGAAGAATTGATTTAGTTTCAACTAAAAATATCAAAACAAATTAAATTTAAATTATTTATCATTTTGGCATGATGGAATGACTTTCATTAATATAATTATTTACTAATATCAATAAATAAGTAGTAAGATATATTACTTAATTCCAATATACTATAAGCAACTAAATAGTTCATACATGCAAACGTATATACAATTATTACTACAGGAACAATAATATATATTATATATGACAAAAATGTATCCAATAATCATCACAGACCGTAATAAAATAAATCAAGCACTATCATAATCAAAAAGCTAACCATCATAGAAAGATAAAGCACTATAATATGATTACAATTAATGGCAATGGCAAATATTTATAACTTATCAAGCTAATTAGAAGAATTAATAAAATCCAAAAACTGACAATGTATCGACATAACTTAAAAAAGCTGCCATTTTACAAAATAAATAGTCAATTGATACAAATTGAAAAACAGTTGTTCGCATTATTTTTACACTATTATTTATGTATATTTCCGAGTGAAGAGGCTAAACTACAGAAAGTGATTTTATTTTTTATAAGTATGAAAACAAGGAAATATGTTTTGGTATACTCAAGTTTACGGTTGGTATAGCCAAGGCCCATAGTTCGATGGCTCATTACTCATAACTCCAAACAGGAGGATTCTCCGAAGAGGAGGCCTTGTAGAGAACTCTTGATTAAAATATAGAGGTTTGAGGCTTACCTGAGGTCTCCCGGGCTGCGTAGATCTGTCTCCAAGTCCCAACTTGTATTACCTGTCTCGTAGCCTCCGAGGCCTTCGGTCCACATCCTGCTTCTCTATGAAGCTTCCTGTTATTTATTACGTTTATTTTTCTTCTATTATTGTTAGCAATAGAGAACTATAGGAATGTTTCCTCTCTTAGTAGCTATGACTATTTTATGGATTGGTTTTTTATTAAAAACGAAACAAATCCAAGCGATAAACTTCATCTGATAAGAGTATTCCTCACTATATTTATGATCAGAATGTCCTCCATCTTGTAACCAAGATATTTGTTCAAGACTTCATTAATGCTAGGTCAGAGTTGATTTTTGCGAAGGAATTGATTGAGGGCGCGTTTTACATACTTAATAAATAAAACTTATTTTCTTATATTGTGCTAACGTTAGTGTAAATGCCTAAATTTTATACCATGAATGAAATTTTGATGAATTATTTTCCAATTATCGACTTTTTTTTTTTCATCAACATAAACGTTACATCAAAAGTAAACGTTTTAATTGTTTAAATAATTATTCACCACAAAAATACGATAGAAACGAAATTTACGAGGTTTTGATTACAAACATCCAAATATTTGCATAAAGTAAGAAAACTAAATATTCAAAAAGTTTTAAATTAATTTCATGCATAATATTAATTCGGTCTAATTGTGGTCTCCAAATGAAATTGTTAACTAAATTTAAATTATCCTTTCCTATTTATAGAATATTATCGTTTATTAAGTTTATGGAATAACAATTTTAACTAGAAATTATAAACAGACCTCTTAAAAATAATTTAACAGATTACTATGTAGGACCTCCCATCTTTCAATAGACAATAAACTTTTAATACAAAAGACGATCATCAAACCTATTTGGACCTGTGGAATGGAACTGTGGGGGACCACAAAAAAATTGAATATCAGACGTATTCAGTCCTTTCAATCCAAAGTCCTGAGAACTATAGCCAATCCTCCTTACCATGTCCCCAACAAAACCGTCCATAATGATCTCAACATTTCTTTCGTCCTTGACCTCATCTCTACCTCTACTAAACTTTTAAACTTTTACCGAAACCTTACCTGTCATCCCAATCCCCTGGCTCAATCACTATTCAGTTCCATACACCCATATAACCCACTCCGCTGTCTAAACTGTCAATGACCCCAAGACCTGTTGTGATAGGTAATGTTATGTGGAGTACTGGCACTGGCCAGATTCTCCACTCACGACCTGTGTGTGTGATGCTATGTGCCCTTAACCAGCCTCCATTGGCGTTTAATGCCAGTGATACGGCCGGGAAAGGGGGCA
Organism: Arma custos; assembly: GCA_037127475.1. Classification (NCBI taxonomy): domain Eukaryota; kingdom Metazoa; phylum Arthropoda; class Insecta; order Hemiptera; family Pentatomidae; genus Arma; species Arma custos. The sequence continues at coordinate 121,493,996 of CM073764.1, read as the reverse complement.
GGGGTCTCCCGGACTCCTGCTTTGCCCTCATTCCTGGGGAAGAAGCTTAGTTCGGGGACCCCAGGCAAATTATAAATAGTGTAATTATGGTATGAATGTAAGCAATCATTTTATTTTTATACTTTATTTTTATTATGATTTCACATTTATTTTGTGTTTATTACTGCATGTATATATTAGTATTTTATTTATTTATCTTATTTTATTTTAATTTTGTTTTTATGGAATGATTGTATAGTTACTTAGCACTATTACTTATTGCCCAAAAGTGACAGATTGTAATATATATTAATAAAGTGTAAAAAAAAAATAATTTAATAGGAATTATGTTTTTCAATAATAATTTTCTGGAAGATTTAATAATTAATTAAGGAGCAGAGTGGCTCAGTGATAGAGCCGGAAATCCTGGTTCAAATCCCGCTAGGATTCGGAACAAGTCACCTCCTTGCAGAACCGTTGTCCATGAAACAGTGCAGTCTCTACCATGTACCGAACCGCAGACCCGTTCACGGGTTGTAGTGATACAGTTTTTTTAAAGATATATTAAAGTATAATTTAATTAACAATCATTCAAAAAGAAATTAATTATCTTAAGTATTGATTGACCTTACATATTTGAGGAGAAAATGGCCCGGAAGGAGATAAAAAATGAATCCTTAAACTACTCGTAACTATTTATTAATTTTTTTTTTATTAATACTTTATTTATTTAATAATGTATTAGTTAAAGTTTAAGCTTTTTTTTTGCTTTAAAATATTGATGATGATAACGCCTCCACGCGGGCCATTTTCTCCTCCATAAATTTAACTATTCGTCGGAACATGATGTACTTCAAAGTAATTATTCCAAACTGTTGTATCCTGATTTGCATTTCACGCAATTCTAGCCCGGCTCAGCTTGATCCGTTAATATTCAATGGCAAACGGCTAATCGAAAGCCTTGCTCAAGTCATCAATCATTTCCGAGAAGGCAAGTTCCATGGCTCTACTCCGCGGGTATAATTCAGAACTCAGACTTGGCAATCAACGCTGGATCTAACGGCTCGTATCAACAAAATCAGCAACCGAATTGTTGAAGTGAGGGAGAGGAAATTGGAGGGAATAAATCATTCACTCAAGCGAAAATAATAGTGGACATCAAAGACTTAATTAATTTCCGGGTGATGACAAACATTTTCCTGATGCTATGTCAAATCTGCTCATGTGAAAATTTCCAGTTTAGATTTCTTCTAACGAATATCAACCATTTTGGGTATTTCAAAAAAATAATTTATGTGAAAAATGAGATATGAGAATCGCGTTACCATGGGGGTTAAATGAACGATGAGAGGCAGTTGTAAATAAAAATAAATTGTGAATAAAGTAAAATAAATTGCACTATATAAATAAAATAAATTACTAGAAAAAATATATTCACATGGCTCCGTTTTCTTTCTTGTAATTTCAAATAAAAAATCAGCTCCTTTGAAGGTAAGCGTATGTTTCTTCCTCAATTCTACCTGCGCTCGTAAAGATCAGGTTGCTTTTGACCCAATGTAATTGAGAAACGTATGGAATCTAAATTAGTACTTGAGGTATAATGACTTAAATCTCATATTTGTATAAAAATGTATAATATAAAAGTATAAAAATGTTGTAGGACACAGTATAAAAATGTTGGGGGACAGACATTTCAATTTCTGTTATAGCTTGGAGACTAAATGGCTTTTCGTTGGGATTTTTCCACAGTTTTAACAACTTGTATCAGTATGTTTTTATTTTTGTTACTTTTCCCCCTTCAATTAAAGCAAGCATTTACTAATACTTATTGTCTTTAAGTGAGACAGATTGTACTTATTGCTCTCCAATAAAAAGATTTATTAAAAAAAAAATCTTAAAAACATATTCACTTTGCTCCCGGTTTCCATCAAGTTCGAATGTTGATTGTCGTGTTTTGTTGGAGATAAATTTTATTAATATTATGTTACTATATAATCAGCACCTAAATACAGACACAAACAATGATAACGCACACTATTATAAATAATATCCATTTTGTTATATGTACATCTGTATAAATTAATATGTTATTTATAATAATAATAATAATGTCATATATAATAAAGTTATATATGTATATGTTCTTAAATATAAATTTTGTATTGATTAGTAATCCTATGTACTTATTTTTTCTGTGTTTTTTTTATTTTACCAACAACAAAAACTTATTAATCTGTAAAATAATTTTCATTGTTTTCATATAAACAAAATATTTATAAAAAAAAAGTTAGGTACTATATAAATTGATATTCTAATTAAGATATTATAATACAAAGTAAATGTTGATAACTAGGATAAGGATGTGAGCCAAGAGGGGCTTCTGATCTGAGGGTCTTTTAACAGAATAACTAGTTTACTGTTACAGCTAGATTCGAATCTGTGCCCGGAAGATAAGACACAATGTATTATACCCAATGAGAGCTAACCCCTCATAATTTCTGTAGTCCTCCTTGGTAGATTCAAAGGTTCAACTTTAAATTAGTATTTAGATATTTAGAGATAAAGATATATCACTACTCCACTCAGTTCTGAAATTCTGAGTTTATTGTGGGCTTTCATTGAAACTTTGTTTTTCGGCTTGAGGTGTAATTTTAGTCTATTTTTTTCATTTTCTTCTACTGAAATCATATGTCAAACAATATTCTTTTCTAAGTAAATCCAATAGAAATTCCACTTAGAAGCACTAGTAAAAATGACTTTTCCAAAGTGCGCGTTAAACATTTATAAAAGTGAATTTGTAAAAATTGTTTACGATTTCAATTTATTTATTGATATAAATAAATTAAGCATCCAGAATATGCGAAGTATTAAGCATTTATGAAATACTGGCGAGAGCCGGATTTCAATGTACACGGCCTTTTAATATTTCATTTCCCCTTCACCGGCATATGAATTACTTTCAGCAGGGATTCCATTAATTTCGAAACAGGATGCAGGAATTTGTTCACGCTAATATAACGGGAAAACAAAATCTATACATACTATAAAACAAATTCCTTGGCCGCGTTTGTTCGCGATAAACTCAATAACTACTGCACGGAATTTCATGCGGTTTTCACCAAAGGATAGAGTGATTCACCAGGAAGGTTTAGGTATATAATTTGTCGAGGTTTTGCGTAAATGTGTTGGAATATAACGATATTTTGCGGAAATGTTGAAAAATGTATATCCGCCTGAGAGGTTTCACCGAAGACGCTGCCCAATATCCCTTATCTATCTATACATATTATAAAACAAAGACCTCGGCTTTTTCTGTCTGTTTACGGTAATCTTTTTTGTTTATAATAGCTTCATAATAAAATACATTAGGCAGACAAACGTGTAGGCATAATATTTCGCCTACCCGTGCAAAGCAGGGGTGGATCTCGCTAGTAATAAATAAAACGTTCCTATAAGCAGACTATTCTTTATTAAAAAAAAACTTATATTGCTTATAAATTCGAGATGATCAAACTCTAAAAAAAATATATACACACGCACACAGACACACAAGCGCGCGCTACCCTAAAACCCTATAAAACGTAGTGTGATATTAGGTTTTGTTTGTTTGTTTTCTTGGGTTTAGGGGCGTAAAACATCTAGGTCATCAACGCCCATTGGTTATTAAGTTATGGTAACCCACCTATCTGGGCCCGAGAAAGAACGAAGCGAGAGGCGCGCCCAGACCCGAGGGGGTAGGCCGAAGTCCAGAGGGCGCCCAAGTCCCACAAGTCAAGAGGTGGTTATATTGTTATTTATGACACGAAGATTGGTCAGAGGATGTGGATTAGAACCATGTTAACCACCCAGCCACACTAAGGGCATTAGTACAATCCACTAATGTTTACAATGGACCATTCATGGAAAAGTCCAAATCCTCTCAGATCTTCGGAGCTAACATGTTCTGCGCGACAAGTGGCACCCCCATAGCCCCCAGCTCCAGCCCCCCCGGAGCCCAGGCCACTCCTCTCCCCAGCCTACACGGGCCCGCACCAGTGAGCTTCGTTTTAGTTTATGTATAGGTTATATATCTGCTTTGCTGTAATAGATAATGGATGATAATAACAACACTTGGTTATTTTTCAAAAAATTACCTTGGAACAAGGTGTGTAATACATATGCACACCCACACATTCATATACATATAAACATAAACACTTATACATACACATATATATTTCACATCAAATGGTGGTCATCAGTTTACACTTGGTAATGAATTTAATGACCGCTTCTATTGTGGATTCGTCATCTCTCAGAGCCATTAAGATATTAAAAGGTAACCCGAGTTGGTTTAGCACAGATCGATAGTAATGGCATTCTTCGAATATGTGTCTGATGGTCAAGATGCCATTGCATTTTGGACATTTCGGAGGTGCTTCTCTTGTCATTAGGTAAACATGGGTTAGTCGACTATGGCCTATTCTGAGGCATATATTAGGTTTTGTATTCAATTTAACTTAACTCTTCAGTGTTGGACTCTATCATTTTTGTCCTATTTCTTTCAGTATTTGCATTGACTTTTAAGTTTATATCTTTTAGTATTTAAGTATTCATTAATAAAAAATAAACCTGAACTACTATAATCCATGAAGGGATTCGGTTTTAGTAAATGGTAGAGACTGTACCCTTTTCAAGCCAACGGATATGCAGGAAGGTGATTAGATCACACATAGCTTGAAGTTTTTTCTCCAATTAAGGGTGCTCACTGGGCGAGCTCTAAGATGTTCTTCAGATCCCAAAGGCTAAATCTGTAGCGTTTAACAGACTAAATAATTTATCTGCCACAACAGGATTTGAACTTGAGATTTTCAGCCCAACAACTCAGAGCTTTACACACTCAGCTACCCTGTTTCCTCTAGTATGTATATACATATGGATATAAATTTGAATTATTACCTATTTATTATGTATAGTCAAGGGAAATTTAACATTTTTAAGTATAAAATTAAACCAAGGTATATTTATTTAACTTTCCGGAGAGAGCATAGAATACAATTGAAGTATTCGTACTGTTCGTATTAGAACTATTCGTATATATATATATATATATATATATATATATATATTCTGTCTTAAACGTCCTGACAGGACTCGAAGAAGACTGTTATTGGAGAAGATGCGGAAGATGGACAATAGAGTGCGCTGGAGGGAGGAGATAACCAATCAACTACTGGTTGCTATTGACGACCCCTCCACTTCCTGGAACTGGAGATTCTCCAGTGAACTACAGCCGCGTTACTTTATGGCTAAGCAAAGTCCCTTTAATTAAGTAGTTCTACATATATTATTCATTTAATTCGTTACATTATATTTATCTCTTCAGGATATGTAATAGCATTATATAATGCCTTTGTTAGATCATTACATATTTCATTAAACCACTGTATCATGTCATAGTAGAACAAATAAAATAACCTAGAAATAAAATAACCTTCATTTTTAATAACAATAACATGTTTATTTTAATTTAGACTACAAAATCAGAAAATAATAATCAGTAAATGTTGGAGATTTTCTTTTAAAAAAAACCTGTTCCACTACAACCCGCGAACGGATCTGGGTTTCAGTACATAGTAGAGACTGTACTGTTTCATGGGCAACGGTTCTGCAAGGAGGTGACTTGTCCCTAGGTCACACTCCACTGCCAGATTTTTCCCTCTTATTTTGGGTACCTTATTTTTATAATATTTTATAGAGGCTGGGTGAGTCACAGGAGGGTTCTAGATCCTATACGATCCATCTCCGACTGCAAACAGACTGAATAAAAGTCTTGCCCGAAGCGAGATTTGAACCAGGATTTCCGGCATGGCAACTCAGCACTATGGAGATTTTCGTCTAGAGAATTTTAATCATTTACCCTGAGATACATTTAGAGATAATAACAGAATATTACAATAAACATGATAGAAAATATGTGAACAAATAAATAAAACATATGTAAAGCTTCGCGATGGACGGTTCACTGCTGTTATAATCGTTTTTGCGAATGCATATTTATGTAAATTAAAGTATTTATTAATTTCATTCGAAAATTGTTTATTTAAAATATTTATTTTTATTTCTCACAGTTAGCACGAATTTCCATTTTATTTATTTTGCTATTATTTTATGCTACGTTAAAAATGTCTGAATCTTGTTTTTCAACTTGTTTCATTTATTAAACAACTTTCAATCAAACATCCAAAATACTGATCGTACCCGTTGACTCAAAATAAAATGATTCACCACTGATTAATTAGAAGATTCCGAATGTACTTGAAAAATAATTGTCAGTAATATTTTATTTTTATTTTTGGTTTTAAGTCAATGGGACGAGATACTGATAGGTTTAAAAATAATTGAATTGATTTTTTTTAAATATCTGGTCTATTGTAAACTACCCCATCTTCTGGACACAGATCTTCATTTGACTTACGGAACAAACGACTTATCTATAATAGTATACTAAAACCTATTTGGACACATGGAGCAGATCTTTGGGGTTCAGAAAAACAAGTCCATATACATAAGATACAAACAACACAGTCCAAAATTCTCAGAGAAATTGTTAATGCTCCATGGTATATTTCGAATCACACCATACACAACGACATGACCATTCCTACTATAAAATCATATATTCATAACAAATTCACTCATAATATAATCACTCAAATACACTCGTTTTCCTACTCATTGTTTGCTTTTTTCATCCATTCGCTTTCTTGTTACCGGGACTTGATAAGAAAAAATTAAAAAGACATTGGCCAAGAGACCTACTCAAATATTGATATTTCCATTCCAAAACTCGATGTTCCTTTACAAAAGCAAAGAGAAAAACACTTGGATCAAATTCGCTGGATGAAAATTAAATAATAAATAATAAATTATCTGGTATACATAATTCATCAAAATTTCAATAAAGTTGGATTTCAATAGCTTTAAATCACATGATACCATTATTATCCAAAATAATCTTAATTATCTACTATACGATAGTACTGTAGAGCGATAATTATCCGGACTAATCAATATCAGGGCTATGCCGGATACTGAAATTTTCCGGATAATCGACGCAATATGCACAAAGTAAAGTTGGAAGTAGGAAACAATAAAGCATAGGATACAAACAATATATTTTTTCATTGTGATAGGACATTTGTAAGTATGTTATTATATTTTAAAAATATAAATAAACAAAAAAGGAGTCACTATATACATTTATACATATTTTATTTAAAGCATATAGGTATCCATTTTACGTTGTTTTAGTTTTTAAAATCTTTTCTGTGCAGCCTCATCCTTCAAACTCCGTAGCAGCAATATTTTTGACTGGGGAATTCCTTCTTGTTCTTCTGCCCATTTAATTGCTGTTTCCAGTGCTGTACAGGCATCACTGTGTGAAGGTCCTTTCGTTTCATTTACACCAGGCTGTTCGCTTTCTTCATCATGTTCGGTTTTTTCGATAATATTTCCTCTTCAAAATTTTAAAGCCTTGTTCTTTTCCATTCAAGGAAAGCCAATCCAGGTAGTTTTGTCAACTCATCAACTGACAAAACTTTGGCAACTTCAACTGGTAAACTTTGGCTAAAGTTTTCAGCTATAGATTTGCAAATAAGATTGTAAAATATTCCTACAGCAGTTTGTAAGATCATTACATTAGTACAATAAATATTAATAAAAGCGTGTTAATTAAGGTTTCAATCTTTTAACTGGCAGAAACAGAAATTTATTTATTGTGTAAAATTATACAACAAATCAATAAGTCTTGAAAATCCTTGTTTAATATTCAACTCGCGAAAATGTTTGAAATTTTTCCGAAACAGTCCGGAAAATTGACGTCCGGATAATCGACGCTCTACTGTAATTATATAATATTATATATACGATATTAATTATAAATAAAAATAATTATAATATAATGAGTCTCAATTAAGCCTTGAGAAAGTCAGCAGTATGTCTTGCGAAACGTTGGCAGAAAATTCACCGATACGTCTAAACCAGAAGAAACGACTGAAGTTTTTAAAATTAATATGTTGTTTTAGATTTCATAATTAATGTTAAATAAAATATCATATTATTGCAATAATTAAAATGAGAAAAACAAAAGCTGTTGATAGGAAGAAAGCAATTAGCACAACGGTAATTGGAGAGACATATAAAAGTTAGTCGACTTTAATGACCTAGGCGATAAACTTCAAACTTCGTTATTCAGACTTTGTGAAACTCCGGGTTGCTTTACAAACTCCGTAAATTCCTATCTCCTACATACTTTCTCATTATCCAATCCTATCTCTCCTACAGGCCATTCACAGTAAATCATAATAACGTCTACTCATCTCTCTTTCCTCAAGCTGCCGGTATTCCTCAAGGCAGTATCCTCGGCCCAATTCTCGACTCAGTTTATACAGCTGATATCCCAACTCATTCGAATACTATACTTACCAAGTATGCGGATGACACATGTCTATTGTCTATCAAACCTGATTCAGTTATAGCATTTCGTACTCTTCAATCCCATATCACTGACCTTGAAAATTGGTGTCAAAACTGGAGGATTAAAATAAATTCCCAGAAATCTCATCAAATCACCGTAACCCTCCTTCGTAAACCAACGACTTCCTGCCCTCCTGTATCATTTAATAACATCCTACTGATTCCTGTAGAACTTGTCCGGTACTTAGAACTGCACCCTGACAAACGCTTTACTTGGGATTCTCATATTATACTGAAACGGCAATAAACAGCTCGCCGTTTCAGGCTAATTCAACATTTACTATACAAACGCTCTAAGCTCCCAGTTAATTGCAAAAGACTCATATACATGACAATCATTAGACCCATCTGGACTTACGAAATAGAGCTTTGGGCTCCACTAAGCCATCGAATTCCTTTCGTATTCAATCCTTACAATTCAAAATCCTCAATGCTCCTTACTGAATTATAAAGTAATCCATAATGACCTTAATGTCCCGTTTGCTGCTGATTTGGTCCTAATCCGATATCAATCTTTTCATGACAAAATTCACTGCCACTCAAACCCACTAGTTTTAAACCTCGCAACCTCTTCCATTCCTGATAATCCTCCGAGGTGTCTGAAAAGAAGATGGCCACGTTACATTCTATGTTGAACTTGTTATTTGAGTACTACCACTGGGTAGTTTCTCTACTTGCCTTTGTCTCTGGACATGATTTATCTTTCATTATATTAACTTGATGTTTTCTGTATACAGTTGTCAATTTCAATAAATACATTAAAAAGAAAGACTGTGAATCCAGTTCTTGCTCCTGGGGTGCTAAAGGTCGCGAAAGCTTTTCATTTGGACCAGCGAAAAGACACGTAAGATTGGCGTAGAAATTGAAAAAAGAAGCCAAGGAGAAGCTATAATATTTTTTATTGTTAGGATGGAAAGTAGACCAGAGCTGAGAGACATGTGCAACTGAAGGGTCGTTAAATCTTGCTAGGTATAGAACGGTCCTTGCTATCTAGTTCTGTCTGCGACAGGCGTTTAAATATTGTCATGTATGTCTTTGAAACAACTCGTACAGTCGATATTCACCTAGCGACAGTGGAACGTTACAAACAAGGGATCATTGCTAAGCATTGTATAATAACATTTACAGGCGTAATAAGTGTCTAATAAGAAATATCAAATCCAAAAAACCTGAAAAGTTTCGATATGTTCTAACCTAAGGTCCAAATCACCCTCATATTCGATCTATGTAATATTCTTAAAGAAAGTACACTTTTAACCGATCGCTGAAACAAAAGTTTATTATTGTTCAAATGTTAAAGAACTACAGAAGCAGAGAGAATACATAAAAGTTGATGCACTATTTTTGAAACTTGCCTAAAACAATAGGATTGAATAAAAGTCATTCAATGTAAAGGAGATAGTTGGGGGGGGTGCAGTCAATAAGTACACAGAATAAGTGATGAACTTATATTATGTGCCGACGTTATATATATATTAGTGAGTACCTGCTAGCCGTTATATCTAACGGCCACGCTATCCATAATCGCCCTGAAGATGACCTACACTGTAGGTCGAAACGTCGGCACATAATATAAGTTCATCACTTATTCTGTGTACTTATTGACTGCACCCCCCAACTATCTCCTTTACATTAGATCATCCAGTCAACTATTTTCATCTCATAAAAGTCATTCAATATCATACAATATACGATATAAGATTATACAACGAAGTTGTATACGATAGCCTTACCTTATAGAGCAGATAGATAGCCTATGTTATCTATTTATACTAATTTATGAATATAGTTCACACACATGCATGTGTATATCTACATAATTTCATAAGAATAATTTATTCTAAAGTGTTCCTCCGATCGGCATACATTCGGGTTAAAGGGCAGTGACTAATCGGTCTAGATCCAAGGATTATGGCCGTTAGGGTCTGCAGGATCTATATTTCTTTCTCCGAATGAAGAGACTGACTATATTTTTGGGAATAATTATAAAATTTAGTAGCTAATTTTATGTATGCGACTGTAAGATAGTATATCTTTCAGGTGATAGTTGATATAAGTTATACTAAAAAAATAATTAAACTATTATATACGATAATATTTAAGAGGTGGAAATTCTATAAACCAGAAATAGTGTGAAATAGGGTATGAATGTGTACATTTTATTTTATTTTTATTATTAGTATTATTATTATTATTTATTTTATTTTATTATTAGTATTTTTTTTTTACTTTATTTTATTATCATTTCCGCATTAATTAATTTCTGTTACCGCATGTATATATTTTATTTTGTTTATATTATTGTTTTGTTATGGAATGACTGTAAGCTACATAGCACTATTACTTATTACCCACAAGTGGCAGATTGTAATATTTCAATAAAGTGTTAATATAAAAAAAGAAAAAAGAAATAGTGTAAAACTTAAAAGTGAGATGTATTATAAGAATATCATAGAAAAAGAGATTAGAGGCAATAGGGTAATTCCAATGTTATCCATAAAATGGAATCATTTATTATTACTCTTTAATTTTTTTTGAGGCCATATGCTACATATTACAAGCATATTATTACCATATTTTAGTTAAACATTGAATAAAGCAGGGATATTATTCATTGCAGCAAGGTGAGGTTCTCGATTATCGCATCCATGCATAGCCAGACTTTAATAATATTTGTATTAAAATTATATTGTTATTCATAACCACGTTACTTACATCTGATGGGCACTAGCGTCCTATAAGGACCTGGGTCTCCTCAATGACCTCGCAAAAAGAACTAAAGTAACGTTAATCGGAAAAAATAGCCTGTACTACTGCAAACCATGGAAGGTATTTGGCTAAGTACATGTTAGAGACTACTGTTCTAAGCCAACGGCTGTGAAGGAAGGTGGTTTGACCGAGATCACGCAGATTTTCTCCCCCACCTGAAGGGCCTTTACTACTTTATAGAGGCTGGGTGAGCCCTAAGAGTTTATGTGGCCCCAACAGGTTCGATTTATGATTTATGGTTGTTAACAGATTACATAACGTGCTTCCAGAGCCGGATTCGAACCCTGAGAAAAAAAAAAAACATTTACAAAACCGGGTACATTGAAACCGTGCATATCATCTGCACTTGTTAACATTATAGTATGTATCATGTATGATATATTACAATGGTAATTCCAATTTTCAGACTATTCTAACACAATTATCATAAACTTGCTCTTATTAGGCATTTTCGATTCCCAACAAGAGGAGAGAAAAATAAAAGAATTACTAGCTTTCTCAGTTTATGTTATAAACAAAATCTTACTAGCTATGGTTTATAACTACATAGGTTGGCTAACACACACTATTCCCAGATCATGTACTGTTTCCCGGTTGATTTCACGATAATTGGAGTAAAGCATTAAAAAAATTAGTAGAGATATTTTACGCCCATTTTTATGACTGAAAGAATGCCAATGAAGGATCTTGTTACATAATCATGAATAAATGGGACCCATAAGTAGTGTCGTCTCTTGCGCCTAACATGTTATTGTCTAGATAAACGATTACGTCAATCCATCTGCTGATTGTTAGAGAGAGAGAAAGAGAACCAATTAAGTTAATTCTGCACGAATACAATTTGTGTCTTCAATACGCTATACCGCATACCAGTTTTATAAGATATTCGGACCGAGAACCAAAAATAAAATAAAAAATGTTGCTAAATCTTTTAATATTTCATTACAAATAACTCAAATAAAAAAAAAATAATCAATATCTCTAGAATTATTTTAATGCTCTCTCTCTCGGAGACAGGTGAAGCCTCGTTGAAGGGTTGTGTAAATGAAGAAACAAACATGAAGAAGCACTCATTAATTTTGTGGCGGTATTTTGGCCTAAGTTTCAGGCCATCACAAGTGAAAGTCACCATTCACCTGAAAACTTTACACCACCAAGTCCTGTCGGTGCTTAAAACTTAATGCGTAATGTCGGCGTGCACTTACACAAGTTTCTTCATTCACGAGCTCTTTTAGGCATGTTTCTTCATTCACCGCCTTTCTAAACATATTTCTACGTTCCATCATCTCTACCATATAAACGAGGGTTCCGACAAGTAATGAATTTATGAGGCTGCAGTGTTTCGCGGATAGTGCATGTTTTTCCTAGCCCCTTGGCTTTTATATTTTTTTGGTAATAACAAAGTAATAGGATAGATGGGATCTCCTTTATTGCACCAGGTGCATCATCTAGTTACAGAATAGTGTCCTCAAAAAAAATTATAAGTATAGTCCAAATCATTGGGTAGGTAATAAACCTTAAATATACCATAAAAAACAAAAAAAGGGCCTTAAAAAGCAAAAATGTGAAGTCTAAAAATTAAAGTTAAAAAGTATTCTTTTTAAAACTATATACAAAAAAATGTTCGTTAGTAATACTTTCAATTGAAAAGAACACCTAGACGTGGTTTCAGAAATAAAGACAAATATTTAGTATAACAACTATACAACAATGAAAGGTCGAACGATTTGAAGAATTGTTGAATTGTAGTAATAGGGTTGATCCACCCCCTATTTTTTTTTCGAAAAAAAATCCAGTATTTATAAAAAAAAAAAGAAATCTCATTTACATATTGTAAAATTCCTTGTTTTTGTTAGGGTTATATTTTATAACGGATTTATACACCAAACTTGCAAAATTGTCTTTCTTTGTTGTAAGCTTTTTCTTCAAAATTAGCTTATCGGAAGTACCATTCTGAGCGATTTTCCCGTTATCTAACTATGGGATAGCAGCTGTGAATACTGTGCAAACGTTATGAATATACAATACTCGGAATGACTTCAAATTATTTTAAGCCAATCGAACGCTTATCTATGAACTGGAAGCAGACGTATATTAAAAAAAAAAACACAAACTGATTTAGGAAAACATACTTATTGTAAAGGGTTGGATAAGAGATAAATATAGATGAAGTAGGAATCGACCCATGGAGCCCATATCCTCCATGGAAGCGGCTACGGTTTCTCCGAGGAAATGGGCAATATTTAGGGAAATTGGAAATATCGCCCATATGGGTCATACCTATTTATAGGTGATAACCTCTAAGGTAACGCTACCTTTAATGGCCCTATTTCAAATAATGGTATTCCTTCATTCAATATTTAATGGTACTGTGAATAATTTGCTTGTTGATATCTAGCAAAAACGTTATTTTTTAAAATATGTAGCCTACAAACAGTTGCAATGAAAAATGGAAAATGGCATTATTATAAACTTGATGCATTAAATGACAAAAAGAGATAAAACTATGTATTGGATCTATAACTATAATTATAACAATTTCAAAATATATACTTATGAGCTAAATGTAAATTAATCTACATGTACATCTACAACTTACGGTGAAATGTGTTAGTAACGGTAATGCATTCTACAAATTGAATTACACACCACTAAAAAAAAGTTTTCAAAGTTGAACGCAAGGCAGTGCTGTAATTAGCAATTGAAAGATAACCCATATTCACAAGATAATATAACACATGGCATTTTCTCTCCTGTAAAATCGCCTTAAGTGTAGATAGGCGGTATTGTTTTGACAGCGATGATATGCAAAAGACAAAGAAAACAAAACCGAAATTAAATTAAATTCATCAAAAAGTATTACAGCTCAGTTTAAAATAATTAAAACTATAATTAAATAGCTCAGTCATCATATCTTATGCCTCCCTTTTTACACTTTAATAAAAAACAGTACTACTTATACAGGATTCAGTACACGGTAGAGATTGCACTCGTTTCTAGGAGAACGTTTTTAGAGTGAGTTGAATTGTCCGAGATCATAATCGACAACCAGAGTTTTCCAGCAATTAAGGTTACCCGTTTTTAGGAGACTAGGTAAGCCCCAAGAGGTTCCTCAGATACCACAGGGTACATCCATTAATTAATTACATTAAATAATTAATCTACTAAAGTCGACTTTGAATCTGGGACCTTTGGTAAAGTAACTTGGCACTCTGAGATACATCCCTCCTATTTCTGAGCTCTAGTTTTAGCGGAATTTCCCCAAGTGTTTAATATTCAATGTAGAACCGTTGAATCTATTCGAGGATTTTCGCTTACGGTAGAGAATGTTTTCGCCTCGACTGGCAAGATATGGAGGGACTATTTGCAATTTAATGAGGGCCTGGTGCAATATATTTGCGAGAGAGCGGACGAGAGGGAACTGATTGATCCCGGACGTGCACTGCTCAATTCAAAAAGGAGATTAATGATCTCCTCTAGCTTCCATCCTGCTAAGGGATTTCTCTTCTTTTGAGAAAACCTGAGTCTATACACACAATGCTTGTGCTTTTTTTTATATCTAGTTACTCGATCTTTCCTAAGGCAGAGTAGTAATAATATTAATCATGATGAAAAATTGTATGAGGGGCCAATCCTAAATCATGTTTCACATTAACGGAATCCTCTCACATACGCTTCGGTCTATCCCTTTTGAAAGTTTGGCAGATTGCACACGCATATAAATTTTTTAAACAGTTGTTCGTTATGAAGCCAAACATTTTACAAAGCCATCTAAATCTCGATGATACTGTTACTTCAATTATATTGACATAATCCATGCTCTGCAACACTGCACTAACTCTAATATTCTTCGGTGGGCTTACCCTTTTTCGGACTTAATATTCTATGCCTTACCGTATTTTAAAGTTATTAAAATAGTAAGTTAGTATTCCTTCAAATTTAGCGACCACGCCCCACTCCCTAATGGCAGCTAAAGATAACGTTTGGGACAAAACCGCAAGATAAGGAAATCGAAACCCATTTCTCGCTATATTAGCCTTAGTAGATCAGCATATGGTATGGAATTATTGATCCATTTATGGTAAAAACCGTTGGGCTCTATTTTGAGGAAAACATAAAAAATATTTTATTTTTGCCATTAATGTAGTTTTTTAACTATTTAATTATAATTTTATTTAATTTTTTTATTCAATACCATAATATTGTAACTAATATTTTAGGCAACACTGAATCGGTTGGGGAATGTTAAAAAATTACGAGTAACAAACAAAAATATGAATGTGATGCCCACTGTAACGATAACGGCGCTAAATACAGCCAGCGATGCAGGAACGTTTTGCGGGCTTGGTATCCTAAGATGCTTAAGGCACTCCTGTCCTCAGCACAGCTATGATAGAAAGAAAACCAATAATAGTATATATTTTATTACACTTAATAATAATAATTTCTTCCCTGAATATTTCCCCTGAATATCAGAACTATATAAATATATACTTGTTCTGTCTTATCGCTAAACCATTGGGGAGTAATTTAAAACTATAGTCCAGGGAATTTTTATTTTAATTTTTTTACTATTAGAATCTTCTTTATGATTACTGTTGGTAATTTCTCTAATTGACTTTACCTCATTTCATAACATATCATTCATTCTATTTTCTTGTTCTGGCATGGTACAGTTGTAAATTTGAAATAAAACGAAAATAAAAAGATTATTTGCTTCTATTAGTCCTTTAGTTACAAAACTATTTTAAATAATCAAGATGTTATAAACAGATGGAACAATAAGCTCACTTGGCCTCATAATAATCGAAAAAAATACATATGCAATATAAAATAAAACGATTAATTTACAGTTTTATTTTCTCCTAGACCAAGCATTTGAATTAACTCTTTCAATTACAATGATTGTTTTATTCGAAGTTGTAATATTCCTATATTAAAGCACCAATTTGTGCCCCGAAAATAAAGGACACCATTGTCCACAAAACTGTGTATTTAATATTTTAGGTAAATTGCCGTAAATGAATACCATGCTCAATATTTCCAATTATGGAATCGGATAGAATATACATCCAATTATATAAGCTGTTTCTTTAACTAACGAGAAATCAAATTTTACTAGTTAGAAATTATAAATAATTGTCTCTTCTGAACAAATATAAAAATTACAAAAATTTGAGTCCGGGGTACAGAATTGTGTAATTTAAATACTAAGTAAGTTTGATTAATCAGTGTATAATGTCAGTATTAGTGCTTTGATGCATATTTTGGTTTAATTAGTTAAAAAACAACAACTTTTAATTCGGCTAAAAGCAAATAGTCATAAATGTCGAAATTCTCTTCCAGCCAATCGCAAAAGGCAATTCGGATTCAGCTCAGGCCGCGAGAGAACGGGATGTAAAAACGTGATCCTGATAAGTAATTTGATTCTATGTCAATGTCGTGGGGGCGGTGGATTATTGGGATCCATCCAATCTCAATTTAGGACCTGACAGCCGAGCATTTTTAAACGATTGTGCCTCTTCCATTTAGTAGGAGTCTTTCCCAACACATATTTCCCACTTATTTAGTTCCCTGAGGCGGGTATGTTTTGCGTTCTAATTTGTGACAATGTATGCTAAGAAATTACTGATTGGTGACAACCGACAATTTATCATTCCTCTTTGTCAGCCATATTGTTGAATTTTGCCTTGTAAATATGTTATCGCTCTTCCAGGAAAAAACTTTTGCTTTTCTTTTTGCTAAAGCATGAACGTTATTGAAATAAAATTAGGTAGTGCTTCTCATTTCATCCACACTTTAAAGAATTCGATCATGATCATGGACTTCTCCTGCTTTGACAAGGTCTATTGTTTCGACACCGAGGGATCCAAAAGATATGAGGATATTGTCGCATTTCCGAAGACCGGAAAGATAGCATGGGTGTTTGATCCGACGGTGAGATTTGAAAATAATGACCTTGACCAGGCGGGTGTAGTGGAAAGGGAAAATACGGCAATATATGATAAGTGCAACCCTTTCCTGAAGGAGAAATTGATTCGGAGAGAGAGGGAGAGTTCACCGTGAGAGGCCTCTGGTTTGGGTCTCGCGGAACGATTCCGAAAAGAACATGAAGCTTCCTCGATGACCTGGGTGTCAATGGCAGGGATGTGGCAGTGTTCACCGAAAATATTGTTCTTGACTCCCTGGGGATAATTCACCATCATATATATAGTAGCTGATACCCCACAAGCTAATATATTTAATATATATATATATATTTTATTTATCTTCATAAATTTCACGGTAATAATTTTTGCTTGGTTTTATTTGTTTTGAATTTCATTTATTTTTTTGTATATAAAAAGAAGAAAAGAGAGTAACAAGAATTAGGAATTGTAATGTAGTTATTAAGAATGTATTTAAGACAAACAAATTGTAATGTACTGTATGTCCAATATAGATTGATAAGTATGCTGTTTATTATGGCAATCCAATGTAGCTGGACAGCACTTCTGAAAAATAAAGCATTTCTCTGTCTAGTTTACGACTTACAGTTTTTTAGTTTAGAATTTTGTCCAAAAGTAGTCAAGAATGAATTATCGTAAACGGCAGAGTAAGTAAATTTAGTCAACAATAATGCTCGCTATTCAAAACAGATAAAAGTATTTGTAAACGCAATATTCTTCTTCTTTTTAGGGTAAGGGATCATTCTAGTGATTATGTTATAATTATGTTTGTTGTGGCAGAAAAGAGTCCTGTTATTGCGAACCACATTCTGAGATTCCTCAGCAGCGAAATTCTTCGTCTGGCCCACGTACCCTTGGGATATTTCCATCCAGAATGGTCTATCTTTTTTAATTCCTCGTTATATAAGCGACACTTTCGAGTTTGCGATTCTTTATGATGGCTATAATTCCATTGCTTCAATTAGAGTTCATGATTCTACTCCATAGAATAAGACAGAGATAGACCTTGAGAAGTATTCTTGATATTTAAGACGAGAAATCGACAGAATATTTGGCTTTGAATATAGATTATGCTTCCCTCACACTAGATAATTAGAATCTTACCAAAAGTGAAAATTTTAAATATCTTGGTAGGTGGCTCTCCACTAGAACTGGCTGCGGTCTTGACATAAGGGAAAAGGTCACTAAAAGAAGAAAGACAATAAGAACTTTAAATTCTATATTATGGAGCAAGGAAGTTCAATTGTCTACAAAAAAAAGACTTTACCACTCCTTTGTCAAAAGTGTGGCATTATATGGATCAGAAACATGGGCCGTCACTACCAACCTAGCGATGGAGATGGACATCTGGAGACGTAGTAGTAGCATATCGAAACTCCAGCACATTCCTAACCACGTGATCAGATAAAAAGTACAGGAACCTCACAATATCTTGTACACCATCGAAACCAAAAAGCTGAGCTGGTACGGCCAGGTAATGAGAATGTCAGAAAATCGATAGCTCAAGAGGATAACAAATTATGTTCTTAAGGAGAGGAGGAGAAGAGGACGTCCGGCAAAGAAATGGAACGATGGATTGCAGGAAGGAATGGCAGCCAGAGGGCTTACAGAGGAAGACTGTCAGATCGGGAAAAGTGGAAAAAATCAGTGTCAGCTTATGACATATGACAATTGTTGTAATAAAGTCGTATTAAAAAAAAAATCGACTCTTTATAACCGACATCATTTTAAATAATATTCTATTTTCTCTCTGTTTTTAAATGAATATCTCGTGAATGTTGTAATTGACGATTAAGTAATACCACTGTGCCTTTCTATCAATGATTTTCTCGGTTTATTTTTGATTTAGTGTGAATTTTTTTTTTGGAATTTGGTTTTTGTTTCTAACCCTGCATTTTATCTCGTTGATGTCATAATCACAATGACAATAATCGATGCTGACTTTCTACGCTATAGCCATGAGTTGTAACTATTTCATACTGTCTGCCAGGATTACTGTATTGTCAGCTTACTGGATATTCTTCAGTATTTTTTCATTTACGATTATTTCGGCGTTCTTGCACTCGAGAGCGTTCCTTAATAAGTATTCTAAGTAATCCTAAACGTTCTTGGGAAATCATACATCCTTCTTTCAGGCCTCGTAAGATATCTCATGCATTTGACTTTTCCCCTTCTGTGGTTACATACGCAGACTCATCCCAATATAATCTTGATAGTATCTTCAGGTATTTTCCACCGATACGAATGTTACACAATAATTAAACATGATTGAGATGTCTATTCGGTCGACCATACAAATATAAATCAAACAAATGTTTTTGGTTTTATCAAAATATTTAAATTAACAAATAAAAATCTCAAAAGATTTTTTAGTATTCTTACAAACAAAACTTAATTATTATTTTCAGAAATCTAGGACGATTTCTTTTGGGAGTTGTTCTTCATATTTTTTTTATAATATATTTTTCTTTTTTCAATTCTAATATGAAGTCGTAATATTAAAATTATATTACAATTATTTCGTTGCAATTATAATCATCGAAGGCGGTTTTTACTCGAACCGGCTCAAAGCCTGACTTTATACAATGCAAATACAAAAGAGGGAGGGACCGTTTAGCGGGATCAAGGGTGAAACTATTGTTTTGATATCCTACTTTCATCCAAATCCGTTCAGTAGTTTTTGCGAGAAAGAGACACAAACTTTCACATTTATAATAGTAGTAGGATATCAAAACAAATAGTTTCACTCATGTTCTTTCCGTTATTTTAACAACTATGATCGTGAAATTTGCCTTTAATTATCTACTTTAATGAATTCCCACAGTACCTAAAAAACTGTCGGGGGCATATCACCCCGTGTGCGCCCCCCCCTAAATCCGCGCCTATGTCGTTTTATTTTGTCTTCACATGTTTCTCTCATTTATTTCATTTCCTAAAAATCTGTTCTATGATAATGAAAGGCAATACTATTTGAAATAAATTGTAGGCAGCATAACCTGACATGGTCCAAATAGTTGAGGTAAGTGCCAGAGGAGCGCGCTGGGGTCAACGGAGGTCAAAACAGACAAGTACCAAAAAAATTTTCGCATTGTCTGCGCTAAATAATTGAAATAAAAACCACTAGCACTATAACCCTTGGGTTCAGAACATGGTAGAGATCGTACTGTTTTGTGGGTGATTTGTCCTACACAGGTTTTTCTCCCTATGAAAGTTATGTTCAACGGTGTGATGAAACTAAGACAGGTAAGAGGATACTCCATTAATATTAAAGAGGAAATACCAAGTCTAGGATTAGCTGGAAAACAATTCAAGGACAGAAAAATATTCATAAAATACATTAGTCCTGGAAAAAAGAGAAATTTGGAGGAAAATGGACAGATAAGCGATGATGAGTGAGAAGAACAGCATATGCATATTTAAATAAAAAACTACACTACCACAACCCACGAAAGGTCTTGAGTTCAGTACATGACGGAGACTGTACTGCTTCTTGGATCAAGCTCAAACGCCAGGTTTTCTCTTATTTATAGTACCAACTTAAACTGTTGATCGGGGAATTTTGTTTAACTCGTTTTACAATGGTGATTTTTTATTCATGACTATAAGTAATATAATCACAAATCAAGTATTAAAAGGAAATAATTTTTAAATTATTGATTTTATTTATTTCGACTAACTATTTTACTATAACGTATATGAATAGTTATGTCATTCCGAAAATCCTGATTCTAATCCCGCTACTGGAAATACTTTTATCCATGATGTTAGTAGCCGGAGATGGATCATAAGGGATCTAGGACTCTCCCGGGTTCACCCAGCCTTTATAAATTGGGTACCCAAAATAGGGGGGATATCAGACGGTTGAGCGTGATCTAGGACGAATCACCTCCCTGCACAGCCACTGTCGATGAGTACAGTACATGTACTGAACTGAAGTCTTTACCATGTACTGAACCCCAGATATGTTGACAGGTTGTTGATGTTAAGTGTTGCAGGTTTTTGATATATAAATAGTTAAATAGAAATATTTCGTCCTATTAACAGGTTAATAGTGCCTGAGTGAGTCTCAAAGTGATGTGTAGATCTTATAAAGCACATCTATGTTAACAGATTAAATCTAGAGTTCCGGTGAATAAGTCGTATTATGTCGAGAGAGGGTTGACTGCTTTCAGATAACCGGAATCGTATCATTCTTGTAGTTTTTGGCTTGAAATGGAGTTGTAATATAAACAATAACTCAACCTTTTCTTTTTTTATCCGTATTTAATAGCTTTTTTTAGTAAGAGATTTTTAAAAGTGAAAGCATACTTGTCGATGGGCAAAGGAAACTAGAGCCCTCTGATGAAAGAGAAGAACAGCAAGTGTATCGATTGGTAATTGAGAAGACTCCAGAGGACGACAAAGATGGGGAGGGAGGGACATTGTATATATGAGATGCTAAGCTGACAGCTATTGATGCAAGAGATACTAAGCCTCTCGGCCTTACCTCTCCCACACCAAGGCAAACCAACTTCTCATATCATGTTTTGGTATTTGCGGCCGCATGCCAGCAAAGATGTGTCCATAGCATCTCACAACCGCGAACGCGATTGTTTCATTTCGGGGCTTCGGGTCTTTTCCCGTAACCCACGATTCGCACACTCCTGAACTCTCTCTTCTCCAGAGTTCTTGACACATTCATTCGCTCGCGCACATCTCGCCAGCATGCGGACGCAAATCCACGGAGATAGGACTACCCACCATTCCAGCCGGTCGAGCCGTCACCAGTTTCCAGGATTACTGCTCTTTCGACCTTCTAACCACGCCACTACGTCTGCGACCGGCTAAACCGGCCACCACCCTCCCGTAGTACCATTTTGGGGTATAGCCCCTGAGGCCTAGAATGGTCACTGGTCCGGGAACCAAAGTCTCCTACGCTTCCCCTACCTCCTCGGAAGTACACTTGGGCTGATGCACCTCCAAGGAGGAAGGGCGGGATACGTACCCGTGGGAGGGAGGAACAGAGAAAAATGAAGATCCTGGCTAGAACAACTCGAAGCAGAAAGGAACTTGGAGGAAATAAAATAAGAAGAAAATACATAGATAGGCTCCTTTCCAAAACCACCCTTGGGGTAGGTGCCTGTGGTTTCGTTACCCATTTTTTATAGTGGATGGTTCGCCGCACTGAATCCAGTAGCAGGAATGGTTACCTGCTAATGCAATCAGTGTAGCCCTATGAAACCACTGCACTTGTGGAAAAATGATTATATATAATAGACACGTCAAATTATGATGAGATAAATTCTGTTATCTTGTAAATGCTGAAAAATGATAAAATTTAAAATATACGTTTAAAAGGTTTCCCTCTTGACTCCAAAATAAGTTTTCTTTTAATATTTTCTTCAAATAATGGAATAAATTCTATGTTCACAAGACGGCTGCTCAACGAATTTTGAATAACAAATGTTAGGAATGTTTATTCTATCACCTAGGTACGTCAAATTAAGATGAGATAAATAAGTTTTCTTTTATAACTTTCTGAGATATATTCCAAAATCTTGGAAAAGAGAATCAGAAGACGAGTCGATGGATTGCTCTAAGAGGAACAATACGGCTTTCGTGAAAATGCGAGCACACAAGACCTGATTTTTGCTATGAGACAGATTTTTTTAAAAGCCCATGACGCGGACTTCCGGCATTACCTGGTGTTAATTTAATTTATTAATAAAATAAATTAAATCGTTGAGGCTGTGGCAAATCCATTTCACACAAATCCTCGTTGGTCACCCGGCTGTTAATAACCTTCACTAAATTTATTTCAGTTTGCATCTGACTTCGATAGAGTGCGGTTATACTGTGAAGTGAAGATTTAAGTACATTTTACTAACTCTTCATAACCGTCTTTTGGTTATTTTTCACTTATATATGTTTAACGAATCATAATTAATGATGAAGGACGATGAGGAAGGTGTTCGACATCCTTTTCTCAGACCGATGCTTCTAAACCAGATGACGAGTTGCATGAGACGAAACCCACATTTTTACCTCATGCTGAAATTTAAAATTCATTATTAAAAAGAAACATATAACGCTAGGAATAGCCGATCTGGAAATAAAGAATATATAAAAAAATATATTATTTCACTCCCGTCAATGTAGTTTGTATCACTGTAATTAATATAATCATTTTTCCGTTTCTATTTTATGGTGTTGTGGTTATACTTTAGTTGATTATTTTTTGTAAACGTATTAAATAAATATATATATATATATATATATATATAAGTATATTCATTTCAATAAATCTTTTTTTGTAAACTTATTAAATAAATATACGTTATAATTAGTCAACAAATTAAGTAGGAAAGAAATTGAGAACTGGTTAAGAGAAAAAAAGGTAGAAAAAATCGAGAGAGCTATAAAGGCAGGAGGAAAATTATACGAGGGAGGAATTGCTAAAACAAAAATTACTGTTATTTTAAATGAAAAAGGACAAGAATTAAATGATAACTTGGAGACAATCAATAGAATATAAGAATATTATGAAAAACTATATTACGACAGAAGAAGTGATAAAAAAGGGGAGTGGAATATGGAATGCTGGGACCCAAAAAAGAAATTATGATCGAAGAAGTGTAAGAATGAGTGTAATTGATAGCTGCAAGGAAAAAACAGCAGGAGGTGTTGACGGTCTGTTAATGGCTTTAGGAAGAACTATTTACTACTGTAGACCATATTTTTGTGATCAGAAACTTATTAACCTTCCGAGTACCATGGGGTCGTTAGGGACCCCAGCCTTTTTGAAATTAAAAAAAAAAATCATTGAAAGTATTAATATTTTGCTTTGTGGCTCTATGACTTTTATTTTGGACCTCTTTTTTACCTATTTACGTTTTTGTTGTTAAAAAATATTCAAATTATAATTATTTATGAATTATTTTTCTGAAAAAAAACGTTGTTGGGGTCCCCAACGACCCCATGGTATTCTATGTTGCCTTTTTCTTGGATATAAATTTGTTTTATTTGCAATTAGTTTTATCTATACTGTCAAGTGTCATCCCTAATAATGATGAGTAATGTAATTTTGAATGTCAATCCTTTTTTAATTTATGATAAAAGAAATAACGATTTGAACTGCAAACACAGGTGTTCTTCCAAGTAGTCATTATTTTGTCTAAAGGTTTATTTCGAGCATTCTGAGAAAATGAATTAATTTTGTTTCCTCATTTCAACGTATTTTATTTTATCTTGTTTGTTTTTTTGAAAACTATGCGATGTCAAATTTCTTAGAACTTATTAGTCTTTTTATGCTGTTATCTCGGGAGTTCTCTCAAGCAGTTCCATTTCATTCTTCTGACAAAATGGATAAAATTTGTTCCTCCCGGACTATGAGAATTTTGGAATTGGTTTCTCGTGAACCAATTGAAGACGTCGAGGACATTCCGGAATCTCATGAATGTTTAGAAGCAGATGATGTCTTTGAACTCGCTGATGAAGAAGAAGATGAAATTGAAGGCGACGACAGTCAAGATGAAGAAGATGGCGACTTTTTTGCCGATTATTGCGAAATGTTTATTTCAAAGGATGAGACGTTCTGGCTCAAAACTTCATTTACTCGCAGGCGCCAGCGATCATCAAACATCATCCGCATTCCTCCCGGTGTCTCATCATCAGTTGACAAGGAAGGTAACGTTGCCTATTTTTTCAAATTGTTTATTTCACCTGCTATTGTGGATATTGTGGTAAAATAAACAAACCAAAGAGGCTCTTGGGAAACTGAAGAGTACAATAAAAAGCATGAAGGAGTTCAAAGGAAGTGGATAAACGTTGATGAAACAGAAATTTATGCGTTCATTGGCCTACTTATCTGCAGCGGAGCCACGAAAAGCAATCGGGAACCTGTTACTATGCTATGGTCCTCCGGCTTCCTTTTCCAAAGACCAATATATGCTGCGACTATGTCTAGAACTCGATTTACGACGATCTGTTCTTATTTGAGATTCGATGACAAGACTAGCCGTGAAAGAAGAGTATCGTCAGATAAGCTGGCACCTAGGACATAAATGACTTAATTAGATAAATGACTTATTTGTCTCTTATTGCCAGAAATATTACAATCCCGGAACTCATCTCACAGTAGACGAGCGTTTGGTTCCGTTCAGAGGACACGCACCTTTCCGAGTTTATATGAAATCAAAACCAGCAAAATATGGTTTAAAAATCTGGGTGCTGGCTGATAGCAATACCGCATATTGCAAAAACCTTCAAGTATACACGGGAAAAGAAAATGGAAAGCCAGAAAAAAATCAAGGAAAACGCGTCGTTCACGATTTAGTTGGCATTTTGGGAAAGGGATATGGAATAACCACCGATAATTTTTTTACTTCATTGGAATTGGCTGAAGAGCTTCTGGATAAAAATTTAACGCTTTGTGGGACATTGAGAAAAAATAAAACTTTTATACCGAAAGAATTTCTTCCAGCCAGGAGAACTACACAAATTTCAAATGTTCTTCCGTCCTAACGCCTGATCAAAAAAAAAATCAAGAAACTAACACCTAAAGTAATAGCACTGAAAACGTGTTATACAAAATCATGAACATTATTTTAGAGGCGATAAAACCTTAATTTTCACAAATGATTAGACAGCTTAAATATTTATACAAAAAAAATGTTTTTTACTTACGTGAATTAGCTTCGTGATGGAGTTGTAACTTCTTTCTGCAATGCTTAAACTCAAAAAGACTCTTCAACCATTCGCGCTAAGGATTCTTTGATATTTCCCAAAATTCACTTATATTAATTTTCTTATTTTAAATCTACTATTTCATCAGAAAACCAGTTAACAAATGAGAAAAAAATTCAGTATTTCTTCTATCTAAATATGCTCAAGTATCATAGCAACACAATAATCTTTATTTCATCGTTATTCGCTTAACAAATTTTGAAAGAAAATGTCAGGAATATCTTTAGCAGTATAACCCATTGGTGGCAGATCTGGGGATAAACAAGACTGTACATTTCCTCACAACGAAAACGGCCGTTCATATATACTAGGTTTTTCCTCTATAAGGGTACACAATTTATAGTGACTAGATGAGCCCCAGAACCCACGGGTTCCATCTCCGACTGTTATCAGATCAAATAAAATCTGCCACAGACGGATTTGAACCCAATTCGGCGCGGCAACTGAGAGCTCTACCCTGGGAGAGGCTAGCCTATTTATATATCTTACTAATATTATAAATGTAAAAGTTTGTATGTTTACGCACTTGCCCCCCCTCCGGACAGTTTTTTAGGTACTGTGGAGAATTCATTATAGTACATAAATAAAGGCAAATCACATGATCATAATTGTTTAAATAACAGAAAGAACATGAGTGAAACTATTTGTTTTGATATCCTGCCAATCTTACTAATATTATAAACGTGAAAGTTTTTATGTTTGTCTCTCTTTCACGCAAAAACTACTTAACGGATTTGGATGAAACTTTACAGTCTTATAGGTTATACATCAGAATAACAAATACGCTATAGCAAGCGCGGATTTAGGGGGAGAGGCGCACGGGGGCACGTGCCCACCCTCTCGACAGTTTTTAGGTACTGTGGAGAATCCATTATATACATAATTAAAGGCAAATCACACGATAATAGTGGGTAAAATAACATAAAGAACATGAGTGAAACTATTGTTTTGACATCCTATTAATATTATAAATGGGAATGTTTGTATTTATGTTTGTTACTCATTCACGCAAAAACTACTGAACGGATTTGGATAAAACTTATTGAGTACAATAGGTTATACATCATAGGCTACAGCAAGGGCAGATTTATGTGGTGGCACAGGAGCATATCCCCCCCCCCGTTATAGTACATAATTAAAGGCAAATCAGGAACTTAGCATCTTGAAATTTGTAGATAGGATCTTTGTATAGTTTAAGAAAGAAATTTGGATAATTCCACCCCAAGGGTTTCCCCTTTAATATAATAGGGGTTCAAAGGTTGTATGGAATCCGTCAGTTTTGAAGTTAGACATCTGAAATTTTGTACGAGTAACCTATAGTGAAAAAAATTAAATTATTTAAATAATTAAATTACTTATTATTTTAAATTATTGTTAAAAAGCACTGTCAAGAAACTTTATGCGGTAGTCCAAATTCTCTGCGAGCGAATCCGCGGGCAAAAGCTAGTGATTTAATACGAGAGGAATTTGATGGTTTATAGGAGCACCAAAGATCTTTCCGTAATTGTCCATATGTTCTTTTTCCGGGATGGACCGTGTGATGTTGGTTTTGTTTGCCAAGCTTTCGCTCATCGTGTTGTGAGCTTCCTCAAGGCTAGTCAGTAAAAGAAGAGCGGATGTTTTTTTTTTTTTTTTTTTTTTTTTTTTTTTTTTCCAAGCCCCTGGAATGGTGATCATCTGAAACAGACTTACATACTAACGTATATTAATAAATTTATATATGTACATATATACAACTCTTTTCCTGCACCGGATGTTTAAGGATTGAGGTTATGGGGTATAACTAGGATCGGATATCCAGTGATGGGGCTCACTGGTTGTTTGAAAATGATAAAAACTAAAACTAAGACTTAAAACTAAACTAAAACTAAGAGTAATGATAATGCACCTCAGTCGATACTGAGGGAACTTACATACTGTTGCCAGCGCTGTGGCCGGCTCGCTGGTCTCAATGTGCTGAATAGCGGGTTAGTGCAGTGCTGGAGGCTATCAAAGAATTTGATATGCCTCCGTGTTATAAAATCTGTCACCGTCGGTAGTCCGAGAGTGTCATGAATTATGTCTGTCTTTGAGCGCTGTAGTGTAGTATGTCGTACTATACGCCTTAATATGGTGTTTTGAAACTGCTGGAGTCTCTTCGTGGTAGTCGGAGATATGTTATTGAGCATTGGTGCTCCGTAGAGAAGGGCAGGTCTGAGGACCCCCTTGTATATCATTAGTTTGAGGCGTAATGATAAATTCGGTGAAGTAAGCAGGTGGTTCAACCTGTAGGACTTTATCCTAGTCTGTCTGATCTTTCTCATGCAGTGCTGGGACAACGTCAGGTGCCTGTCTAGGGTGACGCCCAGATACACTATCTGATTGGCCGGATGGTTCTCGCTGTCCCCCACTCTATAGACCGTCGGTAGAGGGCGCTTGTTTTTCTGAAATGAAAATACAACACAGTCGGTCTTCTTGGGATTGACTGTAATATTTGATCTCTCCAGCTTGTCAGTTATCTCCTTACAGGCCACCTCTGCCTGTCGTAGAGCTATCTTAGCGTCCAGTGAGCTACTGTAAATTGCTATATCGTCGGCGTAAGCCGCGACAGTGGCGTCGCTGTACCTCGCTCCAACAGTTTCCGCCGTGTAGATCGAAAAGAGAACTGGTGATAACACAGAGCCCTGGGGCACACCACAAGTGAGATCAAAGGGATTGGACAGCTCTTCGCCGACTCGAACCTTAGTTGAACGTCGCGTCAGAAAGGACCGTATTATAGTATAGAGCTGCTCGGGAAACTCGTTGTCCTGCAGTGTCTTACATAGAAGACTATGGGACACTGAGTCGAACGCCTCCGTGCAGTCTATAGATATCATAGCGGTTGCCGTGTTCTTAGCGGTGTTCTCGCTGACTTCCGCGTGTAACTTCGCCAGATGGTGGTCCGGGCACAGTCCGGCTTGGAAGCCAGTCTGTTCCGGTGGGATTAGTGCTACTTCCGAGCAATAGGTTTTGAGATAATTAAGAATAATTTTCTCAAAAACTTTGCCCATGTGAAGAGCGGATGGTAGAGTCAGGGTGTATATACCTTAGGGGTGGGGGGTGGTCTCGGTCGAAGTCTGCCTTCCCATTGGCTCGCTTGTGTCGAGTCCGTGGGCTGTGTTGTGTTCGGGTGGGTTCGTGTGTGTTCGGTATTGTCGTATGTGTTTGGATGATAGGTTGATGTGTTGGTCTTTTGTTTTATGGCAGGATACCAGTTTTTGCTAAGTTTGTAACCGTCTTCCTTATTGAAATTATTGGGTTCTTTAATAATTTCAATGGCCTCTCTTATGGTGTGGAGGTGATAATTATTTTCTTTTACCAGTGTGGTTGTGTTTTCGAAAGGTATGTGGTGGTTGGTGTTCTGCTACAGCCGATTTTTCCGTCTTCAAGTTTTTGACACTAGATATGTGTTCTTTTAACCGTCTTTCGATGGTCCTTCCGGTTTGCCCAATGTAGACCTTGCCACAGGAACAGGGTATACTATAGATGCCTGGGGTACGTAGTCCTAATTTGTCTTTGGGTTTCGGTAGGATGTCAGCTATTGTTTTGTCTGAGGAGAATGTGGTCTTGATGTCGTGGTTGTTTAGAATCCTGGCGATCTTTTCTGAGGTACCTTAGTAGATATTATTGGCGGATAGAGCAGAATTTCAGAGGTCACGACCTTGACCCCGGAAGGGGGGCCTAGTAGTGACCTTGACCTATAGGTCATTGATTAGCTCTATCTCTGTATGTCATTGATAAGCGTTATCTCTGTTGGTCATTGATATGGACTATCTCTGAGGGTCATTGACCCCGGAAGGTGTTTGTTTACATTTGAGGATTAGTACGGGGGCTTGTTGCGAGCTAGATATCGTTGATTAGCTCTATCTCTGAGATGGTTGCTGACGCATGAGGGTCATTGACACGATTGTTTATATTCTAGGTGTAGTACTGGTGACCTTGTGACATCAGCCATGCGTATGTTTACATGCCGCGTAGCTATTGTACAGACGATAGTGGTTACACAACAGGTTCTGACTCAGCTGTTTCATTCAGTTTTAGGTCACAATGCCCATGCTCATTGATAAGTTGTTAATTTAAATGTCTTATTACGAGCACAGATGTACTTGTCTTATTGCAATCTCCATTTATTATTTTATTATATCAATATTATTTGAGTTTGATTTATCTATACACATTTGTTTTGACTTACTACCTTGAAAGAAGAATAAAGGTGAAGAAAAAAAAATTTAATTTACATGATTTATTTGAAGTAAAACAAAAAAATGATAATGTCACAAAAAACAAAAACAAAAAACAAATATAATAATCTCTCTTAAGAACTAATTATAACGTAATGTTTCCTGTTGTCGATTGTAAAAATCGACAACAGTCCGGGTGCGCGAAAATTTTGAACATCCGCTAGCTCGTACGAAGGCAGTAATGTATTGAATATCAAGCCGTCTTTCTTAAGAGTGGCTCTCCCTCTCTCTATGCTGAGAATTTCATAGAATCCTTCAACTAATTGATGGAATTCTATAAATGAGCTCATCTAAAATACAAAGAAGTTTTGTTTTTGAAAAAATATAACTTACAGTAATATAGTTTTTTATATTTTTTATACAAAGTTGTACATGTATCATTGTATGTAATACCAACTACTTCATTTCTCGGAAGGAGATAATGACCGGCTGTTAGCATGTCTCTTAGGTGCTCAAATCTGTCGAGATTGAAAGCACAAACCTGGCATATGGTTATATTGGCAGACGAATGGTCTGTTGGCATACTATTTAGGGTCTCAAAGGTTGGGATATTAAAATATTAAGTAATCAAACATCTATAAAGTGGTTCGTTATTAGCTAGAGCATAATTTAGAAGCAACATAATTTAAAATGATAATTACCTTATGGAGAGATGTAACTGTAGTGATCTGTAAGGCAGTAATTTCTTTGCAGGTCCTGATCCCTTTTATATATGAAAAAATTACGCAATGCAATCATTCGGCACTGTCATGTCGGGCGGCGTCCTTTCAACTCGATAAAACATATTGCAAAATCATCTATTTTCTTCTATATTAATTATTATCTCTAGATAATATTCATTAAAATTTATATTCGTTTAATCTTATCGTTGGACCATTAAAATTTATATTCGTTTAATCGTATCGTTGCAACTGACCCGTGCTAGCACGAGGTCAACGCAATGTTCGTATGTAAAATAAATTTTACTGCTTCTAAAATCTAAAAAATAGAGAAAGAAGTAAAATAAAAAAAAATACAGTTTCTTGTAAATAAGACCCTCGGATCGATTAGTGTCATTCAGTCTTTGGCTTCAGCTCTCCTCGTAAACACAGTAAGTAATTTTTTTTTAATTTACATATGTCTTTATAGTATAAGTATCACGATATGTCTCATGTGCACGCTGAGTATGAATATTTCCTCAGTATAAATTTACTTTAATTTGACTATTCCTTAATTTAATGTTTCTTTTTTATTAAACCAGATGTCTCTTGCCGAAACATTAAATAAGCTTAACAAATTTCCAGTGTACAAAACACTGGATGAATTGGAAAATGGGAGAATTTATACAATTGAAAGCATGGAGATGAAGCAAACGCAATATGGAAAATCTTTACAGATTATCTTAGAGGGAGAAGAGGAAAAAATTAGAACATTTCTCCCAAAAAGATTTTTATCTCCATTCACTAAAGAGTACGTAGACAACTACGATGGTAAGTACGATACAAATAATTACTGATATGTTGATTATGCTAAATGAATATTAATTCCAGCTTTGTTTCAGGTTCGCTGAAGCTAATGTATTTGGGGAAAGAAAAGAATTGTCACCAGTTAAAATTTCTATAAGGTGTGATTCTTTGCGCTGATGACTAACATTATTTTTATCTTGAGTTAATGTATATCTTGAGTTAATGTATTTAGCAAATATTCGTTAAGTTTAACCAATGTGAAATGAGTGATAGGTTAGCTAAAGTATCATCTAATCATTATGGTAGAAAAAATTATTTGTGTGATAAATGTGGTCTATTATTAAGTACAAGAATACATCGCTGTAAATGGAAAGGCTATTTTTGTCATTCATGTGGGAGGGAATTTAAAAGGAAATGTAATTGTTCGAGACACATAAAAAGTCAATGTAATTCTAAATGTATCAGCAAACCCAATTTTGCAACGGAGTCGAACGCATCTGAAGTAGAACGATCGGACGCTTCTAGTCAAGTCGTAAAAGCCCATTCATTGTCATCTTCTTACCGGGATACAAGTGCAGTTTCAAATAGTTCGTCTTTTTTTCATCCTCAATTAGTGCAATTATCTAATTTTAATAAAAAAACAGAACTCATTAACTACGTTGGCAATAATAGTGGAATGTATCAGGCGGAACCCTCCTCCCTCCCTCTTAAAAAAAGGAAATATATACATAAGGAGGAGAATGTTTGCACCCCGGTTGATGAAACCACCAAGTCCATAAATTATGCGCCTCCAAAAACTCGCTATATACTTTTCAATAAAGAACATAGAACAAGCCAAAACGAGAGCTGTATCATAAGAAAAGCATTTGGTGATTCAATCGTAGATATTTATATTCCTAATGGCAATCGAGAACTAAGCGTCATTAACTTCTTACAGCTCGTGAAAGTAGAACTATTTGGAATACTAAATCATTATTTAACAAAATGGCAAACTCTCAAAAGTCTTATTGCGATAGAGTGTAGCTATAAAAAACTTGATATCAATCAAACAACGCTAGAAGAACGTACCGATATAAATTTCAAAACAAAAATAAAATCTATTGAAGAAACCACCGACATTAATAAATATATAGACAAATCGTATGAAAAAATAGTGATCGAAATGGATTCCTTCACGTCTAAAGGATCTGGTTGGTCATTTGTTTCTTGTAATTTCCTTTGTTTACATTTGACCAAATATAAACCCCTAGGTGGAAAAAAATTTATTGAGCTACCCCAAAATATAAAAAATAGACGAGCGGTTATAAATGTTAAAAATGACAACACGGAATGTTTTAAGTTGGCCATTCTTAGCAAGACAATAGGTTCAAACAAGGCGAGCTCTTACAAACATGTAAAAAGTAACTATGACTTTACATGCATTTCGTATCCCTCAACGTTTAAAGATGTTGTCAAATTTGAAAACGCTAATAACGTTGCAATAAATTTATTTGGAATAAATGATGAAAACGAGATATATCCATTACAGATTAGTAAAAAATTAAATTTCAAAGAACGATTTGATATTTTGTTCCTAAAAGATGAAGAGAGCTCACATTACTGTTATATAACAAACCTAAGCCGACTCATATCTCCTCAGCTGTCGTTACATAAATCTTCAGTAGAAGTTTGCCACAGATGTCTATCAACATTTAATTCTAATTATATAACAAGAAGCGGGAAAAACGCTAAAGACCAACTGAACGATCATTTACTCTTTTGCAGCTTACAAAAACCTTCTAGAGTAGTATTTCCCGAAGAAAATGAAATACATTTTAAAAATTTTGAATATACTCAAGCCATTGAAATTGTAGCGTACGCTGACTTTGAGTGTTATCTGGAACCGTTAGAGGGTCCATGTAACGACTCACAGAAGTCATGGTCTAATATTGTTCAAAATCATAAACCGTTTTGTGCGTCATTACTTATTAAATCAACAAGTTTCGTGTTTAAACCACAAATTTTTACGGGTATGGATTGTATGGAAAAATTTATTGAGGCATTACACGAAATGGTTCAAAAAGTTGATGAGATTTATGGCTGTATAGTTCCAATGCAAAAACTGACCCAGGAAGAAGAAGAACATTTTCATACGAGTAGCAGGTGTATCATTTGTGAAAAAAATATATGTCAAGATGATAAAGTTCGTCATCACAATCACCGATCAGGTCGATTTATTGGTTGTGCTCATTCCTCTTGTAATTTGCGAGCCAAAACTCCTAATTTTATACCCGTATTTATTCACAACTTTCAGGGTTATGACAGTCATCTGATTGTACCTTTCCTCGCTCACATCGAGGGCTATGTTTCAGTTATTCCTAGCAATACAGAGAAATATATTAGTTTCTCAATACAGTTTAAAGGATGTAAAACCAAAATTCGGTTTGTGGACTCTTATAGATTTCTTGCTTCTAGTTTAGACCTCTTAGTAAATAATATGAAAGAAAATTCCAATTGTTTGCGGGATACCTTTCCAAATTTAAGTCGATTATTTCCGGACGAAGAGAAAATGGCTCTGCTTACTCGAAAAGGAGTATTTCCTTATTCCTATATAGACTCAATTGAACGATTGACAGAGACAAAACTACCCAATAAAGAAAAGTTTTTTAATAATTTAACAAACTCAGATATTACTGAATCAGAATACAACCATGCGATCACTGTTTGGCAAAAATTTAACATTAAAAATTTAAAAGAATATGCAGAACTGTACATAACAACCGACGTTGTTCTTCTGTGCGAGGTTTTTGAAAAGTTTAGGGAACTATGCATGAATATTTATCATCTCGACGCTGCTTGGACATTCACCCTGCCTGGGTTTGCGTGGCAGGCCATGTTGAAACACACAAATATACGCCTAGAAGTAATTAAAGATATCGACAAAATATTATTTTTAGAAAAAGGAATCCGGGGAGGGCTCACTAACGTGATAAAACGATATGCAAAAGCAAACAACAAATATGTTCATGATTATGACCATAACAAGCCATCAACATATTTAATTTACGCGGATGTTAATAACCTATATGGATATGCAATGAATGGATTTCTACCTTACTCTAACTTTGAATGGGAAACGGAAAATTTAGATATTCAAAAAATAACCAACGATTCTCCCATCGGTTATATATTCGATGCAGACTTTAGTTATCCTAAAAATATTCATGACTTACACAGTCAGTTACCTCTATTATCGGAAACAAAGAAAGTGCCGGGGGGAAAAGTAAAAAAGTTGATAGCTTCATTGACTGAAAAGAAAAGATATATTATCCATTATATTAATTTAAAACAAGCGCTGGATTTGGGTGTAAAAATGGATAAGGTTCATAGAATTTTAAAATTTCGTCAAAAACCATGGTTAACCCCTTATATCGATTTGAATACATATCATCGAACTAAGTCAACTAACTCATTCGAATCAGATTTTTTTAAATTAATGAACAATAGTTGTTTTGGTAAGTTTTTAGAATGTGTCAGAAATAGAATTGATCTAAAAATTATTACTAATCAAAAATCTTTAGAGAGATATGTAAAAAAACCAAATTTTAAGGATCGCTTTATTTTTTCCGAAAATGTAGTAGCTGTACAGCTCGAAAAAGAAAAGGTAGTGTTAAATAAACCAATCTATGTGGGGTTTTCTGTTCTGGAACTTTCAAAAGTTCTAATGTATGATTATCACTACAATTTATTTTTAAAAACATACGGCAGCGATAATGTAAGTCTTTGTTATATGGACACCGACTCACTGCTGTATGAATTGACCGTGGATGACTTCTATCAAGATCTAAAAGATACTCTAAAATGTCATTTCGACACGAGCAATTTTCCAGTATCACATTTTGCTTATTCACAAGAAAATAAAAAAGTAGTCGGAAAATTGAAGGATGAAACGGCTGGTGACCCGATTGTAGAATATGTGGGATTAAGGCCCAAAATGTACTCATTTATTACAAACAAGAGTAAGCTCATCAAAAGAGCAAAGGGAATAAAGAATAGTGCTGTTAAAGAGTTTAAATTTAATGATTATCTTGTTACTTTACAAACCAATATGAAAATGTACAGTTCGTTTCAAATCATTCAATCAAAACGACATCATTTGCATACAGTAGTTGTCAACAAACTATCTCTCAGCCCGCATGATGACAAAAGAGTGACTTTATCAAACCACATACACACTTTACCATATGGTCATTATTCATTAGAAGAATAATCTTATATTGTAATGCTTAAGTCATGTTTGATGTAACAGGGGGAGATATAAACTACATTTTTTTTTCTAAATAAATTTATTAGTGTAAAGATATATATATATATATATATATATATATATATATATATATATATATATATATATATATATATATATTATCTTTACACTAATAAATATTATAATTACACTAATATTATATATATATAATATATATATATATATATATATATATATATATATATATATATATATATTTTTTTTATCTCAATAATATATCATGTAATAAACTTTGTCATTTAATGTATATTTAAAATTACAATAAATTTTAATTTTATATGTAATGTACTTTGTTATGTAATGTATATTTAAAGTTGTAATACATTGTAATTTGTCATTCAGCTTAATTATATACATGTAATATTCTTTTTTATCTCATATAGATTGTTTATATAATAATTTTACATATACTCAATAAATTTCTTCGAAGCTAAACAATATCACTTTTATTTATCCACGATTTTTCATCAAGTCCCAACCACTTAACATACATTTTCTTTCCTTTCTTTTTCAATATCTTCTCAATCAAATAGACATCAGGATGTTTTACTTTTTGAAGTTCTTCAGAATAAAATGCGCCTTTGATGGGTTGACCCTTTAAATCATTCAATAGCTAAGTATATGGATTTGTATTTTGCACTTTGCTTATTTTAAAAATCTCTGCTGACCAGCTGGCAGTATAACCTTTTGAAAATATTGTTTTACGCTTTGATATTCTTACGTAATCATCCTCATTCAACTTTTGCTTATTCAATCTTCTGTCAGATTTTAGATACACGTTGTGTAATAAATAATTTTCGACTTTTTTGGAATTCACATCACTTGGTTTCATACCTATAGTTGTATGAAATGATGAATTATACTCATGTAGAATCTGAGGTAAAATATCTAAAAATTTGTAATTTCCTCGCATGCTGAATGCTTTCCACATTTTCGCTTTCAATGTTCTATTAAACCTTTCTACAATGGAAGCTTTCATATTAGAATAAGTAGAATAATGATTAACACAATATTGTTTCATTACAGATTTAAACTTTGAATTGTAAAATTCTTTTCCTCGATCACTTTGAATGTTTTTCGGAGTCTGTTTATTTGAGCGAAACACACTCTCCATTGCTTTAGTAACATTTTCTGCTGATTTCTGCTTTAGAGGCACGGCCCAAGCATATTTTGAAAAGCAGTCTATAACTGTTAATAAATATTTGTGCCCTTTATTTTCTCGAGCATAAGGTATCATTTCTACTAGATCTATTTGCCACAAGTCATTTATTCCTTTCAAAACTGTCTTTCGTCTGGGATATTTCTTCCGAGCTGGCTTATGCAATTCATCTACAACAGTTCTTTTTAATATTGATGATTGCATTTATAACTTCTCTTTGAGTATTTTCTTAAGATAAGCGAGTGTGACCGCATCAGATTCCTCTACGGGCTCACCGACGTTTGCTATTCTTTTCCCGAGACAATCATATATATTGTTAACTAAAGTCAAAGCAACTCTGTTGAAGAATTCTTTTGTAACCACATCATAGTTATTTATAGGTGGAGCGAAATTGACAAGTCTTTTTCTTTTTCCATCTATATAGTTACCCGGCCAATTTTTTAAGTAGGTAATCGCTAGAGTATCACAGTACACTTTATTAGCAGCATCATGAGCTGAGATCGGGTTTGCAACATTGATTATTCGTAGATTATTTGCATCAATGTCCTTTACAGACTTCAATATGCTAAACGGAAAATACCGTTTTTTATACTTGGAATGCTTTAATGACATGTGGGATCCGAACTTGTTTATCGTCATGTTTATACTAAACTCGAGTAACCTGTTTTTTCAATATATAATATTTTCTTCTCGTAGCTCTTCAATTAATGACTCTATTTCGTTATGATGTCCTTCATGACCGGCATAAGTGGACGCCATTAACAGCTTTAGACGATCTACTAGCTCGTTAGGATCGTTCCAATACTCGTACAATGGTTTATTTGCTCTCATAAGACCAGTTCCCCGTTTGTCAGTGTGCGAACGGAGTAGCCTACTCGAAGCTGAGTAAGGAGGACGAGGTTTTAAAGATTGTGAAGGAAATAGCTTTGATATAATATTCTTATATTTCTCAGATCTGGTTCCGAACACTCCTTGCTCTTCACTATAGCCTTTTTTGTGAGCCTTTGTTGAGAGTAAAATATTCTTATAATTATCCAAGTCTGACTCCGTATAATCTTTGGGATTTTTCAAGTAGAGTAGCTGCAATAATCCTGGCGTTCCTTCATAAACTATTCCGTTAATAGATATATCATCGCTGTTTGCAAACAGCTGGACATCGTTTGTGTCTCCAATAGATAATCCTCCAGAAGGTATGACTCTAATTCCATAACGAGAATCATGTGCCTTATCTCCCTTCAACATTTTATCCAAGTATTCTCTTTGAAGGTTTCCAAATGCTGCAAGATGCTCCTTAAATTCGGCTTCTCCTTGTGGAGTTTTAGCATATTCTTTGACTTGCTCTGATAGCGGATCATCAGCCTCATACTCGCTCTCATACTCTTGAACGGGAAAGTGGGATAACGGTGTTTTTGGATCATCGGATGAAATTGTTAAAGCTCCTTTGAAGTGAGGTGTCGTTTTTGGCAATAATGTTGATTTTCGATAAATACTAGCAGCAGACTCTGCCTCGATTGGCGATTCGTCCCACACATCTCTCCTTTTTACTTTTCTAGGTGGGGGTTCCGATTTTGTCTCTTTGCTCACCTGTACTGATTGTTTAATGGCTTCTAGAGGTTGAAGCACAGGTGTAAAAAATTCTTGACGACCTTTTTCAACGTCCTGGAGACTACGCTTTAATGCTCGAAATTTGTTTTTTAAAATCTCACTTGTTTTTATTATTTCACGAGTGACTTTCGGGTCCATGATTGTTAATGATAATTACTGCCAGGATCGCTCTTTATATATATCTACAATGTATGTATCAATTCCTTTTCTAAAACGTCCATTGTTCAGGTCTTTAGTCTTATCAATAACGAGATAACCAAATGGTTCTTTCCAACATAACGAGCAAATGTCTTTAAAAAGAGTAAAACTTAAATCCGGTGTGCTTACGTGTTCTTCATAAATATGTTTTAAATTTAATTCATCTTGAGAAAATACTATTAAAAAATTAAAGTTACATCTGATGAGGTGTCTTGGGATACAAACGTAACTTTGTGTTAAATAAAAGCAATCGAGGTTCATGTGACGACCATAACTGAAGTACCGTTTAATTATATCCTGATCTTCCATTGCGACATCATCAAATATGCAGACCGAATTGGATTTGATTTCTTTAGGCAGTTCCTTTGCATCTTCAAAGAAGTATAACCCTATTTCAGGAACTAGATTTACAACACTTTTTAAATACTGATATTTAGACTGATGTAAAGTTTTTCCGAAAAGATATACATTTTTAAATTTTAAACCGTTAGAATTTAATAAGAGTCCAATCATAATATTGGTCTTTCCACATCCGCTCGGCCCACATATCGACGCTCGGATAGTGTTTGGTAATAATGCACTATGTCTCTCCTCCGATTCGCCTTTAACTGGGGTAAAGTTGGTAGTAGAGAAACATTGTTCTTGTTTAACTAATTTCATTCTGAATGCAAACAACATTCATTTTCCATCCTATATATACCACAGTTTTTCATTTTCTAAGAACAGTATGATGCACAAGCTTCACAAAGGAAGAGGCCTCGTGAACAGTCTTACAAATAAGTTACCGTTTGAATTACACCTGCCAGGATACCAGTATTGTGGTCCCGGTACAAAACTTGAAAAACGACTAATTAGAGGAGATAGTGGAATAAACGCGCTTGATAGAGCTTGTAAAGAACACGATATAGCTTATAGCATAAATAAGGATATGAATAGTCGTAAACAAGCGGATAAGATTCTAGCTGATAATGCTTGGAAACGAGTAAAATCTCAAGATTCGTCATGGGGAGAAAAAGCTGCAGCTTGGTTAGTTACAAATGCCATGAAAGCAAAAGGAAAAATTGGTTCGGGTTTAAAAAAGAAAAAGAAGATTAGTTTCATTGATTTGGTTAAATCGTCAAAAGTAGATGACGTATCATCTATTATGAGAGCATCAAAAGTGGCATATAAAAAGGCTAAAATGAATCTACGCGGCAAGGGTAAACCCACACCGCCCAGAGTTCTCCCCCTGCCAAAGGAAGGAGGTTTTCTTCAATTTCTTGTACCGCTAATGGCAGGACTTTCCGCTGTGGGATCATTGGCAGGAGGAGCAGCGAGTGTTGCCAAGGCGATCAATGAGGCTAAAGAAGCCAAGCTAAAATTAGATGAGCAAAAGAGACATAATTTGACTATGGAAGGTCAGAAAGTTGGAAACGGACTTTATTTGAAACCGTATAAGAATGGTTACGGTCTGTTTATAAGCCAACAAAAAAAATCTACAAAAATGTGACTACCAAATAAACCATTGAGCGATATTGAATTAAATCATTTTGCAAAAGTATTAAATGTTCCAAATTTTCGTGGAGTATTTATGATTGATAATCTTCCTAAATATCCAAAAAAACACGAGTCAGCTATTGTGAATTTAAATACAAGTTCGGAACCTGGTTCTCATTGGGTCTGTTATGTAAAAAAAGAAAATGTTGTGCAATACTTTGATTCGTTTGGAAATTTGAAACCACCGCCGCAACTACTCGACTATTTTAAAGATTTAAAAATAACTTACAATAGACGACGCTATCAAAAGTGGAATACTCCGATATGTGGTCATCTCTGCTTAAAGTATTTAGCCGAGGTTTCTCGTAAATTTTGATCATTCAATAATCATGAGCTATACAGTAACGTTTACAGGCAATTCTAGCATTCTTCATGCAAACTTTTTACCACCGCTAGAATTAGAGTCAAATTATACCATCGGTTTATTATCTTTCGATACGTATAATACTATTCCTAATGTTATGAAAGATGTTAACGATAAGTTTTATTTTGGAAATCTGACAATCCAGATACCAGAAGGATCATATGATATCGATTCTCTAGATTCTTTTCTTCGTGAAGAAATTAACCACCTTGATCCTGCAGCAGGGTTAATACTTAGAGGAAATCAGAGTACTTTAAAGTCAGAACTTAGAGCAACTAAACCAATCTATTTCAATTTTCCCGATAAGCCACATTCCATCGGTCCCCTACTGGGTTTTACCCGTCCCAATCATGTCATTAACCCGACACAACGGTATACTGAATCGGACGACATTGTGAAAATTCTTAGTGTTAATACTATTTCGGTTCATTGTAACATCGCCTCGGGATCTTATGCGAATGGAGATCCTGATCATAGTATTCACCAGTTCTTTCCAGCAGTGGAACCAGGATATAAGATAATAGAAACCCCAAATCCTGTCATTTACTTTCCTACTAACGTGAGGACTGTTGACAATATTACTGTTCGTTTAGTAGATCAGAACGGTAAGCTTATTGATTTTAGAGGAGAAACAATTACTATAAGATTACATTTAAAGAAAAATGGGGATTGATTTTACCACAGAGAGACGGGACCGAAATCTAGCTGCTTATAAAAGGAGACGTCAAACCCCATTGAGATTTAGTAAACCTAAATCATCGAGACCGTTAACACCTGCAAACGCTAAATTTTTAAAACAGTGTGGTTTTCGATTAAAAAAACATGAATAATATACTAAACATCGCATCAGACGTGAAATTTGATGATTCCCTTACACAATTTCAATATCATTCACATCAGCCGTATGCGGGGAACACCTTTAACAAGTCCGATGAAATCAGAATACCTGTTCATCAACAAGATGTCTACACATTCCCTTCATTAAGTTTTGTTTATTTGGAAGGTCGGATTTAAAAAAAAAACGGTACTCCGGGAACTACTTCTAAATTGACTAATAACGCATTTGCGTTTTTGTTTGATGAGATCAGATACGAACTGAATGGCATTGAAGTCGATAGAGTGAGAAATCCTGGAATAACTACATCGCTTAAAGGCCATGTATCGTTTTCAGCTAATCAAGTAAAAGGACTAGAAAATGCGGGATGGATAATTCCAGGTGCCGATAAAACTCTTTCGATAGATAAAAACGGCTTTTTCAGTGCTTGCTTGCCACTGGATATTCTCTTGGGAATATGTGAGGACTATCGAAAAATTTTAATTAATCTTAAACAAGAACTCGTTTTAATCCGATCGAGTACAGACTTGAACTGCGTAAAGGGTAATGATGATGTAGAAATAAAATTAGATAAAGTAGTTTGGAGGATGCCTCATGTCCGTGTTTCAGATCAAGAACGGCTGAGGTTGTTGAAAATGGTTGAGAAAAACAAGGTCATTTCTCTTCCGTTCAGATCATGGGACCTTTACGAATACCCTAGTTTGCCTGCGACGCAGCAAGAAAATTGGACAGTCAAAACATCGGCAAATTTAGAAAAGCCTCGATATGTTATAATCGCATTCCAGACTGATCGAAACAGAAACGCTAGCAAAGACAGCAGTCAGTTTGATACCTGTAAATTGAAAAATTTGAAACTCTATCTGAATAGCGAACAATATCCTTATGACGATTTGAATTTAGATTTCGCACAAGGAAAAGTGGCTCTCCTCTACAAAATGTATAACGAGTTTCAAACGAGTTATTATGGTAATCGATATTCTCAACCTTTGCTATCACGTTCCGAATTTGAGACCCTCGCGCCTATAGTCGTTATAGATTGTTCTAAACAGTCTGAAGCAATAAAAAGTACGACCATTGATATTCGCGTGCAACTAGAGGCGAGTGAAAATTTCCCGGTTAATACTAAGG
This sequence comes from Arma custos, assembly GCA_037127475.1. Taxonomy (NCBI): domain Eukaryota; kingdom Metazoa; phylum Arthropoda; class Insecta; order Hemiptera; family Pentatomidae; genus Arma; species Arma custos. Next base: position 121,451,224 of record CM073764.1, on the reverse strand, counting down.
CATTCTGTCTCATTATTCATGACAACATTGTAGAATACGAAGCGGGAACCGTCTTGATTGGTCCGTAAAATGTATTAATGCTGCAGCTGCTCACACACACACACATATATATATATATATAGTCGTAGACACACTAGTGCCACTTCACCGTAGGACCTTGTCTAAATCTTAAGAAGATGCGTTCAGTGGTCATTGATTTTCAGGGCTATCGCACGGCTTCTAACTCTTTAATTGTTAAGGAACTGAGTATTGTTTCGGTCAGTCATGGTTCATCATGGCATTGGTTTTTTAAACCTCCAGAGGATGAAGAAGGAGTGAGTCAGTCAAAGACGAATCTTTGGGTAAAAAAGCATATTCACGGATTGGAATGGGACTATGGTGATGTAAAATATGAAGATATAAAGTATTTTTTAGCATACGTTACAGAAGACTATGATATAATATGGGGAAAGGGAATGGAAAAGTGCAAGTTTATAGAAGAACTCATTAATAAGCCAGTCTACGACCTTCATGATTTCGGCTGTCCAAACTTGAAACAGTTAGATAATGATCAGATGACTTGCCATTTTCATTTAAACACATTCTTTGTTTGTTCTTTAAATCAAGCTCATCGTTTGGCTGCTTGGGTCGGAAAAAATTCTGAAGCTGTAAATTTAAAAAAAGAAGAAATAAGAAGAAAAACATTCCACAACATTGGATCATCGCCTCATCATCTGCTCTCATATGCCGGATTTATTCGAGGGGTCAAGGATAGAGTTAGATGTGTATACTGTGGACTGATATTCGACAGCAGCTCATTAGTCAACCCTCTCAGGTATCATAAGAAAAACAGTCCCCAGTGTTTGTGGTCTGAAGCTCCTAGGAATGATGTATCAGTATGATGGATAGAATGGAGACGGCTATACGGCGTTTGGGAGAGGAAGGTATCGAAACTTTAACAACTGAAGAATTGAGAGTTTTACCTCGATCATTACTTTTGTACCTTTATGACTACACCTTGGACTACATCTGGGACAACTTACCTGAGGAATGGCAAGAAGACGAGGAATTTGTCCAGAAACGAAGACTCTCCTACCTCAATGAATATATAAATTATTAATTGTATCATTATTATATCTGTACTTTATTCCGTGTTTTACTTCAAATAAACCATGTAAATTAAAAATTTTTTATTTTTTTTTTTATTTACCTTCTTACCTAGGGTAGTAAATAAAAACAAATGCATATAAGTAAAAATTATTTATTGAGTAAAAATTACAACTTAAGTGGGTATTATTACATATTTCTTGAGCTCATTTAAATTATAAAAAAGAGTGTTGGTATTAATATTAAAGTCCATTGAACTAGATTCCACTGCTTCAGTCTGCTGACCTTCTTCATGTTTCTTGTAGAGTTCCACCATCTTGCTTATCAAACTGATTGAATCGTTGATTTTCTCAATACTTTTACATAGCTTCACTGTATCGTTTCTGTTAAAACATGTAGAAGGTGAATCGAGCTGAAAGGTCGGTGAACTCTGGTTAAACATTCCTAAACAAATAACAACCTGTTCTATTTTCATGACTCTGTTCCTTCCCCTCTTGGAAAATGAACAATACACATTTTTACATCTTACTCGGTCTTCGACCTCTACTTTCTTAGATCTGCTTTGTAAAAGTGACATCATCCTTGGAACCTGCTCGACAACGAATTTCCATTCTTCTACATCCATAAACACTGTACTTTTCTTGTCGATGACGGCGATAGTGGGCACAAAATCGCAAAGACCGACTCGGACTAGTTTAGTGCTAGTGATGAGGTAATCGGTCAGCAGTTCCAATCGTCCAACCATCTCACAGGGTTTCAACGTCGATACTGAGAACAGAGTAATGGAGGAGAAAGACGAAGTTTTTTTAGATTTTTTATCAGTTCATTCACCTCATTCCTTTTTATTTCATACAATGCGATGTGGTTTTTCAATTCTTCAAGGTGATGAAGAAATAATTCCAGTCTCACAGATGGATTAACAACACCCATATCTTTTTTCCTTATTTTCTTATTCACAATCAACCTCATCCTCTACAGCTGTTTTCATGGGCAAGATCTCCAACCGATCCGAGTACTCGATAAATGGACACTTTTCAGACCATTTCCTGTGATCTTCTAATGGATCGTCATAGTATTCCCATTTATGTAAAATTATTCCGCAAAATGCACACCTTGTCAGGTCAGAGGTCTTCAAGTAATAAAATCCTGCAGCCGCTAGCTTCACAGCGCTCACTGGTGACGCCCAGCCGACAAATGTCGACAGACGGTTTTTTTCATTCCTCAAGTTCTCGCCCCTACGTTCCTTACTCATTACCTGTCCCATGATAAACTGAAGAGAAAAAGGGAAACGTGTGGAAGATATGGAAGGGGATATACAAAAAATCCTACTAAAAAAATCAACTTATGAATCAACAACTGAGCTCGTAATAAGACATTTATCTATTACTTATCAATGAGCATGGGCATTGTGACCTAAAACTGAATGAAACAGCTGAGTCAGAACCTGTTGTGTAACCACTATCGTCTGTACAATAGCTACGCGGCATGTAAACATACGCATGGCTGATGTCACAAGGTCACCAGTACTACACCTAGAATATAAACAATCGTGTCAATGACCCTCATGCGTCAGCAACCATCTCAGAGATAGAGCTAATCAACGATATCTAGCTCGCAACAAGCCCCCGTACTAATCCTCAAATGTAAACAAACACCTTCCGGGGTCAATGACCCTCAGAGATAGTCCATATCAATGACCAACAGAGATAACGCTTATCAATGACATACAGAGATAGAGCTAATCAATGACCTATAGGTCAAGGTCACTACTAGGCCCCCCTTCCGGGGTCAAGGTCGTGACCTCTGAAATTCTGCTCTATCCGCCAATAATATCTACTTACCTTTGATGTAAGGAATGGTTGTCTGGGTTTTGGGTTCGTTGTCGGTTTCTTTATTGTCTTGTTTTTTTAGTATTCTCTTGCGTTCTACCCGTTTAATAGTTTCTTTGTCGTATCCGTTTTTCAGGAAGGTTATTCTCAAGTGCCTCTTCTCTTTAGGGAGCTGTGACGGTTCAGCTATCATTTCAGCTCTGTTGAGTAGAGTGTTGATGATTCCTTCCTTCTGAGACGGATGGTGGTGTGATGTGGCATGGAGGTATCTGTCTGTATGTGTAGGGCACCTACATACCACCTATCTAAATACATCTCCGACATAATCAAAACCCACACTGGCAAAACACAACACAACATCCGCAACTCCAAACAATTCGTAGACATAATCAAAACCATTCATATACTAAACGAAGAAGACATCCTAGTAAGCTTCGACGTCAAGTCGCTCTTCACCAAGGTCCCTGCCGATGAAGCCCTGAACCTTATGATGCTGATCCTACCATAAAACAAAAGACCAACACATCAACCTATCATCCAAACACATACGACAATACCGAACACACACGAACCCACCCGAACACAACCAAGCCCACGGACTCGACACAAGCGAGCCAATGGGAAGGCAGACTTCGACCGAGACCACCCCCCACCCCTAAGGTATATACACCCTGACTCTACCATCCGCTCTTCATTTACTGACTAGCCCTGAGGAAGCTCACAGCACGATGAGCGAAAGCTTGGCAAACAAAACCAACATCACACGGTCCATTCCGGAAAAAGAACATATGGACAATACCGCAGACCGTGGAAGCCGACGTGAACATCTTTCCGTTAGTCCAGATAGGCCTCATGATTGTCATGCGTATGAGCCTCCTGTAATTAATTTAGAGCTTAGAGCGTTTGTCTAATAAATGTTGTAGTAGCCTGAAACATCTAGCTGTTTCTTGTCGTTTCAGTTAGTATGATGATTCCAAGTTAATCTTTTGTCAAGGTGTATCCTATGTACCGGATCTGTTCTACAGGAATCGGAGGGAACGTCATTGGTTTACGACGGAGGATAAAAGTGATGGGATTTGTGAGAATTCATTTTAATGCTCCAGTTATAGCACCATTTTTCAAGGTTAGTGATATGGAATTGAAGAGTATTGGATGCTATAACTTGATCGGTGTTGGCTGATAATAGACATGTGTCATCCGCAAATATGGTAGGGATAGTATTAGGATGGGTTGGGATGTCAGCTGTATAAACTGTGACGAGGATTGGGATAATGCGTTGGGAACACCAGGAGATTGAGAAAAGAGGGACGAATATACATAATTGTGGTTTACTTTGAATGACGTGTTAGTGAGAAAGGATTGAATAATGAGAAAATATGTAGGAGGTAGGAATTGGCGGAGTTTGTAATGCAATCCCGGGTGCCAGACTCGGTCAAAAGCCTGTCTCATCTCAAGAAATACCGCCAAACAATATGATCTACGAAAAAAAACACTTCATAAAGTCATACTTATCAAGTTATAAGAGATTTTTACTATGCGCCTACTAACGAGTGGTATAATATGACTCTAGGGAATCCCAGCTCCTTTCACCCAATCGTTCTACTGGCACTGAACAACTCTGGCACTGGTCTAATGCTCCTTATGTTAACTGTTGTACAATACAACCTTATTGAATAGAGCTCATTGCCAAGACACCATTTAGCACGGATCAGCACCCTACTCAGCTGCTCTTAGTTACTAATCCTGGCTATTGACGCTTGATCAATGTCAAATCCTTGGATTGTTGTACGGGGATGGTAACTAATCCATATCCGAGTACTCAATAGGATTCAGTTTCAAGATGGGATTAATAGCCTCAACTATTATTAGCGTCTCGATTAGATTATCACTATTAAATTTATATCGTTGCAAACAGAACTCCAATTTAAGAATACTTTTAAATTTCCATATTCGCAACTTTTTTAGTTTAGGTTAATAATGATAAAAATGATTGATTTGTTTAACCTATTGAATTGGAATAGTTGATAATATATTATAATAATTGAATAATTATTATATTAATAAATAATAGAATATATTATAGAATATATTAATAAATAATAATAATATCTACATGTGTATAACGTAGAAACTCGGTAAAGATAGAAGTCAACGGTTGTGCAAAGACTTTACCAAGATCATGCTCAACAACCAGGCCTTGTTGTTGTGCTCAACAACCTTGTCTTGTTGGAAGAATTGTCCATTAGAAGCTCTTCAAACAACCTTGGTGCGTATCCGCGGCAGGCTGAATCATAAAAAAACTGCCTCTGATCAGCAGAACGGTAGTTCTGCATGAGGTGAAGCTACACTTCTAATTGTAGTATTTAAATGAATTCTACTTTGAAATCTTCTGCTATAGTTAATATTAACGACCCAAAATAAAAAACTATCACTTCTCAATTCTTTATTTCAATTAGTGTAATTAAAGTTGTCTATTAACTAAAAAAATCTGGCAAATTCCTAAAAACAATGGTAACGAAGCAGGGCCTTACACGGTTTCTGAACCTAACGATGGAGAATTTTCTGCTTTTAGATATTAGTTACTTAGCTTAATTAAACAAGTGAGTTAAGCGATACTATTCCTAGGCTATACGTCTTTTGATTTTAACCACGTTAAAAGAGGCAACTGTAGTAGTAGAGGTTACTGATATCTACGATTCGGGTTCGGGATATGTTGGAACAATAAATGTGGGATTCACCAATCTAGTAATTGGGCAAACCTAGCGAATGAGCGAAATAACCTCATAAAATCGTTGGCTTGGCAAGATTACAGTTCGCACGCTGAATTCAATAATCTTCATAGATTACAGCAGGTTTTCTACATATAAATAATTTTGTCCCAGAGCTTTCCATTTAAATTATAAGCTTCTTCCTCAAGGTAGTATCCTTGGTCCAATCATATATACAGTTTATACAGCTGACATCCCAACTCATCCTAATACTATCCTTACCACGTATGCTGATGATACATGGGTATTATCAGTCAACACTAATCCAGTTATTGCATCCCAAAGCCTCCAATCCCATATCACTGATCTTAAAGAATAGTGTCAAAACTGGAGAATTAAAATAAATTCTCAAAAATCGCATCAAATCACTTTTACCTTACGTCGTAAACCAATGACTTCCTGCCCTTCAGTATCCTTCAATAATATCCCTCTAGTGCCTGTAGAACAGATCCGATACTTAGGGTTGCACCTTGACAAACGATTAACCTGGAATCCTCATACAAGACTGAAAAGACAAGAAACCGCACGACGTTTCAGGCTACTTCAACACTTACTAGACAAACGCTCTAAGCTCCCAATTAACTACAAAAGACTCATCTACATGACCATCATACGACCTATTTGGACTTACGGAGTAGAGCTTTGGGGTTCCACTAAGCCATCGAATTCTTCTCATATCCAATCCTTACAGTCTAAAATCCTTCGTAAAATCCTCAATGCTCCTTATTTTGTTAAGAATAAAGCCATCCACAACGACCTTAATGTCCCTTTTGTTGCTGATTTGGCCCGAACCCGGTATCTATCCTTTCATAACAAACTTCATTACCACTCAAACCCTCTAGTTTCAAACCTAGCTTCCTCTTCAATTCCCGATAATCCTCCGAGGCGTCTGAAAAGAAGATGGCCACGTGACCTCCTTACTTGAACTTTGATTTGAGTACTACCAGTGGATAGTTTCTCTACTTGTCATTATCATGTCATTATATATCACTTAGCCTATTTACTTGTTGTATTATTGTAAGATATCAATAAATAAATTTAAAAAAAAATTATAAGCTTCATTTCTTCTTGGACCAGAATTCGAATACTGCCATCTTGGAAGATTAAAGTTGTTGTCTCTTGAGCTTAAATTAGTGTAAGATGGGCTAAAGGCCAGACGAGAAAGGGGACTAATACCACGTACATACGACATCCCATGGATAAAAGTTATTACGACATACGACATGGGTAAAAGTTTTCCTCCAAATGGTAGACCAATTATAAATTATAAAGTAGCTGGGCGAATTGCTTGATGGTAGTTTACAGACAATAGGCGACTAGAATTAAATTTATCGTGAAATGATATACTAAGTGGCTTTCAGCTATGAACTAACTAGACAGATTATTAACTAGTAACTAACATTCTAACTTAGTGATTTATATTTATATCTAAGTTAGTGACTATTCTAGAACTAACTTAGTGACTACTCTCTTTACATACTATATTCTAGTCCGAGTTCAGTCTTTAGAAATTTCTGTTCTTCCTGTACTATTAAGAACTGGTACGTATACATATTAAAAGAAGAAGGGATGTCAAGGAAGTTATATTGGTGATAAAACGGAAGATATTCCACAACTTCTGGATTAGGAGCCCACTAGTAAACAGAATAACCTCAGGTCATCAACCCAATCTGTTGAATGATGTTGAAGATTAGGTTTCGGTGGAATCGAACCTTCTTGTTTTCTAAGTCTTATACATGCATGAACTTAAATCCTCAGTATATATATATATGGACATCAATTAGGGAGTAAAAAGTTTGAAGAAAGCCTTTAATGTTCGATTGGCGACGAAGAACGAGAGATTCCATTGTAGGGGATGAACGGCGAATAAAGTGAAGAGAAAATAGAGGCTTTGCAATTAGGGCTAATGGCGCCCTAGTGAATGTGCGAGCGGGCCCTGACAAGTTAAGCAGTGGGAGACAGATTCAGGCTATTAGATGCAAATGGAGGCTACCTGTTCTCGTTGAATAAAATAGTCACTCTTCTCGGCGGACAATACACTGCAAAAGCTGGCATTTCTTCTCCCGCCAATCATTACTGAGCTAGTGTGTAGTGTCTATCTTTAATAAAAGAATAAACTGCAGCCAATAAAACTGCATTGCATAAATGCGTTTATTAATCAGTCAGCTTAATACCTTAATTAAACCATCAACATAGTATTCATAAATATATAATGGTGCATCTTGGTGTAATAAGCACATCAATAATTGCAATGGATATATTTTATTATTACAATTTCTTTTTTGGACTATCATTTAGTATATACCTTTTGACCTGAACAATAATGATTCAGATATAATAAAGGATTGCCATAAAATATGTAAATGAGCGTAAATTAAAAATTATCTGGTATATCAGGGGTGCATTTAGAGTCCTTAGTGAGGTATGTCTTCCCCGCGTCTGACCGTTTCTCTACACCACAGTTTCCCCATCTGTCGGCTACCAACGCCCATCTTTCTTCAAGAAGTGCCTTGTTCCAAAACTGAATTGTTGGACTCTCCTCTTTCCTGTATCTTGAAACCTCTCACTAGGATGTCTTACTACCTGCATAAGTTCTCATAACCGTAATTTTTTACTTTTCTTGTTTTCGAATTAAAACTATTATTTTCTTATTAAAACCAAACAAGGTCTTTACCATACACAATCTTTCTAATAATGGTAGATGAATCGAGATTCATACAGCCTCGAAATACTCGGAAATTTCAACGCAACTTGGCCTTAGTCGAACCAACGCAGCAGTTCCGAACGTGTCATCAGAACTACCTCGGTCACATTTCACATACGATGTTTACAAACTTTCGTCCTCCTATTATCCTTATCCACAGTAGTTTGCCAGTCGCAGTTATTCATTTTTTAGGAATCCGTTCGCTACCAACAACTTTACTTAAATTTTATTGCTCTTTTATGGACAGAAAATCAACTCAATACTATATTTTAGAATTCCTTAAGTCATTAAATAATATGGTAATAAAAATCATAATTGGAATCATACGGTGTTTACCGTACTCTATTACGTTCTAAAGTTTTTTTTATATTCATAGATTATTTTTTATAAAATCCTAATGTTTACAACGGTATGCTATTATATAAAAATGTTTATAGCGATCACCGTATAATATTTTATTTTACATATAGGTGGAATAATTAAAATGGGTGGTAACAAATTAAATTTAACTGAGGAAGAACGCATTTTGTGAAAAAAAGAAAAAAAACTAAGGTGTATGCGTAATGAAAAACATAAATTATTATAGAAAAGAATAGTTGAAAACTCTTAACTAGAAACAGTTGAGAAAAAATTAGAAATGGAATTGAATACTTAAAACTTCAATAGGATAGAATTGAAGGCATAAATTTAATTCAAATTAAATAAAATCAAAATTCAATTTAGATGAGACACTGAATGAATTGAAGTGAAAATTAAAATTAAGACTTTAGAATAGAATAGAATAGAAAATAAACTTTATTCTGGGACCAAGTCCCTTTAGAATAACAATAATGGACAGATTAAAAAAACATAACATTCATCTGGCCAGAAGGCTACATAATAACACAAATCATGAAATAATCAAGTGAGAACAAAAACATTGTAAAAATAGAAATAGATAAGAAAAAAAAATAAGTAAAATACAACGAACTTGACTGCTTTTTAACTAATTGTAAAAAATAAATATATTTATATTACCAAAATAATGATTAATAATATTAATACAGTAGTTGATGACGAAATTACTAACTAAAATAATTGATTGGCATAGTATGCGATAATATATTTAAAAAGTCGGTATCATCGTTGATGTAGGAAAAATAAACAAAACAAGGGTAGCGGGATCGAGTTTACAATACTGTTATATTCAAGCATACCTTTGACCTGCTTGGAGAGCGACTTTTTGAGATGCCAAGAGATGATGGAAAAGCAGGGATTTAAATGAAGCTAGTGAAGAGGAATGGCGGATGAAAGGAGGGATTGAATTCCACACAGTGGTGGAGCGGGCGAGGAAGGAGCGCTCGAATGCCTTAGTTCTGTGGGAAGGAATGTAGAAATCGGAAAGGCGAGATCTTGTTTTGTGCACCTGGACAGAGGATTTGAATGGGAGGAGACTATAGATATATGAAGGGTGTTGCGAGTTGATGGATTGGTATAGAAAAACGCTAAGGAAATATTGTCTACGGATGGGAGGGAAGAGCCACTTTAACTCATCATAGTGATGTGACACCCGGGATCGCCTCGGAGTACCAAGGACAAATCTTAAAGCGCAGTTCATTATTCTTTTTAAGCGGCTCTCAAGCATTTTCGAGAGGCCCCCGTATACCACACTACAGTAGTCGAAGTGGGGGAAGATGAGGGATGATACGAGCAGCTTCCGAGTAGGTTGAGTAAGGAGATGCCGAGAACGATGGAATAATCAACTTTAAATTGATTATTCAATTGATCTCCAGAATATTATAATTAAATGAATAGTTGTATAATTAAAACTGTGTTAATATTTTTCATATTTTATTTAATTAAGAAATTAATATAATAATTAGCGTACCAAACTGAAATTATAACGATTTCAATCAAATTATTTTAAAATCTATAATTTATAGAGATTATATTCATAAAATGCAAAATTGCATAAATAAATTAAACCATGATTAATATTACAGAAGGTGATTGATTGTGGCAGTACCTGATAAACTATATAAGGTGACCTCACATGGTTTGGGGTTGGAATCTTTGTAATCATTTTTTCATAATAAGTTGTTATATTGTTAATAGAATATAATAAAATAGAATACAAACAGAATACACATTGTTCAATGGAAGAATATATATATATATATATATACACATATTTTTTTATATATATTTTATTAACTGACACGAATCTTTTTTTAAATTTCAATTAAAAAAATTTTAAACGAAAATGATATAGAATATGTCAATAAACAGTTTTACATTACTGTTAATTTTTCATCCTTTATGAAGGACTATATTGATTAGGGCATACATCGCTTTTAAGGTACGTTGCTTGATTTGTATGAACGATAAATCTTTTCTCATTTCCGACAAGCTATCCGATCTATTACTTCCTCTATTAGCATGTCTGAGGCCAGAGGATGGGACCTGAGGAAAAATCGTGTAACTCAAATTTTTAATCGAACATTTCCCAGAATATGGTAGTTCTATGAAAGGCAAATCGAACAATAAGTAACTTTCATAATAAAAATGCAATTAAAATTAGTTAAACTGAAAGTCTGGCGATAAACATAAATTCGTTCTCTTGGATCATTTTTATGAAAGGAGTTTAAAATGTAGTCCAGACACTTTCGATCGGATTAGTAATAGATACAAAGGCCAAATTAAAATAAAATTTTATTTTAGAAATTTACCATGACAGACCGCCTCTATTGAAATTTTATTGTAAACGTGTCGAGAAGGATTTTACTGATTTCGATATTTTCATCGTGCTACCATTAATTTGAAAATTCGCAAGACTTAAATATATAGCTTAACTAATATAAACAAGCAGCAGTGATACCTGCGGCTCCTCCTTTAGAACTAATAGACACCTGGGAAGTTGCTTTTAAGATCTCGTTAATCTGTCTGCTGCTGCGGAGCCATTAGATTTACCTGTTTAGATAGAGTAAATATATTTTTCAATTAATATTCCGGTAATACAAAGCAAGTTAGTTTATGTTATTAGTTTATTATACCCATGGCATCTATAACAGTTGAGCCTGGATTCCGATTGGTTTGCAACGCCTCCACCACAGACTAGATTTTTATACTACCTATTAAACTACTAGCAATGCCTCTTAATATTAAACTTGTGGATAATTATAAGCAATAAATGATGATCTAATTCTTATTTCCTTTTTCTGTTAAAAGTAAATGCAAAGAAAATAATTTAATTTATTTTTGTATCATTAATTTGAAAATAACATAAAACTTACGCAAAAAAATTTTAGTGAACTCTGCGATTCTTCACAAGTATGCTGATGAAATAATTCAGAAATTTTGTATGCGTTCAACCGAAACATTTTAATTATCGAACTAATATTCTCCCTTAGCTAAATATAATAATTGAATTGATTTAATATATTTAATCTCTCTCGTCGATTAAATATATTAAATTATTTCGAAATGATACACACATTCGTAATAAATGTATTTGCTTTTAATAAGTGGAAATAACAGACTTCCATTTTCATATATTTCTCTTTCATATTGTTTGCGCTTCGAAGAATTTCCCCCGCCTTCAAATCAATTTTCCCTTTAATTGTCACTTCACTCCCATTTTCATTAAAGTTTCTAATAATTAATAAATATATCATCGACCGCCTTATTGTTGGAAGTCAATGATTTTACTTTACGAACTTTAACGAGGGAGAGAGGATGACAATAAGCATGAAATAATAAAGAATAGAAAACTTTTTTAGAAAATAGGAACACGAAACAATGTGAGATATAACTATATGAAAATCAGATAATTCTTAATTGTCCTTAACTTAGAACAAATATTAAGAACTTCCAAATTGTATACTGTAACTCTTTTATTGAAGAAACCAATTGATGATCTGGGCGATAAAATATTCTACATTATATAAATTTAAAAATAAAATAAGAACAAAGAAAAATGAAATTTAATGATCTTTTTATTTCTATTTTAAATTGGATCACTTAATTTTAAACTTCTAAAATTTCCAGAATCAGAGATTAAAACTAAAACATTAGATTGCACATTCCTCTTATTTTACCAACAATAATTCCATTTTTTTTAAATAATGTCTCCTTACATCTAGTACTTAGATCAAAACCTGAGATCCAGGTTTAAATACATGTATCTTATAATTGAAAAAGTGTGTATATCACTAAAGTGCTTTATTATTGTTTAATTAAGCAATTATATCTGCAGATGAGACGTAATACTGAATTGAGTACGTATTTCAATTAATTAATCAAATGCGTCAAATCTTGTATAAAGTTTATGTAAATGTTGGTCGAACTATAGAGAATTCTTGCAACTGCAAACTGTGGAGGCAAAGTAGAAATAAACTTAGAGAACCATCTATCCACAAGATATTTAAAGAAATGTCGGCTGTCAATTTCTTATTTAATTTTTTTAATTTGAAAATCCGGCTATTTCATACAGAAGAGAAATCGTTTACACTATTTGCCAACTGACTTTACTGAATTGTCAAGGTTTTGCAAAGGTATGAAGGCATTGAATCCATGCTATTTTTAAGTAATTATTTAATTATTCTAATTTTTTAAATCAATGTCGAACGATCTTTTGAAAAAATAAACAAATTATAGGAGTAACAGCAGTATAATAGGCATCGATTTCTATAATGCTCAGTTCATGATTATGAGCTGCCCAGTGAAAGCTATACCTTATCACGTGCAGTGTCGCTATCTGTAATATATCTGAGTCTCCATTGTTTGATTGTCTCATGTGAGTCCCAAATTTTGTCTATCCAGGAATTATTAAGATAGGGGTAGTCAGCTGGTACCTGACAGCGCATTATTTCGGAACTACTATTTTACGCCCACATTGAAGGACGGCACAACAAATGATTTTTTACTCCCTTTAAACAACCCTAATGCTAACAGCCAGGCTGCGAACCCACGATTTTGGGGCTATAAGGTCTGAATCTTTATTAGATTGGCTATGTAGTGAATTAGTTGACTTTATTTTTAATTCATAATGCCTGAAATAAATAAATTGAAGATCATGTGAAACTTTGGCTGAGCATGAGTTTATGGACGGCTATAAACTTTTATTTTTTACGTTTATATTTTTTTTTCGCCAATAAATAAATGTCACTTTTTTACTTTACTGAAATAACAAAATAAATACTTTTCTATTCAGCCTACACTTCACTTCGTTGCAAGCTATACTTAACTTCTATGATACCTGCTAGCTGACAAGACAATATTTCTGTAATTCACGAGAAAGGCAATATCATGACATATTACCACGTCTGTTGCATTGAGCCTTCTTATTTACTGACTGTTGATGCATAAACTTCACCAACATCATAATATCACAACGTAGAAGGGAAAATTGTATTAGATTTTATACATTAGATACTTTCTAAAAAAGTATTTATTTTTTTCCCTCACAAAATATGAAAAAGGCTCCTTCTTGTAATCACTGAGGAGTGAGATGATGGATGAATAAATTTAACCTTTGATATCATTAGTATTGGACCCATCGTTGCAGAAAATCAGCTGTCGACTGTTGGTGGTGGTTTTTTATAAAGCGATAAATACAATTTAATGTGTACGATTTTTATATCAGGAAGGTTCCGAGAATGGCTGCCATCGCCAGTTTAGTCTTTTTATAAAATTGATGGAGTTGAGGCAGACTTTTTCACCGCGGGTCATCCATCAAAGATTCTGACGTCTCCATGAGCACTGTGTTCCCTCACATCTTCTACGGAATTCAGATCGATGGTATCAGATACGCGAAAATGAATAAGTTAATAATATTGAATTAAAATAATTGTTTGATGGTTCTTAGTCCTATTGTGCCATTATAGTAGAAAGGTATGCCAAGGTAACCTTAAAACGGAAGTTCTTCTTTGAAAAAAAGAAAAACTAATGTGTTGTTTTGAATTCAAACTATTATTGTTTGCTTAGTTTTATACGCGTGATTAAAAAATAAATAAATATTAAGTCAAGCCAAAACGGAAAAAATCTGTACTCTTGGGCAGGGAAGCCAACGATTTTGGAGGGCGGTGATTTGGTCGAGAAAAAATTGTTAAATCATAACATAATATGATTTTCTCTGACTGTTCAGTGTCAGGTGTCACTAAACAGTATATATTCTTCTCTCTGAAGGTTCCTAAAAAAAAAAAGATTCATCCTGAACGGGATTCGAACCCGGGTCCTCTGCATCTCTAGTGCAGTGCTCTAAACCACTGAGCTACCAGGGATTGTATCCCAGCCATACAAATCCATTCTCTTCACCGATCCTATATCCCCATGTTCTCGCAATTTTTTCGATGTATACACGAGAAGAATGTTCATTGAACATTACTTTAATTGGGATCTTGTTGACTTACGTCAATTTTATATTTATATTTATAAAGATTTGTCCTGGCCGGGATATACGAATTATATTATTGTGTACCGTATATTATATTTACGGGATGTATGAAAGGAAGACACGATCTTGGCCAAAACAAATCTTTTCTCTTTCTTCCCCGTGCATAGATCACAAAAATGGCGAGAACACGGGGATATAGGACCGCTGAAGAGAATGGATTTGTCTGTCTTGGAAACGACCCCTGGTAGCTCAGTGGTTTAGAGCACTACGCTAGAGATGCGGACGAACCTGGCTCGAATCACGGCCTGGACAAATCTTTTCTCCTCAAAATATTATAATATAAAAAAATAATTATTATATAAAAGAATAATATAATTCCATCCAAATCTCTTTAAATTAGGAGTGTTATAGAATGAATAATACCTGAGGTGTAGTGGTTGCCATAACAACCTTGTATGCACAAGATCGATGGTTTGTAACACACCAGGAATAATTAATGGGAGTTAAAAATCCTTTGTTATGCCGTCCTTCGGAAGGTACCTAAAATGGGGTTCCCGAGCCTGTACTAAAGTTCCCTATCTTAATTTTACCTGGATAGGCAAACTTTAGGAGTCTCACTGTAGTGTCGTCCGATTAGCTCTAGCAACGTTAAATAAACAAACAAATCAAAAATGATAAATATTTGTATATTTTTATCATTTAATAAGCTTTAAATGAATTTACAAAATATACGATGAAGATTTATTTAAGCCGCACGTTAATCATTTCTTGCATAAGAGAATTTATTTAAAAATATAAAATCATGAGAAACTTTTTTCCTTAGTGAATACCTCTCGCAATTGAGCAAGACCAGCATGGAAATCAAACTTTTTTCACCGCTTTTATATTCTGGCATTTCAAGTAACTTTCTCTAGCTAATCTCGTGTTGAAGAGAAGGTTTTTGTTCGTCACACAAAGCTGGATTCAGACATTTTTTCGTTAATATATTTTATTAATGTTATCGTTATTATCGTTATTGTATTAAACAAATGCTGCAGATTCTAATTGTTTAATATCTTAAATAAGTGTGTATGTGATGTTTTTGTGTCTTGTTCATTCTGTTCTAATGAAGAACAGCAATGTGGGTTCAAACGTTCGTTTTAAACGTTGCTAATTATTTTTTTATCTCTATCCGGGTCATTTCTCTTCCGTGAAATTTATATGATTATCCAATTCAATCGTTTCAATTTTTATTAAATTTAGTTTTAATAATCACGTTCAATAGTTTTTCATTAGATGTTCATCCGATTTGTGCATTCTTAACGTTTTGTCTGTAGTAATATATTTAATGATTTCCACTGTAAATGGATTCCTTTAAGCGATCTTCAAATACTGTTTTCAATTTCATTCCTAAACGATCAGCAGTAAAGTAGATACCCATGAAGACGAGTATGAAGAAGCCCTTTAGCTCTATTTAGGTCTGACAAGTTGCCAACGTAGGCAGATACTTTTTATTTCCCAACTAAATCCTACTCTTCATATCTTGTGTGTTCTTATCTGAGTCCCCCACAAGGGACTTAGATAAGAGCCACAGAATTTTATTTAAAGTTAATGTATGAGCAAATATTTTGATTCTACGGCTTTGCTTGTGAGAAAGTTTAGTAGGTTTATATTAATTTGATATTTGTGTGCTGTAGTCTTATATTATTAATAATTAATATTAAAGGCCATAGTGAACCCTGAAGGTTCGATGCCGATCCCACCCACCTTCAAGTACTGCCCTAACCCGCATCCGTAAGGTTACTCTTAACATAATCCGCATGATGTTAATTTTTTATGGATTTGTTCGTTACCTATCTCAACAACATAACAATCTCAACTTATTCGTCTGAGTTCCCGATAAATTCATTACATCAACAAGGTGCATGCTCCGAAATTTCAAATTGTGTGGCCTATGGCTGTATACTTTATTTTAAAAAAACCTTACGTTGCCATACTTTGAAGTTAGTGGCCATGTTCCATACCAATCCAAGAATAGATGGATAAAAGTTTTATGAATTTTAAATCTGGGGCGAAAGTGACCACCTAACTAATATCAAAATCGAAATGTATAACAAGCTTTCCTTGCCTTTATCCGCGTTCAACCTTCAATGACTTTATCAAAGTTCAACCTTGTTCCCTCTTATACCACCAAAACAACCCCTGTTTTGCAACCATCAGGATATTTAGTCTTATCCGAATTTCTTTTGATCCCTACCAAAATATTTATTTTTAAATATTTTTGTTTTGAAGCGAAAAGATCTGTCTTGGCCGGGATTCGAACCCGGGTCACCCGCATCTCTAGTGCGGTGCTTCAACCACTGACCTACCAAGGCTCGTATCCAAGTCATAGAAATCCATTCTTTTCACTGATCCAAAAGAATAATGAATAAAATATAATTATATGAATTGACATAAGTCAACGAGATCCCTATTAAAGTAATGTTCAACCAACTTTCTTCCCCGCGAAAATTGCGAGAAAACCAGGATATATTGTTTGTTCATTTAACGTCACTTTATGCTGCTATGGCTAATCGATGCTACAGTGTGAGCACTAAAGTTTGCCTATCCAGGTTTATTTAGGATAGGGATTTTTAACGAGTACCTCACATCGTACAGGTTCGGGACCCCCGAATAACGTCCCTTCCGAAGGACGGCGTAACTAAGGATTTTTTACTCACTTAAAAAAATCCTAGGGCCACCTGCCGGGGTACGAACCCGCGATCTTGGTCTTTTAGTAGTTTGTTCCGCTGACCAGTAGACCACAGGTGACCGTAACACGAGGATATAGGATATAGTGAAGAGAATGAATTTGGCTGGCTTGGATACGAGCCAGCCAAATTCTCAGTGGTTGTAGCACCCACTAGAGATGGGGGTGACCCTGGTTCGAATCCTGGCCAAGGCAAATCTTTTCTCTTCAATAAATATTTAAAAATAATCACCATCAAAAGATAAATTAAATAAAATATAATGATGTAACTTTATTTAGTTGTAAAGTTTCCGCTTCTTCACTCATCAGTTAAAAATCGTCATTCCAAATAAAATTGCAGAGGTGATAGCAAATCAGCTTGTTTATGCCCGAGCGCAGTCTCGAACTCCATTGCAAATTAATTACCGAATCTAACTTTGTTTAAAGCTCCCTTCGTGGAAATTGCTGCTAGAGTAATTATATGCTTCGACATTCCCTGCTCGATCCAAATATTTTATCTTATCTGGTCGGTTGAGTTAACGCACCACAGGCTTACATTTAAGTATTAACGTTTTTAATAGTTTAATTTTTCCCAGGTGGTCCCCAAGCCTCCATAAAATGGTAAAGGTTTCCACTGGTGTAAAACCTGGGGGTTGGGCCAATATTTGAGCCGTTTGTTTTGAAAGTGAACTAACTCCGTTTTTAAAATTTTTGCCTAACTCCATTCTTGATAAGAAAACATACATTATTCACTTAATAATTGTTAACATTTTAATTGGAACCATAAATTTAACAGCCTTAGATACACTTAAGCAGTTGACTCATTAGTATGCTATACGTATATTTTTAAATTCATCGAAACGCAAACCCTTAAATATTTGAAGATAAATATATAAAAGTGGAGGTAGGCCACTTTCAAAATAAACGGCTCATTTATCTAAGGCTTAATTTAAATTTATCGATCATCCAAGTTATGGGTTTATTAATTTTTTAAATTAAAGAAAAATCAGAATGCCAGATTGAACATGATAAAAATGAATGATTGGGCTGCTCACTATAGAAAATTATTGCATGAGAGCAGGACGGAATTTATAGAAGAGGAAACAGACCCCTACACTGGTACATCAATTAGTGTCACTCAAGAAGAACTAGAGATAGAACAAAAAAAATTAAGGAATGGAAAAGCCCCTGGGCCTGGAGGAATCCATGCTGAGCTCATTAAATATGGCGGCAGTGGAGTGACAGGGTTACTCAGGGACCTCATGAACAGCATACTGCAAGGTGATATTATACCACAAGAAATGAAACTGGGATACCTTACTCCTATTTTTAAAAAAGGAGATAAAAAAGTATGTGACAATTACAGAAGCATATGTGTGACAAATCCGATTTCGAAGCTGCTGGGTAGAATAATTAAAACTAAATTGGAGGAAGGATTTACACAAATTGAGGAGCAATGTGGATTCACAACGGGAAAATCCTGCATTGATCACATATTTACTCTTCGACAACTACTAGAAAAGCAAACAGCGAAAGCAAGAAGACTAGATATGGTATTCATAGATCTGGAAAAGGCGTAGGACAGCATCTCTCGAAAACTATTATGGAGAGCTCTGGAAATGGCAGGCATAAATAATGAAATTATAAAAATCATAAAAGAAATATATAAAAATAATAAGTGCCAAGTAAAAATTGGGAGTTCCCTATCGGAGGATTTCCCCAATAGCAAGGGCCTTCTTCAAGGGTGCTGCATGTCCCCTACCTTGTTTAAGATTTTCATCGATGGTTGCTTGGAAAGTTGGAACAAAAAATGTAATCCGATGGGTATACCTATAAACGGCTTTCACTTATACCATCTACTATTTGCTGATGACCAAGTGATTATTGCCCAGGACGAAGAAGATGCGAGTTACAAGTTTAGAAAAGTGGTAGACCAATACAACCAGTGGGGATTAAATGTCAACTATACTAAAACTAAGTATATGTGCACAGATAGGAGCGAAGCAGACGACCCAACTATTGGGAGCTTGGACAAAGTGGAGCAGTTTTGCTATCTGGGGTCCATACTGGAAAGCGGAGGGACCACAAATGTGGAAGTAGAAAAAAGAATAACGAATGGTAGGAAAGCAGTTGGCATGTTAAACTCTCTCCTATGGAGTAATAATATATTGGGAAGGACGAAGAAACTGATATATAGTGCTGTGGTCCAAAGTATAATGATCTACGGCTCTGAAACCTGGGCCCTCAATAGAGTTCAGGAAAGAAGGTTGTTATCAGTAGAGATGGACTTCTGGAGAAGATCTGCCCGAATATCAAGAGTGGAACATATCAAAAATAGAGACATCAGGGAAAGAATGGAAGTTAACAAGAACATACTAGAGGTCATCGAAGAAAGAAGATTGAAATGGTTTGGTCATGTGAAACGGATGGACAGTAAGCGGATCCCGAAATTGGTCATGGAGTGGGAGGCCGAGGGAAGGAGGAAGAGAGGAAGGCTTCGAACCCAATGGAAAGCTAAAGTGGAAGAAAGCTTGGCTGGGCATGGAATGACGGAGAAGGATGCGCTTGACAGGGACGAATGTAAGAGAAGGCTGAAAGAAGAATTTGGATGAGGAAACCTTCATTTGTGAAGAAAATCCAAAAAAAAAAAATAATAAAAAAAATAAAGAACAAAACATGATTACAAGGATAATTGAGAATGAAATAAAAAACTAATTTAAATTAATATTGAATTTCTCGTAGGGCTGATTAACATTCATTACATTCATGCCTGGGCATGCGCGCTTTTCTCAAGTTTGATATAAATAGACTCTGTTTTGGAATAGGAATAGTGCCATAATATTTAAACATTACCATTTTATTATCAGATTGTTTATTGCTCTATTTTTCAATAGCGGCCCTCTCATTTCAACAGCCCTCTCATAGCCTTCACCTTTGCCTAGTACTCGCTACGTCGCCGATGTTGCTTCGTCCTTTCTTTACTCTATGGATTTTTTCCCCTTGAAAACTTTACATTTAGTAGGTCTTTTTTATACTTTTCGATCCAGGCTGGTAGGATTATTCAATATTATTCTGACCTATTGTCTAGTGGAACCAAACTACGCCAAAGACCGCGGGTCATTAGCCCGGCAGGTGGCCCTAGGATTTTTTAAGGGAGTATAAAGTCCTTGATTATGCCGTCCTTCGGAAGGAAAGTTAAACGGGGGTCCCGAGCCGGTACCAAGTCAGGCACTCGTTAAAAATACCTCAATTAAATCTGGATAGGCAAAATTTATATCTCCCATTGCAGCATCGATTAGGCTATAATAGCACAAAATGAAGTGAAATAAACAAACAACAACTATAATTGTATACAATATTTTTACCGTTATTAATTTTTATTTATTTACATACCATAGCTATTACATACATTATGTTATTTTCTACGTTTTTTTCATGGTAATATTAATTATTTTTTTTAAAGGATTGTGATAAATATCTGTATATCCATTAACAAAAAAACAGTGCATTGTATTGTTTACCGGTTTGTTGTTGATAGGCGAGGAAAGGATGGCGGAGGACAATTACTTAGTAGCTAGAAAGGCCCCAGCTAGGCACATTAGTAGTACAAAGCTATCTCTGCTCTTTGAGCCCTCTCCCATTATGAAGCCTCAGCAAAGATGATCTCCCCGCGCGTTTGGTATTAAGTCCACATCTCTCTCAGGCTCAGTCAAGTCAATTAAGTCTTTCGGCCTAATTAGTACGAGTTAAGTAACTATCCTACTAAGCTACTGAAGAAATTAATATACTCTGTACTAAACAGTTATTTTTTTCAATCTCATCTTTATCTGTTCTATTTTTGAGAATAAGATGGTCCGGGTGGAGGTAAACAAATGAATTTTCCGAAACCGACGTTTCGAACCACGTTGCCGGTCTCTTCAGGGTTCCTAAACTAGATCAAACGTATAGCTGTATACTTATACCCTATATATTTTATCTGAGTAAATTACTATATACTATCAAAATGTATCATATCTTGGTGGGGGGGGGGGGAGTATTACAGAAAGCAATGTAACAATGAGACACTCCAAAATGATATAGAATTCCTAGGAACAACTTTATTTTTAACTTAAAAATTTTTCGAACGTGTTAGTTCTAATATTTTAAATGGTTCCCAATTATTCACTAATTCATCGAATAATTTGTTTATTCGTGTAACATCACTTTACAATCGGACGATGCTGCAGTTGGAGTCCTAAATTTCGCCTATTCAGGTATAATTAAGATATGGATTCGGACCCCCGTTTTACGCCCCTTCAGAAGGACGGCACAACTATTGATTTTTGCAAATTCCTATAAGCATAGAAGGTTGTTGGGGTATCCACAGGCGACCATATGTCGAATGGCCTCGTATATATATAATCGTAAAAAGGAGTGATAATAATACAAATTCAATCTGTATATAGAATATTTTCATATTTATATATTACTATAAATATAAGTAGACCATTTGGGTAAATAGGAGATTATATAACGCGGAATTGTGTGCCATACATCCAGTAAATATTATTCAATTGATAGCGTCGCGAAGAATAAGATGGGCTTGTAAAGTTGCTGGGCTTGGTAAGGAACGAATTCCTCATATGTCAATAAGTACTGCACTGTGTAGTATCTGAGTGGAAGCCCGAGGCGTAGCTGGGAAGATTGCGTTTAGAGTGATCTGGTGGATTTGGGTTTGGGTGGTGGCCCATGGACGGACTTATAATTATTATATTAATATAAATTTGTATTAATATTGCATTATAACTAAAGACGTGTCATTTAATACTATTTATTAATTGTGTTTTTTCATTTCTTAAGGATATTTAAAAATGAAGAAACATAAAAACTAGAAAACAATATTTAAATTGTGTGACGATGTTTCTACTGAATACAGTTTGGGCCAATTTCCTCTAAAAACACAGCGGCTATTTTTCGACCAGAAAATTGCTCCATTTCTACTCTAAAAATTGCAATTTCCTACCGTAAATTAACAAAACGTGTTCAAACACACTCGTATTTTTTCCTTTGTTAACCTTAAATAAACTGTTTCCATATCGATAGATAACAGAAAATTTTAAATCTCTTATTTAAACAAATTTATGTTACTTCTAAAATATCAATAATTTTTAAAACCTAAATGACTATTGGCATTACTTAGTTATTTATCAAATCAATTTAGTACCAAATTAATTAATACAGAAAAATATATTATAGTACTGTCTCCCCTAAAACAGTTCAGATAGAATTATAAGACATGCACTGAAAGTAAATCAAGTAAGTATGCATATAGTCAAACAAAGTTGATGATTCGAGCGTCGAAATTAGAAATTAACCCGAAAACTTTTTCCAATCCATCTTCCTCACAATTCTATGCCTTCATGACAAAACTAAGTGACGAAAAGTTCTTTTAAAAAAAAAATCCTTAAAAAAATAACACTAATGATATTCCGATTTATTACCATTTATTATAGGTCTTAAGTATATATTTTCGTTAAAAACGGCCTTATCTATGCCTTCGACCCTACAAATTGGAGCTATTGTTTGTCCACTTCGTAAAGTCAACATAAAAGCGTTTACATTAATTTCAAAATGGCATATTGAGAAGGAGAGTAAAGTGGAATTCAGCGATTGGACCGATTCCTCACTTAGTGATTGCTGTGACTTTAGTGATGGAGAAAACTAACAATGGACAAAAATATTTAAAAATTTATTTTTGAATTTTAAGTTCAACACAAAATTTTATTCTTATCACCTGGTTACTTTTGAAATTATTTCAAATAATTAATCAAAACTTTAAATATTTTTATTTTAAATAGAAAAGATTTGTCCAGGCCGGGACGTCTCTAGCGTGGTGCTCTAACCTATGGACGTGGCGACCCGGGTTAGAGTCCCGGCCTGGAGAAATATTTTATCTTCAAAATAAAAATATTTAAAAATTGTAATAATTAATACAAAAATAAAATTTAATGTAAGGAAGAAATAGTTGGGGTTGCCGTCAATAAAAACACCTTAATAAGTGTGTACTTATTAATTGTGTGCCGACGTTTCGGCCTACAATGTAGGCCATCTTCAGGGCAAAAATACCAAGCGGCGGCGAAGACGATCAACTTCCAAAATCAAAATAAAATTAATTAAATAATTGTCAAAAATAAAATTAATTAATTCAGAAATATTTGTGAAAATTTAATATGAATCATCTTAGTTAATTATAAAAAAAGTTCAATATCCTTTTAAACACTTTTACTACGTATTCGGTATAAGAATTGAATTATTTTATAAGTTTAGAAAAAAAAATAGTTTTATAATTATTTATCGCGTCATAAGCATAGGCATCTTTTTCGGGACCCAGCCCGCAGGCCACAATATTCTTCTGATTAATCTTATATAAACATTTGTAATACTTTTTATTTTTGCAAAGCTGCAGAAAAAGAAAACTCCAAGCAGGTAATGCAAAGCGTAAATGGAGTCACGGGAGGTGTAGTGGTTAGAATAGTAAGTCTATATGTGCCTAAGCTCTCGGGTTTATATCCCGGCAGGATTTTTTAAAGGTATTTAAAAATCCTTGGTTATGCCGTCGTTCGGAGGGTAAGTAAAGTGGTGTTCCAAGCTTACGCGATGCCAAGTACTCGTTAAAGATTTTTATCATAATTATACCTGTGTAGACAAGATTTAGGACTCCCACTGTAATATCGCCATAGTTACATAAAATGACATTAAATGAATAAACAATGGCATTCGAAGAACATGTGTATGTGGCGTCAGGCATGCGCTATTATTATTACCAGAGACGATGCACACATAGACGTAATACATTTATCAACATTTTAATCCAATATTTATCGATAAAAAATTACTATAACTATACCACAATATTACTATAACAATTAGAAAATCCTGTAACACTGAAACCTTTGAAGGATCTGGAGTTCTGGGTATGTTATGCAGTATACCGATTTTAGGAAAATGGTTGTGATGGGAGGTGATTTCTAAATAACAATATTTAATATATTATATTATTATTATTATTTAATTTTCATTTGCAACTGCGCAATTGCGCATCCAGCAAATTTGATTGAAATGACTTTCTCTTCGTTTTTTTCCATGATCATCCAGTTATTTTGGAAAAAAAATATATCAATTGTTGAGTAGGTCTCTTGGCCAATGTCTTTTTAATCTTTTTTTATCAAGTCCAGGTAACAGGGAGTAGGAAAGAGGAAGAACGAGCGGGTTTGGGTGATATTGTGTCGATGAGTGGAATGTGATGTATTTGTTATGAATATATGATTTTATAGTGGGAATGTTCATGTCGTTGTGTATAGTGTGATTCGAAACATACCATGGTGCATTAATAATTTTTCTGAGAATTTTGGACTGTGTTGTTTGTATCTTGTGTATGTGAACTTTTTTTGCTGAACCCCAAAGTTCTGCTCCATATGTCCAAATAGGTTTGAGTATACTATTATAGATGAGTCGTTTGTTCCTCAAGTCAAGTGAAGATCTGTAGTCCAGATGTTGTGATAGTTGTTTGTACCGTCTAGTCAGGTCTTTTTTTTATTTTGTATGTACGTTCGATGTAAATCTATTTAATAAGTATTTAATATATGATTTCTAGAAAACGTTTATTAAAAATTGTAATGAACAATATGTTTATGAAATCCTGTAATGTATAGTTCTTATTGAACATCAATCTCCCATGAAAGCGCTCTTTTCCTATTCTGTATTGGATAAAAGACAAACAACTATCTGCTTTGATAGCTTTGTCAGCTCTGCTCCAATCCAAACTTCGGGGTAATAAAAGATTTAGCGCTCGAGATCACGCCAAAACTAATCTCGAGGATATAAAAAGAAAAGTTTCGCCTTCGCTGATTGGTTGTAACTTTTATATCAAATCCATTTCCTTCAGTTTGATGAATGCAGTGATGAAATATTTGTTAAGAGTTCATGCTCGCCGAGCTTTATAGTAACAAGTGTTCATTGTAATTCGATAATAATATCAAAATATAGCCACCTAGAAGGCACTAAGCACAGATCTTGAACTTGCAAAAAATGTGGAACTTTGAAAAACCTTTTAAAATTTATTTTCTTATCAGTTTGAACATTATTGTGACGATACATTCAAAACTAGCAAGTTGTGGTAAGGATCAAGGTCCATGAAAAGCTCCTCACACCGAAAATAGTCAGTTTTAAGATTCATAATGGCCTTGAAAGCTATCAAATGAAATATAACTATACTAGATTGTTATAATAACGTCAAACATAAACTCAATGCTACTACTCTTCATAGTAATGTCCATTGTTTTATCTGTCTGGACCCACCTTTCTACATAAATAGTAGAAACAAAAACGTTCTCATAATGGAATCTTATGAAAGTTATAATTATGGGTGGAATTCAGGTACAAGGACTTTTGTAACAATCTAGTATTCATTTATTAATAACAAATCGAGTTAATTGATATTAGACACTATGATCATTGCTTATGACATTCTGGTTTAAGAGAATGGACAACAAGAAAATATTTTTTTTAGTCATTAATTTTGTTCAGCACGTTCATAGAGGAAGTTGAAAAACTATACGTTACAAAACGGGGAATTCCAATGCATGCATACTATTAATATAATAGAAGTAATTGCGACTTCCTTGTAAAATTGTTGGACATAGTAACAGGCCTATTCCCGAAAAGTTAATAAACCTTGATCCGACAACATTCATGGGTAGATGAGATGATTGTTTTATACCGAAAGGTAACAGATGGCTTTGGTTTATATAGAAGCATTTCCGGGAATTTCTTTAAATTCGTATCATATTGTAAATAAAATTTTTGGAGGATGAGAAAAAAATAAAGAAAAAAAAGAGGATTGTTGCAAGGGTAACAGTTAACAGGGAGACAGTTAACCGTACACGGATATAAATATCAATCGATGGTATCTAGTCTTTTAGTTGAATAAGTTTTTTATTAGTATTACTATTTATAATATTACTCAAAAATAAATAGATTTTTTAATGATTTCGTACTCAAAACATCTTCAGCAGCCCTGCCGTTAGTGAATACTTCAGCTGTGAACATATAACCAACATAACAACCAGGAAGATAAGCTGTGAAGAGGCAGTGACATGGGCTGAAGATGTATAGAACTGGAGCCTTGGTGGAATCTAATCTTGTGAGCTTGTCCGCCGCGGCAGGAATCTGCTGGGCCTGGGGACATCTAAGGTAATGGAGTCGCCTTAATCAAACGGAAGCGGCCAGAGGTATTTCTCATCACGTTGGCTTCCTGATGAATGTGTACAAGTAATTACACTGCTCTTGAAGCTGGATTGCTAAAATTTAGTGGAATAATAATATAACATGATAGCCAAAAGGGCTTTCACACGTGGATTAAGAAACCTAAAACGAACATTAGGTTCATTTCTTAGAAATTCTATCTGCCTACATTCTCTTTATATTTTCAAGCATCTCTTTCCTTAGCTCGTCTGTCCATCATTTTCCCTCTTTCTTCTTCTTTTTCACTACAAGAACCTTTTCTGAATATTTCTCTGCGGTTGTATTCATTTTCTGTAATACCAAGTCTTTTAATTTCTTCTTTAATATGACTTTTAATATATCCTCTGATGTTTGTTTCTTAGTTAGTTTTTATTCATCCTTTACATGTTTCAGAAAAAATTTAATCTCCTTTTCCTTATTGCTGTTTCCAATCTTCAGTTCCTTTATACAGTTCTATGTTTTTTTAAGGCCAGTATTCTTTCCCTAGTTATTTTGGTTCGTGAATACGTCTTAGATTTTTTTCTTTCCATTTTTAGTAATTTCTCCAGCTAAGTAAAGCCCATTTTTTCGGACCCTTATCGAATCACGTGCTTCACTATTGTTTCATAGTGTCGCATGTTTTATTGTTCATCTTATTGAATTTTTATAGCTGTAAAAAGTAAACTAAAATGATTTTTAATTATTAAATTTATTTATTGATATTTACAACTGTATTACAATTATACAACAAGTAAATAGAATGCATGTTACATAATGACATGAGAATGACAAGTAGAGAAACTACCCACTGGTAGTACTCAAATCAAAGTTCAAATAAGAAGGTCACGTGGCCATCTTCTTTTCAGACGCCTCGGAGGATTATCGGGAATTGAAGAGGAAGCTAGGTTTGAAACTAGAGGGTTTGAGTGAGAATGAAGTTTGCTATGAAAGGATAGATACCGAGTTCGGGCCAAATCAACAACAAAAGGGACATTAAGGTCGTTATGGATGACTTTATTCTTAACAAAATAAGGAGCATTGAGGATTTTACGAAGGATTTTGGATTGTAAGGATGATTTTTAATAATTCCATGATTTAATAATTCTCAACAGTGCCAATAAATATGCACCGATATCCATCAACAGCTGAGTTAACGCAATTCTCGCTTATTTAGGATTATGCTATGCTATTTTGTTTCATCTCATATTTAATGATTGTCGTACATACGACTGAACTTTGTATTCCTAGAATCGAGGATTCATTTGGGCTATAAATTTGGGGAGGGTATCGGCATCGGACGTTTGCGCTAAGTTTTCGTAATATTATTACCTTTTTTTTAGGGTTGAAGAACAGGTAGATTGTAATTAATTAAGAATATGAATCAGTTATTTAAATGAAGGGTCCTTTTTTTGTATTAATGATACAATTAAAAGAACGTAAACATAAATATACCAGAGGCACTAAAAGATAATAACAGAATCTGGGCCGTTATACAGCCTCTTTAATAATTCAGGATGTTTCCGTTGGTTTGATGATTTATGTTTCTTTGATGCCCCGAATCGCATTACTCCAACATAAATACTCAAATTCAAATATTTGTAATTAGCCTTATCATTTATTCATAAAACATTAGGCTTGGCTTTATAGCAGCCTCGGAGCCCGACTTTTCATAATGTCCTTTTAATGTACCGTAACCATTTCGACAAAAAAAGAAGTAGAAAATGGAAAATGGCTACTCTCTCTCACTTTAAAAGAATTTAATGAGGTACGAAATAGCAATGGAGAGAAATGGTGAAAATATAAATAAAGTTTTCAGAAAAGCGATATTTATCCTGGCCTCGGCTTTGTTGGTGGAGCAATTAAAGGTTTTCCTGATTATAATTAAGGCTTTTGAAATTACTTTATCAATCGGCTTTAAATCCTCATGGCTTTAGAAAACAAAGATGAGAAGAAATTCTTGAGAAACTTCAGCAATTCAAAAACGTTTTATGGGAAAACATTGTATTGATATTTACCACTTACAGTCCCTGGCCATATTAATGTGACCACCAAGAAAGATTATTTTCTTTTTGTTTTTTCCTAATTTTTTTTATATACTTTCGCGTGTCTTAATAAATTGCTGTTATAAGTAATGGCAACACTGTTATAGGTTTTTTAAAGTATTTTTTTTTTTAGTAATGGCAGCATTGGGTTTAGTACAGCGATTTCGTTTAACGTGTGACGACGTGCATAATTTGTTTATGAAATTTTTGTGGATTTATTGTTTGTTTTTTATTAAAATACAAGTCGGATTCGGTAAGTTTATTATTGATTTATTATTTGTATCATATATTTTAACTATTTTGATGGGTTTTTTTTTCATCAATATGTAAAATAAGATATAAATATGGTGACACCACAAAATATAAAAAAAAAAATAATGATTTATTTTCGAAACTATTTTTTTCAATTTCACATTATTATCAGATAACTAACTTACCCATAAAACTAATATTTAAACTCGATTTACATCATTACGCATACAAAAAGATAATGCAAAGATGTAACAAGAACGAATCTATCTAGTGGTCACATTAATATGGCCAGGGACTGTAATCATTAATACTTCACTTTTGATTAAAACTACATATTTATCCACACTTGCCAATTAGTACAAATTGACAATCAGCAAAATTTTGCCTTTTAGTAAAATTACAACAAAATGACATGAATGTGATGAAAAAGAACACCTCACCCATGGCTTGATTTAATATTCTTATGATAATTTGGTAGAATGTATAGAAAATTGAACAAATTATTAAATTTAACTATTAATTAATATATATAATTAATCTAATTATGTTATATACTATATAACATAATTAGATTAATGTTTCAGTCGCAACGTAAGTTTACCCAAATTTCCTGAAAATAATACCCAATGAGCAAAAAATTACCTGTAATCTACTAATAGTACTAATGTAGGCAGATAGGGTAATTTTGAGACTTTAAGTAATGAATGAATTAATAAAAATAAAAAAAAAATAATAAGAAATAAGCCGGTATGTTAACCTCCGAACAAAGAACCTTGAGGTTTATTCGTAGATGGAAGGGAGTAAAAGGGAATTGGTGGTACTATTTAAAATTTTCCGTTAATTTTTTTTATCTTCTATGGTTCTTTTGGGAGGTTAATTCACCACGAAGGATTTCTCCCAAGAATTCTGCAGGGAAAATCCATCTTAAGACAAATCTAAACAGAAATTGCTACATTTTCAATTCAAATGCGGACGAATGCGTAGATCTTGATCAGTGGAAGAATATGCAAGAGAGACTTCAGGTTTGGCCGATTTCCAGAGTGGAGTGGTCCAAGCTGGCCTATCTGACCCTTGTCAACTGGAGCTGGAGAATATCTTGACCTCACAGAATAACTCTTACTTCCTTCCCACATAATTTAAATTTTATGGAATTCACTTTGTGTATTAAAATTTTAATTAACAAGATCATTCTTAAAATTCTTGTTCCTTCAAAGTTGTAAAAAAAAGACTAGAAAATCATTAAAGATAATTGCATTTGTAAATTTACATTTAGGAAACGTTTAATAAAAATTTAAGATAATTTACGAGAATTAATTAAATAGAATAATTAGAAGCGTTTTAAGGAGATAAAACGAATTAGTGGATCCAGAGATTAAGAGAGTAAAGATAGCTGGGAATGTATTAGGCGAAGCAGTACCGGGAACTCGCCGATCTATAAGTCCCTTAATCATCGTTAGGATCCCTAAGTTAAACATTAACATTTAATTGGTATTAACATTTAAATATTTAATTAATTAAATTAAAACCCAATCAGTTAATTATAAAATGAAATAAATTTATAAAATAATACGTACATGTGTAAGAGATACATAATATGTTTAATTGATTAAATTGATTTTTAGAATTGATGATAGGTCTAATTGATTTTTTGGAAGATTGGTTGATGATGGATTTGAATAGGTTGTATTGTTTTTTTTTTCAAATTGAATAATTTTTCTTTTTATAATCAGAGAAGTAAGTTATTAAGTTGCAAACTCTGGGTTTGGAAATAAACTTCTAGGTGAATAGAGGTATAGAAGTTCAGTATCATGCTCGATCTAAAGGAATTTAAGAATATTCAGAATAGAAGTAGCAGATTTAATGGAATGGAATACTCTCCTGCCATTCACAATCAAATCCTGAAAAATCTAGAAGGACGTTTTCTATAAGAATCCTGTGGGGGAAGGGATGGAGGTACTTCTCAAACAAAATGGTGCCATTGTCGAGGATTCTTTTGTTAGGAACAAAAAACTCTTCTTTTTTCTATCAGATATCGATATTAAAAAGGTTCTTAGAATTATTATTGCGAATATATTTTCGAATTTAAACGAAGTACGTTTCATCATATTTCCATTCCTTATTATATATTCACTGTAAATCTCATTCTATAAGTACAAATATATCCTTGTATTCGCATTATTAATAAATAGAATAAACCTGTAACACTAAACCCAACCGAAGAACTTAGGGTTTAGTACATGATAAATATATTACTATTTCTATATCAGCAGTTGGGATTTGACTAATATTACGCACAACCTTCCAGGCTTTTTTCAAATTAATAGTACTCACTTAATTGATGATTGGTGAACCCAAGGAGGGTCTGTAGATACATCAGGTTCCATTTTATGGCCGCAACAGGTTAAGTAATTTACCCTAAATACCGAGCTATTTCTTCCTTCAAATGGAATAAAACTGTAATTATATCTATGAAATATTTAATTTGCGGTAATAGACTTATAACTACGTATATATTACAAAATTAATAATTCACTACTCTTATCGTTGTTTAAATAAGATAATCCATGAGTTGAATATAAAAGAAAATATTTTTATTTTTTAAAGAGAAAAGACAGGCCCTCGACCGGGATTTGAACCCGGAACCTTTGTCTCACCGTGACATCTGGTGTCATGTCACGGTCAGACAAAAGTTCCGGGTTCAAATCCCGGTCGAGGGCCTATCTTTTCTCTTAAAAAAAAAAAAAATATATAACTCATAAAAATTGACCAATAATTATAAAAAAAATATTGATTGATGTAATATTAAGTATTAAAATTTGTCATTTTTAATTTCTAAACAAATTACATTCTCTCTTCCGTACTGAACCTCATGGAAAGTTTATTTTTTGTAAATATTAAAAGGGAAACGAATGATAAGTTAAAACTTGTGACCCAATTCGAAGCGACAACCAACGGAATAGTTACCATTTTTTATTATAAAACTCACTTTCAAATATAATAAAAATTGAATAAGATATGTTTAAGACCTTTTAAAAATCCTCACAGAAAGCCAGTATATATCTCCAGACCAACTAACTGAAGGCAGTAGGAGTAATATCGCAGTTTCCCCGACACTGGTGTAATTTTATGAAGTTCCTTGCCTAAAACGTTTTCCTTGTGTAAGTGAAATATCTTAACTACTCATTTAACGACATTAGACTAGTTTATCGGGAACTCTGTCTCCTTTTTCTAACGATTCCGCATCCACAACCTTCTATATCGCGATAAATGGACTTCGAATAAGAAAAAGCGAAATATATTCGAAAAGAAAAAAATATATAGAAAGGTAAGGGAAGTTTCATCCGACCTGACAAGGCTTTTCGGGCCCCGATCACTCGACATCCGCAACGACCCTCGTCAGGAACACTCGAGTCTGGAGGGTTGCGACAATGCCACCTGACAATGAAGCTCAAATATGGCGGAAATGTCAAATCCACCAAGTTCGAAAAAATGTTTTATTTTTTAAATCATTTGTTTTCTTTGTAGACACTACTCCGCCAAATCAATATCATTAAAAAAATGTTGAATATTAAGTAATTAAAATGAAAAATGACTAGGATGGAGTAGATGCCATTATTATAATAGTAGTAAAACTTTTCCTTTTACATCCAGTCCCTGTATAAAGTAGAAAGTAGCCGAAATTTGATTTATTTTTAAATTTAATTCAAATTATTATTCTAAAGGTGTAGTAGAGGATTTATAGGAGAGTATGGTGAGGATTAGGGGAATCTAATTAAAACTTTTGAGTGGTTGTTGAAACAAGAAGCCCCAAGTGTTGCTCAGATCTAAATCTCTTTTCCTCTTGGCGACCTTATTTCGTAGATAACGGGATAAGACCGAAAAACATATTGATTCCTTAATGATGTAATTAAAATTTTCTATATTATCATTGGGACCTATCGAGAAAACTATAAATATATGCACAACTATTAAAAAATTGATACAAACTACATTATCGCCTTATTTTACGCATGGGTACTTTAAGGGTTATGAATAATAGCCATAACAAAGTAATATTGATTTCTTATCAGAAATGCAATTTTCTGTACAAGAGGGGAACTATCAATATTCCTGTCATATATTTTTTTTCTCGAAATATATTAAAGTACTAGCAAAAGTTCGAATTGAAATATTCATAGAAGTTTGAGAGTATTGGGGGTTGTAATTCTAAAACTCCAATAGAATAGGAAACTATTTTTTTTTTGTCTCATATAATCTATTAGAAAAGTTATTTATTTTTTGCTTTCTATCATATAGTTATTTCGATGTATATCCTTATGGAATCAAATTGAGACTTATCTTTATATGAGGTTAATATTGAATACTTTGTCAGGTTCTATGGAAGGAAAACCAGTGTTACACCAATCTTGTCATCGATAAAAGTCTTAATAAGAGTTCGGGTCTCCCCCCTTCTGTGACCTCCGATCCCCGTTTCTTTTAAAAATTCCTGTTTTCATTTTTTTTATTCATACTTACTATAAGGAGAGTATTCTATCCGCTACCTAAATGTGCTATGGTCCTTGCAGGACCTTGGCCTCCTGCATGATCTTCTTCCACTCCGACCTGTTTCGGCTGCCCTTCTCCATCTGCCGACCCCCAACGTCCTAAGGTCCTCCTCCACATCCTGCAGCCGCCAAAGTCTAGGTCTCTGCTCCTCCTTCCACCAGGGTGTCCCTCCATCATCATTTTTGGTAATCTACTTCTTTCCATTCTTTGTACGTCCCCCAGTCATCTTATCCTGGCACTCTTAATCTTGGCAACGATATCTGGTGTACCATATAGATTTCTTAGTTCCTCGTTTGTCTTCATCCGCCAATGATTTCCTTCTTTTGTAGGGTTAAGATCTTCCTGGGCGGAATCCGCACTGGTAATCGCCCAACACCTGTTCTGCTCTCTCAACAACGTTGAAAGCACCTTATAGACTATGCATAGTAATGCTAATCCTCTATAATTGCTACAATCCCATTTGTCTCCTTTTTTTATGGATTGGCAACATAACAGCCACTTTCCACTCACTAGGCATTTCCTCTTTCCTACATATCAGTAGCACCAAATTATATATTTCTCTGTCGAGTGCCTCATCTCCATATTTGATTTCTTCTCCTGGGATCCCTTCTATTCCTGGCGCTTTGTTGTTTTTTAAAGGCATAATGATTTCTTCCACTTCCTCAGGATCTGTTGGTTCCAGCTCTCCATCCTCTTCAAAGTTTCCCCCTGGGTTTAGCACCTCTTTAATAGTCTCTTCACCTGTCGATCATTTCGTTATTGTCCCCCAAGAGATAAGGAGGACATTAGTTCCTTCTCATTGGCTAGACATTCTTGTGGTCGGAGCCAATAGGAGATACTAATAAGTATCTTTTCTAAATTCCACTTAAATAACTTAATTTAGCCTCTCCTGTATTCTTTCACTCGTTTTTAAAGTATAAAGGCTAATAATTATTTTTCTTTATATATGTATCTCCTGTATCTGTATGTTTCTCTCTGTATATGCCTGTAACTAAATGTATCTCCTCAGATCTAGTAGCAAAATCCTACTAAGTGTTTTTTTTTATATTTACAGTGCTTTCAACTGGTATTGTGATTAGTTTTTCCACCTATTTGCTATCTCGGATCAGATAATAACTCTCTAATTTTACAAAATTGTGTTATAATTGTAGTTGATACATAACACGTCACAACAAAATTCATTCATACTATGTAACCTATACATATTCAAAAATAACAGTGAAATATTCCCCACTTATCGATACAAACTGATCGAGTCCAATTCAATGTAAATAATAAACCAAATTGAAAGCTAAAACAACATCTTATATTGAAAATCAATAACTGATTTATATTTATTTAAACATTTTTTATTTCGGGATTCATAATGATATGAACAAATGAAAATTTTAGCAGGATTTTCCAACTATAATTTTCTTACACACAATACAATATTAATAAATTTAGTCAAATAACACTGCATTAGTATTAACTTTAAATTAATTTTTCTTCAAGTAATTCTTTTTATTTCACCAAAATTTTTGTTTTAATGTTAGGAAGGTTATTAAAACTCGAATTTATCAAATTTTTGGGCTTTCCCCTTATTATTATCTCTCAATTATTAATACTTGAACACGATTTTTTTTGTAAATTATTTAATATTTATAATTGGAATCATCCATATCTTCTGGTAATATAGGAAACCGGCACAGAATCTAGCCTTATTACTTGACTTCTGTGGAAAAGTTTGTTACTTTATCTTGTTCCTTTTCAGCTCTAAAAGTTTCGAAGGCTTGATCCTACTCTCATCTATCTTTCCTGTTAACTTTTAAGTGAACTGGAAGTTCCTTATTTATAATTTTCTGACAGTTATCCAGTGCCATTCAATTTGAGAGTGAAGTTTTAAGAGCAATGATCCGGTATACGAAATGACTTACAGTACTTTTACAAGAATATGTACTTTAATATTTACTAAGCCGAATCTATAGTCAAGTACCTCAAATAGATAATGATGAAATTATATTAATGATCATATCACAGAATAACAGTAAAAATTAGGTACTTAACTGTGTTTTATTTGTTATGCTCGTTACCTCTACTAAAAAGATTGCAGTTACCAGATGATTTTCTGTGAGATTATGAACTAAAGCGCAGGTTTTACATACATGTAATGCTGTGTCTGATAGCGTCTGTTAGTGCCTGCTTGTTGAGCACGTGTCTAAAGTTGTCGCTTTGCTTGAAAGCAGTACAACTATCGACATGTAATCTAGAACAGGGAGTAGGGCATCTATACTAGAACAGGAACAGTGCACTAGATACATGATTGTCGAAGGAGTAATCTGTATGTAAGGATGACTACATAATGTTCTATTGCATCTTTTCTTCTAGCTCGCTTATATCATCAGTGAAACGAAAAAAATCTTCAAAATAGAACCTTGTTTTCGAAGACCCTAATATAGAAGGAATCTAAAAATTAGATTGCTATATGTTTTTAATTATGTAAATCTAATACTTTTGTTTAAATATCCTTTGTTCGAAAATCTTGTTAAGAGAGACATACATAACTATACTTAATTTGGCATTAGTAACAAGCCCAAACCTGCTAAAATATTCTTCAAAATGGGAAATAAAAATCAACTGCCTGATTTGACAAGAGCATTCTTTGGTACTATTATTTTTAATTAGGAATTATATAATAGATATTCTTGAGCATTCATAAAATACAAATTTTAACTCCAATAAAATCTTTTTAATTGATATCTAATGATTTACATCATCTAAACACAAAAAATAAATATATATGAATTGAAAATATACTAAGTTTCTGTAGTTGGGATAAGAGAGAAATCCTCATTTATCAAATGATTTATTACGTAATCCATATTTATTATTTATATATCGTCATTATAAGCTGTGGTTTATTAATAGACTGAATATTATTGCGTTGATTGATTTATAAGTAAAGAAAAAGGAAACATTACAATCTACCACTTTCGAAATGTTGCTTTGAACTTAGGTAGAGAGTGTGTAGAGTACTGAGTTGCCATGCTGAAGATTTTAGGTTTGATTCCCGTTGCGGCAGATAAATTATTTAATCTGCTTGCAGATGAAACTTGCGGGTTCCAAAGAATCTTCTGTTTTATTTTTAATTTAGTTAAAATTTTTTATCGGGCTGTATATTATCAATTATCCATGATATGGTCTATGACGCTTTTTGTTAATGTAAAAAAAAAAATGTCTTTCATAATTTAAAGAATTTAAGGTCTTATATAATGGATCAATACAATTAATACTCACAGGATTAATAATGCATAATTTTATATACTGGATTATATTAATGCAACTAATTTCTATTAAAATACAATAATTGTTTTTAGAAGTAATCAGTAATGCAATAAGAAAAATAAAATGGTAGTTTATATGTCCTTTTTTTAGACTGTGATTTCTCATCTT
Source organism: Arma custos (assembly GCA_037127475.1). Lineage (NCBI taxonomy): Eukaryota > Metazoa > Arthropoda > Insecta > Hemiptera > Pentatomidae > Arma > Arma custos. The sequence continues at coordinate 121,414,225 of CM073764.1, read as the reverse complement.
CTCGTTGGATACACTTATTCACAATTTGAATTTAAACTCAAGCATCAACAATCGATTCGTTTATGAAAATGCTGTTAGGACTTGCATCAATATTGGAAATCAACTGCTCTTTTAGTATATACTAAGTTTTAATTAAATTAATAAATTCCCGGAGGAAATTTGCTTTGAAGAGAGATCCACTCCTATTTATTTGCAATATCAAAGTTCTCAGAATCAAACAAGAAATTTAGTTAATAAAATATTTCACTTACAGGCATTTTGTTATTACTTCGTAATAAACAATATTGAATAACTTTATATTCAGTTGTTATATGGTATTATATACTGAAGCGTAAGCCTGAAATGGCCGGAGAAATAATTACTAAATATATTTTTATTTACTGCTCTTCGATTTAGTAAGTTGATGAGTCAATAGAATATTTTTTAAAACTAAAATTTGAATTTTGGGTTTAAATTTAATACAGTGATTGTATAATAGTTACACGGTTTATTATTCAAATTTTACATGTGAGCAAATAATATCAGAAGCATATTAAGGGGATTTGGATAACCCCGTATTTTGTTTCCACTATTAAAAGAAGATTTACATGAATATTTAATTTGATAGGTATTTTTCTTTAAATATTTATATTTAATATCTATGATTGCGTTATTTTATTGTTACAAATAATGTGGCTGGCCGCTGCTAGGTTGAGTGAATATATATTTAAAATAACTTTATGATGCTATGGCTAATCGGACGATGCGACGGTTCGGTACTAAAAGATAGGGTCTTATCCGTGTACCTGAAACCGAACAAGCTCGGGACTTCCATTTTACATGCCTTCCAAAGGACGGGATAACCGAGGATTTTTTTCTCCCTTTTATACCGCGCCAGTAATTAATTAAAAATTACGATCAAATACTAATTAACATCGGGGTGGATAAAGGCATGGTTATCAAGAATAAGTTGTGCTGAAATTAAATGGGTCTTGTGTTCAGTTCTGTGCCAACTGTTGCGCAGAGAGGCGAATTGGCCGAGATAGAGATCACGCACAATCACCAGATTTTTCCCCAAATATGGATACCCACGTTATAGAGGTAGGATGAGTTCTAGATGGTCTACAGCTGTTAGTAGAATATATAATTTCTCTACTACAGCAGGTTTCGAACACTGGACGTACATGTCATGATATATAATTTAAAATAATAAATTAGTATAATAAATATATTTTTGCCATACCTTGTAAAATCGTTCCAGGTTTAGTAGATTGCCATTCCTCTTGATTGTACATTTCTCAAATTTCACTTGCTAATTGTGAACTGTCCACTCTTGGGTAGGAAACAGAATGGCTAATATTCTCTGGAGCAACGCTATTTGTATGATAAATCGCCTCCCTGAGACCTGGAACAACTGCAGATAGGGGCGACTTTGCATAGGCCCTCTCCTTACTATCTCGCATCTGGGCCAGATTCGTAATTACTGCGAGCTCTTTGTAAAATTGCCCAACATTAACATTAAATCATAAAGTATATTTTTAGGAGTGTAATAACAGTTGACCTACTTAATTCCTAATAAAAACTATGCATCGTGATTAACTTCCAGGACCAGCATACATTTGCATTGCATATGATCAAGAGGACTCCGGACCAGAACTAATTTCCCATGACCTCTAATCCAAGAAGTTTGTTATAGTCAGCGGGAGTTGAACTTGACAACTACTAACTTCGTCGGATAAGAATCTTAGTCGCCAAAGAGGACAGAGGTCCTACCGTGTAACTATCTTATACACTGAGGTGAGGAGTAAACTCAATTTAAACTTTATAGTCCTAAACTTAATTATGTAAAGTTGAAAATTTATTGGATCCTTTAATATGAAGGAATTATTCGTTTTCAAAGGAAATGTTACTTAGTAAAAAAAAGTAGTATCAAATTTTAACCCCAAAACTATAAAATTCTGGGTTTTGTGAAAGTTGTCCACGATTCTCATTTAGTTTTTTCACAGTCGGTCGTGAAACACGAGGTCTGGGTTGTGGTGCAAGAGTATAAGTCCATACCGATAAACCAATACAGGTTGTTTTTTGCCAAGTTTTTGTATCATTAAGTAAATATCTGCGATATGGATATGATGTTTTTTCCTGTTTTAAAGAAAATAAAAATGAATTATTTATGAATTAGTCCGTGTTGCCAGCTGAAAATGTCTCTAACAACGGCGAATGGTCCGATCATTACAATACCCTTCCTCGTTTTCATGATCACTTTATTGGCATATTGAAAAATAATCGTTCAATTTAAGTGATAGTCAATATTTTCCAAAGAGAGAGGATTTATAACAGCTCATAACTTAGATGACTTAGTAAACAATAGAGGTCCACTAATTCCTCTTTGAACTTTAGAAACAATAAAACATTCATCTCATGTGAAATGACCCATTAATATGTAATAAAACTTATTTTTTATTACTATATAATTTATAGCGCCTCTTTGTCAAGCTATCCCACTTCCTATTCATTTTTTCATTAAAGAATTACTGATCCAACAAAGATCTCATCGTGGAACAAAAAAGAAGTTCATTATTCTGTAACATGGCTGAAGATCCAGGATGAACCATCTTTTCACCGAAAATGTAATCTATATTCCGCAGCACCCCTTCCAGAATTCAGTTATTCTCGTGATGAAAGACGAAAGAACACTTACAAAGGACGTTCCATCATCTGGCAGTGAATCGGAAATGAGTCGGTTGTATTCCTTTCCCAAGACTTCATGCAAATTGTACCAAATCCGATGGTGTTATTTCCCCGAGTTTTCGACATATTTATTTGAATATACCCGAAAGTATATTCTTCCTTGTTTCTTTTTCGGAACTGATAGGGATGGAAAACAACTTCGTTACTCAGGAGCAGAAAGAAATATGATTGCTCGGATCTGTGTTTCTTTCCGAACAATTTATAAACATTAACGATTTCCCTAGGAGTAAAAAAAACAAAGTCGATTCCGTGTTGGGCTTTTTTTTTTTCTTCTGGTGGAATATACTACTAAATACAGTTGGTACTGCAATTTTATAATTTATGTTTTTCTCTTAAGATTAGCAAAATTTAATTATATCAGAATAATATAAATACCTTACCAGGTTTCCAAGTATACTACAAGCTCATTATATACTTGTTGAGTACTTTTGTATCCCCACTAATCAACCTCAGTTAGTTACCAGCCCATCTCATTCTTACATAAACTGGATTAAAAGTTCTGAAACAAGTCATATTCTTCTTCCAGATGTCTGGTCGGAAGGATTCCGTCATCTCGGATGTGACCCGAACGGCAGACGAACTTCCTTCACTCATCGCCAAACTGACGACGAGCACCGTCATCTGGAGCGGCAAAGACTCCTTCTATCCTTTCTCCAGAGTCCTCAGGATCAGGGTACTTCAGGTAATTCGGAACTACTTCAATTGTCAATTGTATAACTGAGAACAATTATTTTTTAAATCAAGATAGCGGGGTATGCAAAGTTACAAATAAAAATGTAATTAATTTATTAAATTATTTGTATTTTAATATGCCAATAGATCGTTTGCGGGATTTCGGTATTGGTGATGGGAGCTGTCGCTTGTATCGAAGAGAAAGGAGACATGACAAACTTGGCACTTGGAGTCCCGGCAGGAATTCTTACAGTTATAGCAGCTGGTAAGTTTAAAATTTTAGTTTGTTTTCTTTAATTTTCTGATTAAATCCTAAGATACATACAGCGAACCATATTGTAAAAAACGTTTATCTAAAAAAAAAGTACATTGTTCCTAATATGTAATTATGGAATGAGTTTGAAGAGTAAAGTAAACAATTAGAGAGGAAATACAATTAACACAAATCTCGTATAAAATTGTAAATGTATACCTCCTGCACAGTAATTTTCCTACAAAAATGGATCCCTTGATTGCTTTTTACTTTGTAATTACATTTTCTCCAGTCTATTTCAGTCTCTGTTTTTCTGTGATGAACAAATATTATGACAATCCATGATCCGTAATTGCTTTTCCCAAGAAGCTGTAATAAAATTTATGATTATGATCAAGGTCAAAGGCTTAATTACTTGAGCTATTAACAAGATCCATTCCAGTCGCGAGCTCTTGAAGCGTATGAAGGTCTCTTTTATTGTGGTTATATGATAGGAGGAATTCGAATATTATTATTATTCTTTCCTCTTAATTTAACAGTTAAAGTAACAAAAGTTCAAATAACGTTAAAAGTTTTAAACAAGTTCCGTGATATAAAAGGAGAAGAACAGTAATTCAAAGTCAATACAGGAGTAAACAAAATAAAGTAATAAACGAGGAAAAGTTACTGAGTGAATAAAAATTAGTTTTACAACATTCGAGATTCCCTTTTTAACATTCCAAACTTTATCCAGTTAAGTTGAAGTCGCTGGAAGAACTTCATCCGATATGTTTCCCACTAACTTCCTTTAGTTCTGCAAATACCAACCGAGTCTCAGAATTTCGAATATTGAAGTGCTTGTAAAATTTCTCTTTTAACAAAAGCTTCATCAATGCTATATTATTTATATGGTTTCCTTAAACTCAAAGAATCAAGTTAGCTCTGAAAATATAATCTGAAAAGAAAATATAATATTCAGTTCAGATATAGTGAAGCCAGGCCTTAAGAAAAAACATTATACCCAGAATATAACCAATATACCTACTTTGGTTGATTGTAAAATCACGTAAATGGTCTTTGGTTTATAGCTGAAGTTGATATTCTTTTTTGATTTCGAATAGATTAATCCAATTTCCAATATTTCTTTTAAACTAACTACAACAAAAACGTTAAAAACTTTTAACTTTTATTGTATAGGCAAATTAGTTTTATATTGTATATAATATGTATTGTATATGCATATAAATCAGGCTTCTTTTATTTATTTTTTCTGAACCTCCTTTATTTTATTTATAATATCATCTGCACATATTATAAAACAAAGTCCTCGGCCGCGTTTGTTCGCGGTAAACTCAATAACTACTGCACGGATTTTCATGCGGTTTTCACCAATAGATAAAAAAAGGGAACCAGTTGGACTGTGACAATTATCGAGGCATAGTGCTCCTCTCATATGCTTGCTTATAAAGTTCTCTCTAACATCCTGTTCGAGAGACTTGTTCCTCATGCCGAGAGGGAGATGGGCAAATATCAAGCGGGATTTTGACGAGGGAGGTCCACATTGGACCAACTGTTCACACTGAGGCTGATGCTGGAAAAATGTAAAGAGTATAGAACAGTTACCCACCACCTCTTTATAAATGGCCCTGTTAAAAATGAACGTCCCAACTAAATTGATACGCCTCGTGAAAATGACGATGTCGGGGTCAAAGTGTGCAGTACGAGTGGGGAGTGATCTGTCGGAGTACTTCGATACTATCAGCGGTGTAAGACAGGGGGATGCTCTTGCCTGTCTTCTTTTTAACTTCAGAGAAAGTAGTACGTATGTCCGGAATCCAACTCAACGCAACCGTACTAAACAGTACAGTTCAGCTTCTGGGGTGCGCTGACGATTTTGATATCGCCGCCAGATAGGAACGTGCATTACGAGAAGCATTTTTGTCCATAGAGGATGCAGCAAAGAAACTTGGGTTGCACATTAATGAAGCTAAGACCAAGTATATGAGAGTCGGAGAAGATGAACTAGGAACCTGTACCTTTGAGGCTGGACCATATAATTTCGAAAAGGTAAGCAGCTTTGTCTACTTCGTGTCTGAGATCAACTCTGGAAACGACATCTCTCGAGAAGTCAACAGGAGGATAGCAGCGGCGAGACGGTGCTACTTCGGCCTTGTGAAGCATTTTGGAAGCAGATTCCTCTCTAACAGGACCAAGATCACTATCTACAAAACCTTTAAGCCCTTTTTTAACTTATGGATCGGAAGCGTGGGCCTTTAAGAAGCACGATGAAAGTAGACTTCTGATCTTCGAGTGACTAATCTTGAGAAGGATTTTTGGCTCTGTGAGAGAGGATGGAATTTGGAGAAGGAGAAATGCTGAACTAGCCGCCCTTTGTAAGAATATAGACTTGGTCAAGTTCATCAAGATAGGACGACTTCGATGGGCCGGGCATGTCGCACGTATGGATGATTCGGTGATACTCGGGAGGATGTTGTCCGGAAGGATGCTTGGACAAAGAAGGGTTGGCAGGCCAAATGTCAGATGGGAGGGCTCAGTGACATCGGACGCACGGGCTCTGCTGGGAGTCCGAAACTGGAGAGCTGCTGCAGCTGATCGTTGACTGGCGAAGGCTTTTGGAGGAGGCCCAGTCTCGGTGACGGGATGTAGAGCCAGCTATGTATGTATGTATGTTTCACCAATAGATAGAGTGATTCACCAGGAAGGCTTAGGTATACATTGCAATTTGTCAAGATTTTGTATAAATGGGTTGGAATATCGACGGGTTTCACCGAAGACGCTGTCTAATTCCGTGCAATTATCTAACGTGCAAGATAACAAATTTTTATGTAAAGAAATATTTGGTTTTGGTTTTATTTTTATAATTCCTGTATAATAAAGTACATCAGCTGAGATGATAAGAAAGAAAATCAAGACTCCCAAAGAAGCCTAACCAATGATATTCGCGTAGTCCTTAGTAGCCGGTACGTGATAAAAAAAAACATTACACAGACAAATTATGTAGGCATAATATGCCTTATTACCCGAGCAAAGCTGTGGTGGGACGCTAGTATAATATCAATATTTAACAGTAATAATAATCTAAAGCGAGTAGGAAGACCATATTCAGCATATTGTCTTCTTTCCGGCGCTACAACTCGTGGTGAGATAGGACCTCCTGTTCAGCATATTGACATTCAACATAGTTCATACTATGTAATTTAAACTCGTAGCGTTCACCGAATACTCCTATCTTATTTTCTTATACCCTGAGATGTTCTTTCATTAAACCTCCTCACGACTTCATACAAAAGTTGAAAGGGTAATAGTTTTTTAAATCAGTATTTTTAAGTTTCAGGTTAAGTGTCGTCGACTTCGTTAAATAAAAAAAAAATTTACTTCCTTTAAACTCGTCTTTGATTCGCATGAGTTTCATCTACGACTCCAGTTACGAATATAAAATATAATTATGCTATTATATTTGAATGTATAGAATCAGCGGCCTTGGCCGGTTTAGAGAACCCGGTGTAAATATTGTAAATATTTTTTTAAGAGGCAGCTGGACGGATAATGGGCCTAAGTATTAACCAAACGAAGACCAAATACATGATTGCCAACTCAACAAGGCCACCACCACCTACAGTTACATTTGGAGATTACACGTTTGAAAGTGTAAACAATTTCGTGTACCTAGGGTCCTTAGTTTGTGCAGAAAATATGCCCAGTCAAGAAGTACAGAGGAGGATCACTTCAGCTAATAGGTGTTATTTTGGCCTGGCTAAAATATTGAGAGGGCATTTGCTGGCTAGATCCACCAAGATCATCCTGTACAAATCTCTTATTAGACCTGTTCTGACTTATGGCTCGGAGACATGGCCATTATCACAAACAGACGCCATTAGGTTACAAGTCTTTGAGAGAAAGATTCTGAGAAGGATGTTTGGCCCAGTTAAAGTCAATGACCAGTACAGACTAAGGCATAATGCAGAGTTGTACCAAATTTACCGGGAACCGGATGTTGTGCAATTTATACGACTCTCTAGGCTAAGATGGGCTGGGCAAGGATAGGATGGATAGGGAAGGACCAATCAAGCGGCTATTGTTTGGGTACGTGGATGGCAGAAGAAGGAAAGGACGGCCACGACTGAGATGGGCGGATGAGGTCGAGGCCGATGCAGTGAAGTTTCTGGATACCAGAGCTTGGCAGACCCTTGCACAAGACAAAGAGGAATGGAGGCGACGTATTGATGCGGCGAAGACCCGTACCGGGTTGTAGTGCCTGTGGTGATGATGATGATGATGAAATATTTTTTTTATATAAATAAATGGAGATTCGAAACAAAAAAAGCTATTATATTACATTTTTACAATTTAATTTGGAAAAAGTAAAAAAATTAAAAAGATAAATTTATTTTATCCGGCCTCATTAATATAATTAAGTAAATCCCACATCGTTGGATTCTTTTTTTAAACAATTTGGGGTGTAATCTGTTCTTCCTAAAGACATAATCTCATTGATAATGGTTTATTTATTTAATTTTTTTCTCTTTTTACAACTGTGTGTTGCCTAATCCCAAAAAACATAGTCAGAAAAAAAAGCTATTAAAGAGAGATATAGTATAATCCGCAGGAAGCTGGCCGGATGGAGGATGGGGGAGGTGAGGAATTGGGTCATGAATATGTGGAAGTTCTGCCGCTCTAACTGTAGTAAGAATATGTTTCTATATATTTCACTCCCTGCGAGTTTTCCCTTTAATATTGTTCAGTTGTGTCGCAGAATATGAGGAAATAGAGTCTATATTATAAAGCGAAAATCCTTCACATGTAATAAATAGATGAATTCTTACCAGACCCGAAGTGTACATATCACCGTCCAATGAATTCGACAGTCCAAATCCGGTACTTATTTTACAAATTACCAGCTTGGTGTTGTAGTAGTTAATGTCCCGTGGGGTGAATTCATGCTAGGTAATTTTTACGGCATGATCTTACAGGTTTTGAAATCTACAAAATTTGGAATGGAAATTATACCAAATTCTAATACCAAAATAAGTACAAATTGGCTAGGTTAAATATCCTAGTTTACTGCTGTTTTACTTATTGTTTATAAGTAATTATTTGCGTCGAACAGCGCTATTAAAAGAATGGTGCAAGAGATTGGCCATTCCTGCTGTAAAATTATGATAAACAAGTTTTATAAAATCTAGTTTTACAGAACGCGGAAAAGAAGACCCAATGAATTTGCATTTGAGAAATACAGGCATTATTTCCACTTCAATTTGTTTGTTGTACGTTTAAAGAATCCAGGGACTTGAATTATTCCGATTGAAGTATTTTAATCCTCAGATTTTATCGATCATTTTGAATGTTTTTGTTCATATAATTTTTTGTTTACAGTTATTGATTTGTCACATTTTTATTATGTTGAGATTTGAAGCATTCAGGCCTCATACATATCAACATTTAGTTAGTTTGTCAATTAGAGTTAAAACATCACATTCATTAAGATAGAAGGCATTTTGGATCTAAAGCGAATAACTCCAAAAGTTTAATAATTGACTTTTTCATTAGTCTAGTAAGGAAATTTCGTCTAACACGATATTTTGCCTCCTTAATTCTCACGGTCTTTATTAGTCTGGTTTTGAACCTGAAGTTTTGTAAGCCTAAGCTAGAGAAAAAGTCAATTTTTGAAATATGAAGTTATCAGCTTTTGAATCAGAGCGCCTCATAAAACGGTTAGACGACATAGCAACAATATCTAAAGCAACTTGATTGACTAAGTTATTTTTGTTATTAAGGTTATAATTTAAATAATAATATTATACATGACTGTATATTCGTGTGATGGGAAGATCTTATCTCAATACAAATGTTTGCCGTGTTGATTGTTGAATCAATAAATCAACACGCGTCCGTGCTTCATGGCTATTACCATCACCCACCCATTGAACATATGGGCAATAGATTTTCTTAATTATTTATGTTTTAAAAATTATAAGGTTATCTTTAATAACGGCAATAAAAAAGGCAGGTTCCGTTCGATAATATTACAAAGTAGTATATAATAATAATAATAAAATATTTATTTGAGAAATCTTACAAATACCATTTGGCACTTATTGTATCTTCGATCTTCTTTTGAAAACCTCCCCTAATGGATTCTCGTGAAAGCGTGTATGGAGAAACCTGCATTGAAAGCACTCTTAGCGTGGTATATCTCACTGTAGTAGAAACTCTGCTCCAGAGACGTTTCTGTCTGCTTGTCAGATAATGTGGTAATGTGTCTGTCAGTAATTACTGTACCAGTAAGTTCGGATGTCCAGCAAGTGAGTCATGAAATTTTTTGTAGTTTTTCTACAAAGTAGTAAATAATTCTATTCAATAGTTTAGTCGAATTATTTTACCAGATTCGGGTGTAAACCCATTCTGAACCAATTTAAAGCGCCAATGTATTATGTGTTATTTTTCGTAGTTTTACATCCTATTTAATCATATGATCTTATTTTTAGAATGAACAACATAATGTGTACTCTAGTAAGTAAACTGCTTTTCTTCCTTACTTTTTTAAGAGCAATTGTGAAGAGTCCGCCAAATTCTTTGAATTCCACCGACTTTTAATTATTTTCTCAGATTTAATTACTCCTGCAACTGCGAAATTGTTTCTCTTCTTTATTTTAACATTCCCTAACTTCTACTTTACGAGTTATTTTCAATTGTTCCATCTTATATACAATTATTATTCGGCAGTAAATATGCAGACAACAAATTTTGACTGATGGATATTTCAACTGTATTGGAGTAATTACTAAATACTTAATTGAATTTCATGATGCAATTACTTAATTAATTAAAATAATAATAGTTGGCTTTGATATGCTATTCCTACATGCATAATTTGGGTCCTCAATGTTTGGAGTGTAAACAATTATTATTATTTTATTATTTATTTTTATTTTCTCATTTTCTTTATACAAAGAAAAACGTACTCTCGCGATGTTAAGAGTTTCCTTGGCAACAGTTATTTTTTATTTAAAATTTTATTGCCAATGTTGCTTATTTTAATATAATTTTATTCCTTTGAGTCATCATTTTTAAAGTGGTCGGTTTTAGTTTTTTTTTTTAATATAGCTCGCCCTGCGATATAAGGGCATATATTCGCCCTCCTACGTCCGATATCCCGCCTCTTACCGGTTGAACCAGACTCGATAAAATTTTATTACAAGATATGAGAAATTTTATAACCCCGTAAGAAAAAAAAAGTAGAGATAGTTCTCTCTATTTCGCATTGCGTTATCGATCCTTCAAATATCAATTGTTGATTTAATATCAAAATAATATTACCTATCATATACCGACTATTGTCGAAATAGATTTAAAGGGACGAATAGATTATATTTAAATAAATTGGTTATATTTTTTTACGTATTTAAAAGAATAGAAGACCGAACAACCTGCCTGGTTTGAAGAGGTAAGAATAAGATTTACAGGAGATGGAGATTACCTAAGAGGATGTTCTTGTAAGCAGCCGTATCAGTATGAAACTGGATACTCACCTTGGTTTTCAAGAAAAACCAAAGCTGAAAACGAGAAAGAAATGGACGGAAGAGAGAATGGATCAGTCATGTAGCCATGGCTACGAATGAGGGAGTACCTGGTGAATATCAAGAAGTAATACAAAAAAGACAGTCGAAATGGTCATTAGTAAGCCAATGCGAAAAAAATAATAGATTTTACGTTTATTCTACGTATAAAATATTTGGAGTTATGTATAACTTGATGTTATTTTTTAAATAGATTTATTTATAAAAACATATAAATAAATCTATTTCAGTTATAAGTTATAGTTTTTACCATAAACATACGCTACCAATAGGTCGGAATCCATTCCTAAAATATTATACTGTAAAGAATCTCTTATTATGAAATAGGACAGTAATATAACAATAAAGCTCTATTACAAGAGTAATCTGAAGACTAACATAGGAACCTTGTGGGGCATTACTAAGGTGGATCCTGGGGCATTTTAGAAATTGGGAAATCGTCAATGTTTGGGAGGAACTCACCTTGCTTCACTTTAACACAATTTATCGAACGGATTAGACAGTTAACAAAAGAGAAGGAACATTATTTATAACCTGATCAATGCTCAAGTGCACCACAAAACGCCTTGAAAAAGTAATAATGAAACAGATCTTTCCTGGTAGCGTGCCTTTATAATTCAATACTCTGAAAGACACGATTCTCCCTACGATAGAAATAGAATTGGTAATGATTTACAAAGACAAAGACACTTCTTCAACATTCATACCATCAGCCTTCTCTCAATGCTCTAAAATTTCTGAGAAACTATTCTATTCTATTAAAGAAACTATCTAATTAAGATTTCTAACACTATGTCCAGCCGCTCCTCAGTTAATTGCACTGTAATAGACAATATAGTGAAGTTAGTAGAGCAGCAATTGTGCGCTTCAAGAGTTTTCTCAATGACACCAAATTATCCGATACAGTCAAGTGTGAATGGTTTCTCCTCAAATTTAAGACAACATTCCCTGCTATTTCCACGGATTTCACCAACTTTTTCATTCTTTTCATTTATTGCCACAATCAAAAGTTTTTTCCATAAGACCAGTAACAGTCACCAACACTTCTGGTATCAGACGTCAACTTGATTAACGTTTCTTCATCGTATATCGGAAACATCCGAAGTTATAACAGAGACTTGGCATACCTCATGTTTAACAACATACTTCACATACTGTACCTATTAAAAATTTATGACTCTTACAAGGAGTCTGTCCTCCCATATACCGTAATTATTGGTCCAGAATTCGTATCTAGTACTGAAATTCGATAAAAGGGCTCACAAACCATAGATAAACTAAAAATACTAAAGTCAAAAACTCTTGCTTCAATATTGACACCTAAAGAGAAATCGAAGACTTCTGACAGATATACGGTTTTGTGAGAAAAAACTAAACCGTTTACGAGCCCATACAATTCCGCTATAAACAATTTCATAATAAAATACACGGACATACCATCTTACTCATACATGTTATGGCCATAATCAACATGACTACACTCGCTGACGGCTGAAAATGGGCTGATTTCCTTGTCTAATTGTAAACAGATATTAAAATATCTTTATCTATCATGTCAATCCTTTCGCATAAAAAGAAATTTGTGGAACAGATGCCAGTCGAATACTCATTCATGCACTTCCTATGAGATTTTGTTTCACTTATTTTTATATTTTTAGTGTTGATAGAAAAGGGATTAAGACTAACATATAGTAAAGGTTTGCAGTGATTTATTTGCCCGAAACATAATTTATTTATAATAAATAAATTAAAATCCTTCACTTTGAACAATTTTATTCAACCACAACCTCCACAGAAGATTATGGTTCGGAATAATTCTTGAATATTTTTAGCCCAGGAGTGAGGGGGGGAGAGGAGAATCTGTTTTAATAATGAATTCGTTATCGAGAATATTTAATTTCACAACATCGATTTCCCTTCTATTAATTTATTAGATATCTTAGAAGGCAAAACTCCCAAACTTACTTTTTAGTCGGATTTTCGACGTAATAGCATTTATGGGTTGGGAAAAACTAATAACAGCATTTGTAACTTTTAGAATAACTTTTGAAGGGATACTTTCCTCAAGTTAAATTGGCGCAGACTTTCGGTCCCCTTGTACAGTTCATAGCTGGGTATGAGTTTCTGGCCCATTTAATAATATTCAATAATTATTAAGCAACACAATAAGATTCAAATTATTCGACGTCAGTTCTGCTGAATTAACACCGGATTATTACAAGGATTTTTAAACTATGAAAATACAACCTTGCCTGGAAGCTTTTATCGGATTAAATATGCTATTTGTTGTCATGAAAATAGTATGGTAATGATGAATTAACTCCTGCCATGAAAGGATTAATTAAATCTTTTCATTAAAATGCATTAAATTAAATCTTTAAATTAAAATGCATCATGGCACTATTGATTTTGATCCATGTCCTTGCTCTTTTTAGCGTTCCAAAAATTTGTCAAGGATTATATTATCGATGGATTATCATAATAGTGTACCTAGTAAGCTTATACAATTTAGTTATTTATATCGTTATCAGTTGCAGTAAAATTTAAATAAATTCAAGAACTGGCAAACTCAAATCCTGATCTCATTCTGGAGGAAGCCGATGTTTATATACACGAGTAAAATATATTTTCTGAATTAAATATATTTACGAACTGCCTCACTTCATTGAGGACCAAGTCCTACACAAGTTATTTTTGCTGTTCGCTGTTCCGTTTAATGATGTTTTAGAATTTATTATACGTTTTTACTAATCTTTGTTAATCATTTAAATATATTTTTTATTAAAATCTGAGCCTAGAAGATGTCTACAACTCATATAAGATTGAAGAAGACTTCAAGCTAGTTGCAAGCGATTTTGTTCGAGCCGTTTTGAGTTTGTAGTGAAGTAGTTAAATATTTCTCAACCGCTCCTGGTACTTACGGAATAATATCTGGTACCCAAACGCATTTATTTGTCACTGGGTGTTGTAAAATGAATAGATCCTTTGAAAACATCTCATAAAAATTGTGAAGTAATGATCATTTATGCACCGTGAACAACTGTAAATAATTAATGCCCAATTTTATTCGTTAATTTATTCTAAAATTTCATCATTCCTCGATCAACAATCAACTGTGTGAATCGCAAGAGAGAAACATGGATGTTCATATGGATAATATTGAATAGATTTTAATTATAAATACATCAATGTAAGTAAATATAACTGTATCACTCTTATATATTTCTTCAGATAAGATTTCTTCCACCGAAGCGCCTCGAAGCTGCAAAGTCAACGATTCGTTTGGACAATAAGTTGCCGCTTGAGGATTGAGTTAGTGGAGAGAAGTTGGCTGGCCACAAGCTGCTTCGTTAAGAATGCTCCGATGATTCCAATATCCGCGTTTGCAAGGACTCCTCTCAGCCGTTCCAATGACCAATCATCTCAATCACCTTCAAAAGGATTTCAATTTACACTTTTTTCCTTTTTACAATTATAAATCACAAAAATACAAATGAAAACCAACCCTGAAAATAAAATTTTGTCAACTACTACTTCATGTCGTGTTCATAAAAAAAAGTATACATTCTTTAATGTTTATATATTTATGTTCCGTAGATGCTTTAACTTACTTCTTCAGTACTAAAATGCAGTTCTTAATGTCTATCCAGATCAGCTAGCTTTAATGTTGTCACAAAAGCTTAAGTCGAAACATCTGGTTTCATAATAAAAGTATATAATAACAAATGAACAACTAACTAGTTATTGCTATAACACAACAACAGTCCAAGCTTTTACATCGATAATTTAATTTTTTTTTAATTACAAAAGTACACAAAATTACTGCAGGTTTTAATTTGAACGTCAATTCTGATATTCTAGACGGAGAGGTCTGTTTAAATTCACCCCAGGGTGCGATTTTCGAAGTACTAATGAAGATTTCTTTACTGTAACTTCAACCGTAAAATCTGCTCGTGGAAATCAGCTTTTAGAACCTAGTACCTCTTATTTTTAAGTTGTATTATTAAAACCCATCCTGACGGAGTTATTTGTCACTTGTTGAATCCTAAATTATAACTTAGTAACTAAAAAATTATGATTTCTTTTTTTTTACTCTTTTTATTGATTAATACAGTGTCGATAAAGAAAGGCGTGTTCTTTAAGGCTTGTGTTTGATAACTTTTAGTTAGATTCCTGAGTTGAATTTGTGTGGCTCAGTGGTAGAGCGCCGAGTTGCCGTGCAAAAGATTCTCAATTTAAATACCGCTGATGGCAGACATGTATTTACCTGTTAGCAGACGGAGGATCCTATGGGATCTAAGTCTCTCCTGGGGCTCACCTAGCCTCTATAAAAGTTGATACCATGTGATCTAGGATAAATCATCTATATGCACAATCATTGTTCAAGAAACAGTACTGTCTCTATCACGCAGTGAACCCAAGACCCTCATGGGTTGTAGAAAATCAAGTTTATTGTTTTGGCTTTATTCAAATCTATAGTAAAATCTAGTTGGTTCTGACGTAGTTCGAGGATGAAATACGAAAGACAAACTGGACAATTCAATTCATGCTAAGACGAACAGAAAAAAAAGACCAAGTTTTCCATTCCGGAAGACACAGCTAACAAAGCACGATTAATAATTATCGAAATGTCTAGCTTTTTATGTTTTAAATTTGCTCGTAAAAATTTATAAGTTGAGTAGATGTTGCTTATTTAGCCATGAGTGAACCCTTGTCAAGAGGTTTATTGGGAATAAGCCGTTGAGTTACAAGCGAAGTAGGCCGCTACCTCAAGAGTTTTGGAAAAGTTACTTTCTGCCACAACTTCACTTTTCCTAAGCCATTATAACTTGTCGAGCGAAGGAGACGTAATAAATAAATCAAATATTTTTTAAAAGAAGTGAAAATAAATACTGAAGTAGATTAAAAGTAAAACCTGTAATACTTTTTTTCTTTTTAGAACTATTATTCAAAACATGAATATTTTATATTGAGTACATATAAAGTTTAATTATGTAATATGAATATACAAAATTATTATATTGAATTCTAAAGACCTTCATAATTTTATAAAAATGTTACTCTGTCATGTAAAACTTTAACAATCCACAATATTGACTTCTCAGAGCAGAAATAGGAAATTTCGAAGTTTACCAAACATTAATTTAGTGTTTTTTTTTCAATTGACCTGAAAACTAAACTATGAAATTGTTTTAAAGAATACCGAACCTACGTAATGGACCACGAATAAACAATTTACATTTTCTCTCTGTGTTCAAAAAGGGTCAAGCCATAGGTATTAATTAATACATTTTTCATACCTTTGAAGTATTAATTGATTCTAAATTTATTATCGAGTGCCATTGAAGCGAAAAGGTAGGTGGTAATTGCCATTCCGAGAATTGTTCTCGTTTGATGTGATTTTAGTCGTCTGCTAAATAAAAAAACAAAACAAGCAGGTCGGTCAGATTTTTAAAAATTAATTTAATTTTCCTGATAGATTGAACGAAAAATAAAAATTGAACATAAATTTAAGTATTTGAAGTTATCAATCGAATATGGAGATTAAGAGGTAGGGGGCGAGCGTCTAGAGGTTAGCGTAACAAACTACTAAGTCCAAGATCGCGGGTTCGTAGCCCGGCAGGTGGCCTTAGGATTTTTTAAAGGGAGTAAAAAATCCTTAGTTACGCCTTCCTTCGAAAGGGGCGTTAAACGGGGGTCCTGAGCCTGTACGATGTCAGGTACTCGTTAAAAATCCCTATACTAATTAAACCTGGATAGGCAAATTTTAGAGCTCCCACAGTAGCATCTTCCGATTAGCCATAGCAGCATAAAGTGACTGTGCATAAAGTATAAATAAACAAACAAGGGGGTCAGGTGGCTCGTTGATGTGGAGGGTGACCTGAAGGCGATGGATATAAACCGTTGGAGGCGCCTTGCGGTGCAGAAGAAATTAGCAGAGGCCAAGGTTCTCCAAGGACAAGTAATAAATAAATTAATCGAACAGTAATAAAACAATGAAAACATCTTAAAAACATTATTATTAACGTTTATATTTCTTTTGTAACAGTATTATATTATGTTCCCCATTCTTCCACCACACCACATTTTGGAACCAGCTCCCACCTAATATCCGCCATGCTTCTTTCTCTATCAAAATTCAAACCCATGCTTTTCCTACATCACTTTAAATCGGAAACAGATGCTCCTTAATCAGTTAAAATTATCATCTCATATCCATCAGAATCAACTATTGGCTTTCACTTATAACGATGTATTTTTAATATAATATTAATGTTTTCTCGTAATTCTGGTTATTTTAGGTTTGTTTGTTTGTTCATTTAACGTCACTTTATGGTGCTAAGGCTAATCGGACGATGCTACATTGGGAGCTCTAAATTTTGCCTATCCAGGTTTAATTAGGATAGAGATTTTTAACGAGTACCTGACATCGTACAGGCTCGGGACCCCCGTTTAACGTCCCTTCCGAAGGACGGCGTAACTAAGGATTTTTTACTCCCTTAAAAAAATCCTAGGGCCACCTGCCGGGCTACGAACCCGCGATCTTGGGTTTAGTAGGTTATTTTAGGTTTTTATTTTTATTCTTCCTTAAAAACTGTATGATTCTTATTAATTAGCTCATATTATATTTTTATTGTTCACACCAGCTATTCTTAAGGTATCTGGTCCCAGAATAAAATTGTTTTTCTATTCTATTACGTAGATAGTCAACACTGTCTCACTAATTAGTTCGCTAACTAATACACAACTGTTGGCAGACGCTAACTACAACTTAATTGACTACAACCTATTAATTGTAATTATTGAGGCTCATAAATAAGTAGCATTAAATAATAAATAATTATTGTTAGTAATTCTATGTAAACTTCAAGACAAGTTTAATTTAGATTGGCAGCTAAAATCGAAAATTTAAATATGTTGTTCAATTCCAATAGTTGGGGTTATTTTATTATTAAAGAAAGTTCTTCTATGAAGGGTAAAAAAGACAAAATTTGAATATTTCTCATATTTTATAAGTCGTTTCCGCGTTCCCCCCATTTTCCTCTCATGTCCCATGACAATAGCCATGTATTATCAGACAAAAACTATAATTGAGAGAAAAAATCACTTGGCTATGGAAATTAGTTCAATTTTTTTATGAGGGAGGAGAGGTCGATTGAAGGTAGACTTTATATAAGGCACTTTTTTTAATTTTCGCCTTCATCTTGAAAATTATTGATAGTAAATATATTATTTCAAATAATAATTAAATCTTAATAAATTTCCTGTGTAGGAGTAACCAACGATTTCTGAGATATGTGGTCGTCCAAACAACATTTCGAGCACAAATTTTGAATTATTGAATTTTACATCTCCGTATTTCCTGTTATAAAGGTTTCAAAAACAAGCATCATAAAAGGCAACACACAAAAGCAACGCACGACCAACAAGGCTTCAAGAGATGGAAAAATAACGAATTTGACTCAAGTTCGTGTTCGGGTAATTCCCATCGAGAATTTTCGTGATAATTCTCATTTCACTTCTAACTCAGTGTTTGTAACGGTGAACCTTCAAAATAAGTAATAAACCTATGTGATCTACAGATCCTCCTGGAGCTTACCAGCCTCAATAAAATGGGTACCCTTAATTGAAGGAAAAACCTGCCATATGAGTGTGACCTCGGAGAAATGACACCCTGCACAACCGTTTTCTTTGAAACAGTAGTCTCTACGATGTACTGTTGAACAAGATCCTTTATTGTTTGTAGTGCTAAGATTTTTTTAATGCTTTTTTTACTTTAAGCGGCAAGTGTTCAGGTTTTGGTGAAAAATAATTGTGATAATAATAATAATAATAATAAGTTTTTACTACACATCACATACAGCAGCTTAATATATGGAATACCAAAATAAAATCTCACATACCTTTGGAATTTCAAACTTTTTGAACACATTTTCAGTACCCGAAATATATTTAATTATTATTATTTTTGGAATTAATACTGACTTTATGACGCTGGCGGTGACAGAAGGGCAAGCAAATCCCATTGAATATTTCAAACTGTGGATAAGTTCTAGCGAAGTTTCTAACTGGACATCGTCAGTTTAGTCAGTCCAAGTTGCAGATGGTGGCTCTTATTGCTTCGTTTAAGAATGAAAATGCTAATATCTGAATCTATTTTAGTCAATTTTCGATGTTAAATAGTTAATTAGTTGTAAAACATCTAATTAATATATGACTAATATAGTTATTAATAAAAAATAAATTAATAATCCACCAACTTCGACAGGCGGGTTTTTGGAATTCTCTAGTTGTGCTAAAATATATATTTATATTATATTTGAATCATAGTCATTAACGACCAGGCATTAGAGTAAGATATAAACTTAAAAAAATGGGATTCCTTAGGAAAATTGAAGGGAAAAAAAGATGAGAAGGAATTCGCAACTCAATCATTAGAACAGACCTCAGAGACAGCAGTTAATCTCATCGAAGAAAACCGGCTCAGATGGTTTGGCCATGTACAAAGAATGGTATATAACAGACTGGCCAAGATAATATACGAGGCTATGATTGACGGATGAAGGTCTAGAGGAAGACCCCGACATACCTCGGAAGAAGCTGTTGAGGAAAGCTTCGCGAAGAGAAACCTTGAAGGGAATAGAAAAAGAGAAATGGTAGAGGATCGTGAGGTGTGGTCCGGACATTGCAGAAGGAAACCTCACACTGCTTGAGCTATAGAGAGGATAGGCGATGATGATGAAGATATATATATTTATTGATTAATATATATTTTTCTATGCATTCATTTAATTTAAAAAAAAACGAATAAGGCTCAAAAGGACACGATCTTTTTCATCTTAGTAAATATAATTACGCTTTTTCGGTATTTTATCTGTTCACCTGGTTATGAATATTGTTGATATTTCCATTTCATAATTTCATTTTATTTTCCCTTGAGTATATCTGGATTAACTAACCAACATTTTACAATGACAAAGAGCAATATCTTGTCTTCCTTACAATTTCTATAATAGATTATTTCTTATGCTTTTTAAATAAATATATTTGCTATTCTATTAAAGATATTCCATTAGCCGGATTGAATGGAAGAGCACTTGATCTGAAGACGCTTTCTTCTGTGTCCACTCACAGCTGGCGACGTCCCATGAATATATTAAAGCGATGTTTTATCCATCACCTTCTTAAGGGACAGTCTCCAATACGCCGATTTGTGATTATCAATATTAAAGGTTAAAGGAATTTTCAACTTTGTACACGCAGTAAAATAGGACAGTGAGGAAGAAACTGCGATTAGCTGAGAACTAATACGGGTACGATTTAATTAATAATGTTATTGATTTTAAAATCTACAAATAAGATGGTGCTAAAAAAGAGAGAAGGCGAAATTTGATTTGGGGTAAGGCGAAGTATGATAAAGATGAGAGAGGGAATACGTTTGAACAAGTGGAGAACTTATTAAAATATTTTAAAATCATAATAAAGATAAAATATGTGGAAGAAAGTGGCCGAGTAGAGGTCAGAACGAATTTCTCGTAGAATTGGAGAAAAACTTTATTGATTAGCCAACGTTTCGACCTACTTTGTAGGCCTTCTTCAGGGCTAAAGTGCAAAATACAGGCAATTAAGAATAATAAAAAAAAAACATTGGCTTATCAATACAGTTTTTCTCCAATTCTACGAGAAATTCGTTGTGACCTCTACCCGGACCACTTTCTTCCACATATATTAACAAGGTCAACAATTATCATTCAAAAATAAAAATAAAATAATTCAAGAGGACATATAGTCGCGGATTAAGGAAATGAACAGCTTTTTCGTGCTCATCTTCACATAGAAATTACCTTTTTTTATACTTAAAAATCTATAATAATATTATCCTAAAAATAAAATAAAATTTAAAACTTTTTCAATAAAATAATAGATAACGAATTCAAAATTAATTGAATCGAAATACAAATTCATTAGGGCGTTATTGGCGATTATAAACTATTATCAACATATCGCTGTCAAAACAATACCGCCTATCTACACTTAAGGCGATTTTACAGGAGAGAAAAAAAACCGAGCCATATGTGATGTTATCTTATGTGTATCGGTTATCATTCAATTACTGTTTACCGCACTTTTTTGCGTTCAACCTTGAAAACAATTTTTAATAGCGTGTAATTCAAGAGTTCAAGTCCACAACCGTTATCCTAGAAACAGTATGCTCTATACCATAAAGAGAACACAATAACATAAACAGTACACTCTATGCCACCCACTGAATCCAAAATCCTTCCTGGGTTTTAGTGGTACAGGTATTTTTTACTGTATAAAGTTCCCAATTACTGTTTTGTTAACTCTAATGGTTCTTGAATTTTATTTACAGGAATACTACAGTTTATCTTATAGGTATATTTGTCTGAATTTATAATTCTGCATCGTCTTTTAGGGTTCAAATAGACAGCCTGTTTTCCTGAAATGTCAATACAACTTTAAGATATAATTCACCAAGCTATATATAGACTTTCGATTTTGACAAATTGACCGTTGTTACCAAGTTATTTCAGCAGGGGTTTTTATACATTGTTTCTAACATAAGTTATCTTATAGTTGATAACATAAGTTATCTTAAAACATTATTTAAATTTAAGCTAAAAGTTTTATGAATAAAAAGAAAAATGAATATTTTGAGTACTATTCTCTCTTAACGGTTATTGTCACTAGCCCTGAGAGTATTATAAATTCCTCGTTGAACCATTGCGTTAGCCGTGAATATTAAGTGGTTACCAGCCCGCTAATCTAATGCCCCGGACAAAGAATAGGCCACAGTTTTTATAGCACCATTAGTATGGAGATTGGATAATTCGTTCCATTCTGTCATGGAGGGCATTGTGCACGCGGACAAAGGGAACCACAATTAGAAAATGCTAAGCAGATTACCTTCTCGTTAAGCGACTTGAAAGAAAATACCTCGGGTAAGTGTGATAGCTAATGTAATCATTGTAATCTCTATAATTGTAATATTTTTAATTTTATGAGCAATATGATGCAGGATGAGAGATCTTGTTCCTCAACAGGGCGTGATACTCTCGGATTTGTATGCTTTTGTTAACGATTAAATCATATTCTGATTGAGGACTTACTGTTTTCCAGCGCATTTCTATGCATATGCAAAATGCATGGATATTTCTTTTGGAACTATATGCAATTAATATTTAGGTCGCGCTATGTGGCCTTATTACAAAGATTGCTTGCACGACTGGGATTCGACTTATAATATTGACATTTTAACTTTCGACGTCGATTCCAAAAATGTCCAAGTCGGCTCAGAGGTTATTAACATTTTAGAGATCTGTTCGTAAATATACACAACTATACAAGCTCAACTCAATAGTCGCGGTGCTATTAATTTAAATAAAAATAAAACATATAGATGTACTAAAACTCTTTTATTCATTTTACTATTTTCAATCTTTCCAAAAATGTCTTACAGTTTACCTCTATCTTCATAAATGTTCGGAATTTCGAAAAGAAATCCTGGATTTATTTTGAACTAACCAGTGTTAACAAAATTTTACTGAGAAAAGAGAACAGAATTGGATGAAAACTGTCTTTTATTTTATTTATTATTTCATCATAACTAATCCATATTAGAACTATACAGGCTTACAGTTTACCTCTATCTTCATAAATGTTCGGAATTTCGAAAAGAAATCCTGGATTTATTTTGAACTAACCAGTGTTAACAAAATTTTACTGAGAAAAGAGAACAGAATTGGATGAAAACTGTCTTTTATTTTATTTATTATTTCATCATAACTAATCCATATTAGAACTATATAGCCTGGTTGCAGAAACCACAATAAACAACGAAATCGACAGACCACCAACAGGTTCGCTGAGAGCCCTCACAGCTAGCGGTCCAGCCGATACCAATCAGGCCTGGCTAAAATTCATAACACATAATATGGTTATATATAATTAAAAATAATTATTATTAACATTTTATTTAAACATATTATAATTTTGAGTCAGATAGATAGAGAGAGAGTGAGAGAGAGAGGGGGGATGGAGAGAGAGAGAGAGAGAGAGAGAGAGAGAGAGAGAGAGAGAGAGAGAGAGAGAGAGACTGTAGTTTACTTAAAATAAAATGAAAACTGTAAATCCTTAAAACTTGTAGGATGCAAAACCCTCAAAACACCGCGGATATGCGTTCATATTATTTTCGATTATTACCATTTCAGTTGCATTATTTCTGCATAATATTTTCTTCCTACATACCAATCTTTCCTAGTACATGGAGCCTTTAATAATTATTCTTTTTATTAATTTCACCCGAATTGGGAGTATTCTGCATCAATCATTAGCACTTGAATAATTAATTCAGCGCTCAAAATTAAAATCCTCAAGCAATAATCATAAACGAAATAGTTTCGCTTCTTCATTAAAAAGTTAATATGCAGAGTTCGAAGAATGATTCAAGAATTGACAAATTAAATAGGTTCTTAGACATTAATTACTGATTTATTATTCGGAATTTCAATTTAGAAGCAATCACTCATAACGCAATATTCTCCAAACTTCAATTAAAAAGAATGCTCACGTTTCAGAGGAAATTAGTTCAGGGAAGCTGTGGCCGAAATGGTACAACATAGCGCAGACCACATTGAGACAAATGGGTGTAGGTGGCTCAACCCTCTCGGCAGTTTGTCACAGTTATTCCGGCCGTGTCCCGTTGGCTTTCCCACCGCTAATATCTTCCCTCCTACATCCAGCCTTATTGGTTCCGAATAGGTTACACACATCTCATCCTAGTGTCGTAGAACACATGGCATCCGAGAAGCGACAACTGTGGATAACGACAGGGAAGAGCAATGTTACAAAGCTAAATAATATACAATATTAGCTTAACTGGACTTTAAGTACAATATCCCAGTTATGATAAACATATATTATTCAAAAGAAACGATAAAAATATGTCGCACGGTGTCTGAGATGCAGCAAAGTTGTTTGTAGTGGAAAATATGTTTTATTTTATGATCATATTTCCTGTAATAACAACTGCATTATGGATTATTTTGTTACATTAAATATACAATCCAAATTAGCATATCCTCGAGGGACGATTAATGGAGAACATTGGGAGAAAAAAAATACAGTCTGCATTATCGCTATTCTATATTAATGCAATAAACCGTAATTAAAAATTAGATGGACAAGATATGAAACTTTGGAAATATTTTGCTGACTAATTACAATTTATAAACTTTATGAAATAAGCAAAACGTTCTTTATGTAGCCAATTAAATGTTGGAGAAGTCATAACCAAGTCCATGTTCGACTAAAAACTAATGAAGGTTTAAATGAAAAAAATTAAGAAAATACAAAAGTAAAATTGATTTAGGTGTTATTATTTTATTTTGTTTAGTTAAAGATCTTCAGGTCCCGGATTTGAAGACAGGTTATTACAGAATAATTCTATCATCATCATAGTCCGTTTTACCTACCACTAAAGCAGTCTGAGGTTTCCTTCTGTACAGTCCGGGCCACACAGTACGATCCTCTACTCTACCATTCCTCTTCTGTTCCATTCCAGATTTCCTAGCAAGCATTCCTTAACTCCCCATTCCCAGTTATTTCGGGGTTTTCTTCTGGACCTTCTTCCATCAAGCTTAGCCTTTTGTGTTATCTAGGCTAGATTGTTTTCCATTCTTAGCACATGTACAAACCATTCTTAACTGTTTTCTTGAGTTTTCTGTAGTATCCGCTTCGAGGCTTGATCTAATAATCGAGTTATAAATACGGTCTCGTCTGATTTTACCTTATAGCTTTCAAAGGAATAGCAAAGCTTGGATCTTACTTCTATGTCTGGTGCTTAGCGATCAAGATTCCGAAGAGTAAGTAAAAATGAAGAGTAATGTAGACTTGTATGCCCTCAGTTTGGTTTCATTGGATACTTCCTTTTATTCAGGAAGTTTCTATTAACTTAAGACAAAAGGAGGAGAGACTCTCCTTGCAACTTGAGGGTATAATTAAGCATTGTCTTTGGAAATAGCATCCTTCAGAACACTTGGAAAGGTAAAGTAGGCAAGCGCCAAATCCGATATGGCTGATACCCCACAGACTGAATAAAAAAATTCAAAAGCAAACAAATGAGAAGCTAACGTTTTTTTGTAGACCTGATTAGTTGTCTAAAAGGCCCATCTAGTTCTTAATGCAATTATTTAATGTCATAACAATATTTTTTATAATTTTCATCTTATACATTTTAAAAACGTAAATAAAAATATTAGTGTCGATATTGCAAATATAGGAAACTCAAGAGTGCTCATTGAAATATATAAAAACTTTTGATTTGGGAGCTGTCGATACGATGCCGTCCGACAGAACTCAATGAGATGGTATTTCAATGATCGAGGGTTGAACTCCACCCCTACCATTCTTCCCCTCCAACCCTCTTCCATATTTTAGCTGCTCTGCTAATCAGCGATAATGAATTATTCAACTTCCGCTCTAGATGTTTTGCCAGTTAGATATCTTCACGCTTACATTACGTTCAAAATCTAATCCATCATTCTAACCTTGTTTTTCAACAATGTTTTATTAAATTACTTTTCAGTCAGTTGTTTTGTACGTTTTTAAAGGAAATGTTATTTAGTAAAAACAGGTTTCTGGAATCTAAAACTTTTTATACAAAATATTTACTATAATTCCTTATACATTTTCCCCAACTTTTTAAGGGTTTGGTGATGAAACAAAGTCTGAAATTATGTTTTTGATTTGGGAATCATTTTCAAAAATTTTACCCTTAAGGAAGTTGCCCAAATTTCTGAATAAATGGAAATGTGTTGGAGATTAGTCTGGCGAATGAGGTTGGTATGGGAGGAATTTGCAACACAGTTCGTTTAGTTTCTTCACCGCCTATCGTGAAACATGAGGCCTATTGTTAAAACGTGTATGACGTGTACGTTAGGTCCCTTCTGATTAACCAATGCATTTCAGATGGTAATGTTTCTTCCAGCTTGGGCTGCCGAAAAAAAAATTACACGTAAATCGCGTGTTTCCATGACGATATTTGATGGCATACTAACCATTGTTCGTTCAATTGTAGTGATAGTAAATATTATAAAAAATAAGAGAATTAATAACAACTCATTAAAATCTGTAAAGTGGACAGAGAGAACAACAGAAGACTACTTATTCCACTTTGCATTTTAGAGTTAGTAAGAACGGTCATTCCATATTAAACCACCAAATATAATCAATATTGGAGGATGGAAATAGTAGGGGGGGAATTCATAAATAACACCAAAATAAGTGAAGACTTTTTATATTTGTGCCGACGTTTCGACCTACTGTGTAGGTCATCTTCAGGGCTATGAGAGAAAAACACAAATAACTATAAAAAAAACATTACAGTACCAAGAATGTAATAACACGTAGAGTAATAGACAAGTAAAAATTGTGATGGATATATTATTAAGGGTAATGAATAAAAAAATTACAGTATAAATGCACAGAAGGGTGATAATGTAAACAAGATACAAAGAGAAAGAAAGATGAAAAGGTAAACCGAAAGATACAAAATGAAAAAGAAGGTGAGATAAAAGTATGGGAAACCTAGTTTAATTACAGATGAAATATAAAATGTATGATAATAGACTCTTAGGGTGTTACATAAGTAAAATGTATGGAAAATGAAACAAAATATGATGCCAAATAATAAATACAGAACATATATGCTGAAAGTAATGAATAGGAATCTAGTTGAATGATAGAGATGTAAAAATTTGAAAATATAAGTATGGAATATTATAAAAATGTATATAATTAGAATGAAGTTATATTAATACAAAATATGACGTAAATACAAAAGAAACTTATAGAAATAAAGGTATAAAATTCTAGTCGGGGAAAAGAGAAATAAGGTAATAGTTCTGATGAAACGTCGGCACAAATAAAAAATAAGTCTTCACTTATTTTGGTGTTATTCATGACTGCACCTCCCCCCAACTATTTCTCTCTCTCACATAATCAAATGCTATGTACTGATGCGGGCGGCACCATGAAAGGGATGCTGAGCGGGGAAAATGTGTCGTGTCGGGACACATGAAAGGGAATATGTTTGGGACAAAGATCAGACCTTTTGTGTCCCTTGTGGAGTTTTATGGTCCAAGATGGCGGAGAAGGAAGGAGAGGGGGAGAGAAGAAAACTCTTGAAATAGGAGGCTGAAGAAAGCACTATAGAGATAGACGCAGAGCAGGAAGGTACTCGGGAGACGAGGCCGGAAAGAAGAGCGGCCGAACGAAGCGGGCGGAGATGTCAAGGAAGAAGACCGACCGACCTGTAATCCAATCTACCCCTGTCCGCAGATAAGTTTAATTTATTTCCTGTAATGTATTTTATGGCAATCCTTTTTATATATTTAAAATCTGAATCATTAACCTTGTTGAAATTAAATAAATAAACGATCCTTATTGTAATTCTTCTGGTGCTTACATACTCCAGATACACTATTTATTTATAAATAATATATTGAAGGTATAATAGATGAGTAAATTAGTAAACACAAGATTAGACCTTTGGAAAGGAACCTAATTAAGATTAAGGAATATAAATAATAATTTGAGTACTCATCCTAAATGAGACTCTGGCATCCCAAATATCAATATATATATTCAAGATATATTTAAAAGTAGAAACATAGCACAAGAGTAATGGTTTAGATGTATTTGATAATTATTGATATAATTATGGGCTAAACTAGAAATTTCTATATATAAGAGATAAGAAAGAAAGAAAAACAGGCCAAAACAACAACAGGAAAACCACTACATGAAGAAATATATTTAGGAGAAAACTGAAATCATAATATTCTATGCATGACTATTTTCCTCGTGTAAGTTATACACAAGTAACTCACTAGGGCTTGGATGTTAAAGATATTTCTGGGCTAAAAAGTAGCAGGAGAGCCTGTAGGAAATATATGTTATGTTTTATCTTGTAGCGCTTGCCCCATCAACTGGAACAGATCTTTGGAGAGCTTCCAGTCCTCAAACTTGTATAGCAAAGATACAATCGATGGGTTGCAGATTTTAAGCATTCTTTTTTGTTATTTTTGATCCGAAAATTTTGGACTCATAAATATTCTCTCCAATCTAATGTAACATATACTGAATCATAAATAATTAAAGAGATAACTAGCTACAAGAGCTAAATGAATCAGATATTATTTTTTGCGAAATTTATTATAGCATTCTAATGATTGGTATCGCATTTGTTTGTCTTATATGAAATAAATATAACATCTATAGTTTGTTATTTCACGGTAGATAATAGAGGGTGTGGTGTAACGTAGTGGTAGAGCACTGAGTTGCCGATCGTAGGTCTCGAGTTCAAATCCGTCTCTGGCAGATAATTTATTTAAACTGGAAAAGGGAACTGTGGAATCTGGAGACCCTCCTGAGGCTCACCCATCCTCTATGAAGTGGGTATCCTTAATCGGAAAAAAACCTGGCGATTAAGCTTAATCTAGGACAAATCTCTTTCCTGCACAACCGTAGTCCGAGAAACAGTACAGTCTCTACCACGTTCCTAACCCCAGACCCTTCATGGGTTCTAGTGGCACAATTTTTTTTTATAACTGGTAATAGTAAATTATACTAGAGTGGAATATTAACACAATGAATAAAAAATAAAATGCCATTTTCAAAGAAGTAAGGATTAACTATGGTTAATATTTGTTGAAAGTTAGAATAATGATCCATTTTGTAAGTTTAGGAATGTAATAGATTTTCTATTTACAAAAGACGTCTTAGCCACTTTGGACTAAATTCGTTTCAACTGTCTTGTTTTCTTCTCTTTCATTAGTTCACCGTGTTTTTGCTTTCTTTCTTCTATCCTAATTGCGACGGTTTTTCTTTTTGGTCTTTCTTGAAAGCCTTGGGCATTCTGAAGTTTTTTCTAAGTGAAGAATGCTCTTCCATGCCCTTCGGAGAGATAGGTTTTCAATGTCTTTTTCAGTCTCTTATTTAAGAAGTCATTATTTAAGATAAGTAAATACTCTTACGGTCATTCTGTTTGGGTTCATCCTCTGCAGGGGTGTCCATCGTTTTCTAATCGTGCCTGTATGTGTGAGGAGTTGATATGATATGACATATATGATGGTAATGGATTCGTTTCTATTGCTTTCCTTCTTTGATAGGTACCAACGTTTTTCTTACTATTGTATTATTTTCTTTTAAAACATTTATCATTTTTTATAATAACTTGGCTAAGCAAAAATACTTAGTGTACAGAATCATCGAACTATGATCGTTCAAAAACTGATGAAATGTGTCTTAACTTTTAATGCTTACCTAATAAACTGCAACATGTTACCATACAAATTCTTGTTAACCTACTTCTTCGGTCGTTTCAATGTCTCATCTCTGCAATAATGGGTAAGCAAAACAGATATTGTGATGTGGAAAGTGTACGAAACGCAGTAAAATTATTATGCTTCTAATAAGAATCAGAAATGTTTCAGAAGTTATTAAAAAAAAATATGAAACCATATCCATAATACTTTATAGAGTAAAGTTGCCGAGTTTACAAAAATAAATTTCTATCTCCTAGAATAATCTGTGGTTTTAGTTTGTTTGTTTGTATATTTAACGTCACTTTACGCTGCTATGGCTAAACCGAGATGCTACAGTGAGAGTCCTAAATTTTCCCTATCCTATTATAATTAAAAAAGAGATCTTTAACGAGTTTATGAAACCTCACAGCACTGGGCTGCCATTTTACACCCCTTCGTACCAAAGATTTTACTCCCTTTAAAAAAATCTTAGCAACCTTGGACATAGAAAGTTCTTGTGCTAACCATTACCCCGCAGGTGACCCTATGTCTGCTAAATCTTAAAAAAGTCGACGGATTTTTATTTACTATTTTCATCGAACGTATCTTGAAATATAAAATTTCAAATTTTGAGAGAAGAGAGAATTTTTCAAACTAATGATCCAAAATTCACCTTTTATCAAACTATCGTTACTAGGTGGGTGACTTATCGAGACGATATAGTTGACAGACCCACGCCTATAATGAGACACACCGCAGGTGATGGGTGCTCTGAGAGGCAATTACTAATGCCAGTGCTACCGTCGTCGTCTTGAGAGCAAGGGATCACTTCTAGGTTCTGCATTCAGGATGGAACTGTTTCCTTAGCATGATGGTAGGGTGTGTAGGGCGATGAATACTAATCGGCTCTATAACGTTCCTTAAGCGATCAACTCCCTCTTTTATCATGACAATTTATAGTGTCATTAAAGTAGTGATCGAAGATCTGTTTAATCTCATAATTGCAATCTTGAATGCATTTCAAAACCAACGCAGTAGAATCTTGTATTCCTAACGTCGTCCTAGAATATAGGAGGTATTTGATATATATTTTTTCATCATTTTACGAAAGATATTAGCAAACAAAAAGCGGCTCAAGTCGAAGGCGGAAATGAGCGGTTGATTCCAACCAAATTTTGATAATTGTCATCAGTAACACTCATAATAATTACATTATAATCAATTATTTAATCTTAAGAAGGAAAGTACTGCCATAATGAAGGATTATTCCAAAAATCTAAGTCTGAAAATGATTAAGTCGATTTAATTCTCCGAAAACATAAAGATGCATAAAAGTTAATTCAAATAGAATTTTTTTTTTACTGAGCATGTTTATAGACTATTATATTATTAACGAAAGACATACAATGTCTTATACTAAAACAATACTATTAATAATGTAATTTTGCTGAATACAATGCAAAGGATAGTTTAAACTTACATTCTGCTTGTATTATAAAGCTAATAGAGATCATATGTTCTCTAAAATTGGATGGTACTGTAAATGGTTTAGTACGAATTACACCAACAGTCCATAATTATCTTCATGCATACAGATGTTATAAATAAAATTTGATTACTATAGTATAAACCCGTAGAGGCATCAAATATTTGCAACATTGTTTAATATATAAGTTGGACAGAGGTTGAACAAAGCACATAAGTTCATCTTATCATTTCACATATATTAAGTAATATGAGCAATTGGCAAACTTGAGGGTTATTTAAATTATAATAATAATTATTTTACGTATTTGCCTCCTAAATTATGTGGTTTATTATAATTTAATAGATCGATAGTTTAAGGTTAAATATCTATTCTTCTCTGTGTAGTGACTAATTCTATGTAAGCTGAGTAGGTCTGTTCATGTTCAGTAAAAAAGTATTAATTTTTATATTTGTTAGTTTTTAATTAAATTTAAAGTTGTTTTCAGTCTTGGAATAAGGCAATGAACTAAACGTTTTATCTGAGAGAGTCAAGCGACAACACAAAATTGACTTTTCCCTAATATCGCAGTTTATAAACGACAATGAGGTTTATGAAATGATGGGGATTAAGTACTAAAGGTTGTTGTTTATCCCAAGAGAGAGAGAGAGAGGGTTGGCCTCCGGCTGAAGGAAATGCCCGTGATCAAAGATATAACTTCCTCTGGTTTATGTTTGGCCAGGGCATTACACTGGCCTACCGCCAGCGCTGGGCCGCCAAATTGTGGCCATTGAGACAATGCCTATAAACGATGGAGGAAAACACATTTTACTACTTTAATTCAAATATAAAAACTCTCATATTTTCTGTTTTATCATATTAGGACAGTCCATTCTAAACTCCATAACAACCTTCTATACCCAAGATCGCGGATTCGCAGCCCGACAGCTGGCTCTCAAAGGGAGTAAAAATTCCATGGTTATGCACAACTTCGGAGAAGAGGAAAGATGGCGGTTCCCAGCCCACTGTGGGGCCAAATCGAAAAAACTCGGCCAAAAGTCGAAAAAAGCTAAACATCGTTATAAAATAATTTACTCGGGGGTTTTGGGAGTCTCTGATCACGAATATGAACTCAGAATTAGAAAATTCAAAATGGCGAATCCAATATGGCGGATACATCTTTTGAAAACCGTATAAAACAATTAATTTACAATTTGTTTCTTAATTATTAGATTTTAATTACACATAGAGTAAAAATCAGTCAATAGCATTAGTAATATAATCATTATAATCGTATGATATTAAAATTTAGAATAAAAAAGTAACTTCGTAATCCGATTCTGCATTGAATGTTTCGGTTTCACTTGTACTGCTATCGTTTAATTCACTTGATTCAAATTGAGCCAAAATACTGTCATAAGTTGGAATTGATGGAGGTTTTAATAATTTTAATACATCCTCACTTAACGATTTTAATGGTCTTTGTGGAATTAGTCGACAACTTGAAATGAATGGGTCACTCATTTCTAAAAAATGTTTAAAGACATCTTCCATTGTCTTTTCTCTGTAGTTTTTGCGCGCAAATTGCAGCCTAAAATCTCGAAATAACTTATTTCAAGCTTCCTGAGCTTCCTGTGACAACTGACCGATTGGCGAAATGGAATTATCGATTATTTCCTTTCCGTGAATCAACAGCTTATGTACAGTAGTCGGCATATAATACCAATCGTAAATTTCTACAAATTGCCGAGCTGTTTCTATTGCGTATTTTTCATTAGCTTCCGTGTCGATTTCATGACCGCAAGATATTGCTTGTAGTATCACATAAAATCGATCAATTAATCAATTTTATGAAATATGTAACAAACACTCGAAACATCGGATCCACGCATGTAAAGTTGATAATCCAAACGCTAAAGCCTTTTCTTGTATGGGTATCTTCAAATTGTGATCTAGTTTATTAAAATTGGAAATAGACTCTAAGCAAACAAAACAACGTTGGGCAGATTTGCAGTCCATTAAGGAATTGCAAACTTTTTGATCGATAATAGATAAGCATAATTGGAACTTCACTAAAATTGTTTTCCCGGGAAAAGTAGATGTAAAAGGTTGCATGCATTTCATCTATCTGTACTTGAGTAAGACTTTTTGTATCTTTTATTAATCGATCGCTTTCTTTAACGAATTGCAGTTTTATTTGCCTGTAATATCTTGGCGAGGATAGCCTTGGATTTTTCCAAATTACCAAGACTTCTCCAGATGACGGATTTTTGTAAATTAATTGTAGGGGTACGAATGCAGTGAAGAAAAGATTTTGGTCTGATTTGTTGTGATCTAATTCTTGTTTGTAGATGCTGTGCCCGGCACTACCGTCCATACCCCACTTTCCGATTAAGATTAAATTTTGCAATTTTTCTTCCGATCATCGATCAAATACCTCACATTGAGTTTTAATAATACGTTGAAGCGTATGATGAAGAAGAGCTTGCAAACTTTTTTCTACACTGTCCTCATTTACAGTAATTTTTTCAAGAGGGTAACACTCTTTCCGAGCTTTACTTAAAGTATTTTTATTTGTATCTGTTGAAGTGAAAGGCAAAGAGTTCAGTTTCTCAGTCATTCTTGTTTCAATTTTTCGATAAATTTCTGTCGCCGGTGTGTTAAAATCATACTTCACAATTTGGAATATCTCTTTCCTTGTCAAACCATTAACTTTTGTTGTACTAGAATCTGAAATATGTTGATCATAACAATGTTCAATTAAGATATATTCCTTGTTTATTATAATAATTAATAATTATATAATATTAAAATTACAAAAGATTTATGCTTACAACTTAATATCGGTTAGTTACAAAACAAATTTTAAGGTTTTAGAAAAAAATCGATTATTAATAAAGGCGGAATTATGCGGAGCTGAAATTTAGATATATTATTCGTATTATGTTTCTCCACGACCTCGAATAAATTACAAACCGGAACAATGTGGAACATTTTAGTAATGTCTTTTTAAAATTTTTTTTTTTTTTTTTATTGCTAGAAAGCAAGCATGCCTATCTTATTCTTATACTTTTTGGGTAGATATAATAACATTTAACAAATTTTTATATTGTTATTTATACAATATAAAAATATGTTAAATGTTATTATATTGTTTAACATACCTGAAGGAATCGAATCCATTTTATTTGGAATAAAAAATGCGAATATACAAATATTGAGACGCCTTACAATGTTACCTGTTTTCTTCTCTTCCAAACATAACACTGGCCGCTCGCTCGAGAGCTAAGTTCCAACTGCCATCTGCCGGTGTATTGTCAAGTTAAGGGCCTATTATGAATGGATTTTACTTCATTAGGGACTACTTTAGCCAACCCTGCATAGAAAAATCTCCTTAGAAAACTTTCATTTTTTCGACTTTTGACCGGGTTTTTTCGATTTGGCTCCACTGTGCAGCCTGAACGGTGTTACATACTCGTTGAATAGGAAAAATTTAGGGCTCCCATTTCACCATCGTCCGATTAATCATTAATCACTATGATCAAGTGACAAAATCATAGTGTTCCCCAATGTATTGATTATTATTATTCTTTTTTCATATGAGTACTTTTAATTCTGGACGGCTTGGCCTACCTGGGCCGCAGTCAATATTAGGCTCATGTGTTTCTTCTTCCAAGATTTTAAAATATACCTAAATTTAAAAATTGCGGTTAATTGAGCTAGTTACTGTACTTGAATTTCCTTGTCAAGTTTAAGGATACTGAATGAAATTATTATTACCATTGTTGAAGAAATTGGTCCGGGTAGAGGTCACTGAATGAAATTCTCAAGTAATTTCAGAAGATCTTTATTGATGGCCAACGTTTCGACCTACGCTGTAGGTCTTCTTCAGGGCTATATACAAAATACAGACAATTTAAGAAAACGGTACGAATGTCTTAAAACATTTTAAATATAGATAAACTAAAAGAAGGTGAATACAGGCAAAAAAAATTGATAAAGATGTACAGTAAGGTAATTATGAAGGTTAAAATTTAGAAAATAATAATAAAACATGAAGAAAATAATAATAAAACAGAAAGTGTTGACAGTTAAAAAATTAAGATATTACAGATAAAAAATAAAAACTGAATATACAATAGGAATGTGAAATGATATGGGTAAATTAGAAAGTGATAAGAATTACGCACTAAAAATTATAGGTAATAAAAAAGAAGTAATAAAAATTGTAAAATTATAAAAATCTAGAAACGAATTATATAAAATAAAATAAAAATGAAAATAAAAAATATTTTAGAAAATACAGTATTAATATTGATAGGTAGAAAATACTTTATGCTAGTGTAAAGAATATTAATTGCATAAGAGAATGTAAGAAGAGAGTTTATATAAGTGTAAAATATCAATTGTATAAAAGTAGGTATGTCCTCTCTGGCTATGAAACACTGACTGATATAATTGAGAAGGAAGGATGGTCCCCCACCCTTACTAAGTGTAAAAAAAAATCCCTGAATATAAAAGCCGTTACAATGGCTATAAGTAACGTATAAAGGGGAAGAAGCAAATAGTGTAGAAGCCTCATATAAAGACTTGAAAATCCATACACACCACCCACATACACACTTTTGATAGCTTGAGACAATTACTGAAATATGTTCAGAATTTTAACTGAAATGCCAATTCAAGTTTTTCAAGATTGGTAAAAATCAGTTTTGTTATTTTATGTTTGGTATATTCATTAAAAATTAAATTCAAGTTATGCGTTTTTTGCATAGTTAAATAACATTTTCAGTGAAATTCCTTAAAGCTATCAGTTTAGTACCAATTCCGATGACCATGGAATAGGGTTGGGCGATAGTCGATATCACTATCGATAGGCCGATTCTATCGGCTGAAAACAATCGAATACTATCGAAAGTTTTTCGATTGCTGCTTCCTTTTTTTTCCAAATCTCTTCAATAAAGAATTTCAACTAATTTAATTAAATTCAATTACCTACTTACTATTTCAAATATGCAGGACTATAAATTATAAGATTATATCATAATGATGAGAAAAAAACCTAATTTATTTGAATTTTAAAAAAGTATTTACAATTCACATGATTACATGTGTTGAGTAAGGTTATAAAATCCAATGCTCAATACCGCGAATTTGGTTTGTTTGCACAAGTGTGAGGCTACATGTACCACCCAACATAAAGTAATTAGTAATATCGGAGAATAAAATAATGACACGTCCGGTGCGGCATCAAAGTTATATAGAAGAGAATCCTTCAGCTCTAGAAAGTCCAAGTTCAATTTCAAAAGAACTCGACACTGGACAGTGACAGATCAGAATACTTCCGAGAGATTCAAAACTTGAGGGTAACAAAGATCCATCGATAGTCTGCAGTATCGATAGTTAAAAACATTTTACTGTTTTTAATTTTTGATATCTTTTTTAAATGAGTTGAAATAGGTATAAGGTGTCACATTATTTATCCATATTAATCGGTTTCGAATACATTTTTATCCGACAGGCTATTTATAGATCATTTAGTTTCGCTTCGAACACTGTTCTGACCATCCATCTGCGTGGCCCCATCGCTCCATTATAGTGGATTAGTGGATTAGTTAGCTTCATAGGGCAGATCTCTTGCGATTTATTTTGGTTTAAATCCTGTTCTATCTCTCTCTGTCTGTCTCTCTCTGTCTGTCTCTCTCTCTCTCACTCTCTCTCTCTCACTCTCTCTCTCTCTTTCTCTCCTAACTGGCCAACAAATTCTTCTCCGTTATCTCTTCCCCTCGCTTGGTCCATTCTTCCTGCCTAACATAAGGTCCTTCTGATCGCCTGCAGATATCAGTCGGGTCTATTTCAGACAACTTAAATCTTTTCTTCGTGAACCATCTAAGTCTTTCTGTCCATTTGTACGTTCAGTATGTAAGTTAGGAAAACCTTTTGGATTCCAAACACATCTTTTCGTAGAGATTATAGTTCCAATTTATTCTTCAACTATTAAAGTGATATCGATCCTTTGGAAGTAAACCGGTGCAAATGAAAATAACATGCAATGTGCCAGTTCCTCCAAATTCTAAAGAAGGTTTTGCTGATTCGACACTGGCAAGACTGCTCTCTTCTGCTGGTTTTCTCCCAAAGGAGCGATATTACAATCGATGAAAAAGATTTCCGAAACCTTTTTTCATTCTTATTTTTCTCTCTGGGGGCCGTATTAAGGCCATTTAAAAAATTTAACTGCATACAAACTAGTCTTTGACATTACATGAATGAAGCAATAGCAGATTATGAATGAAAATAATTCAAAATATGATTAAGTTTGTAGAAAATTAAATAACACTACAACCCTTGAAGGATATTGGATTCAGAGCTTGATAGGGACTGTAATATTTGAAAGCTAACGGTTGTGCAAAGTGATGATTTGATTGAGGTCTCTCTCAATCACCAGATTTTTTCCGGATTAAATATATACACTTTGTGGGAACTAGATAAGCCTCAGAAGGTTCTTCGTATGCTTCTAGCCCTATTCAGAAAAGATGACAGAATAAAAATTTAACTTTTATATCCGGTAATTTCAATTTCATATAGGTGCTGAATTTATAAGTGTGAAAAATTCATAATTTTAGACAATTTAAAACAAATTGAAATACATCGAAAATGATGCAGGTATTTTTTAATGTTATTGTATCTTACTAATATTATAAATGTGAAAGTTTTTATGTTTGTCTCTCTTTCACGCAAAAACTACTGAACGGATTTGGATGAAACTTTACAGTAATATAGGTTATACATCAGAATGGGGTATAGCAAGCGGGGAATTAGGGGGGCGCACGGGGGCACGTTTTAGAGGTACTGTAGAGAATCCACTATAGTACATAATTAAAGGCAAATCAGGAATTTAGCATCTTGAAATTTGCAGATAGGTCCTTTGTATGATTTAAGAAAGAAGTTTGGATAATTCCACCCTTATTATAATAAGGGTTCAAAGGTTGTATGGAATCCGTCAGTTTTGAAGTTAGACATCTGCAATTTTGTACGAGTGACCTATAGTGAAAAAAATTAAATTATTTAAATAATTACATTATTTATTATTTTAAATTATTGTTAAAAAGCACTGTCAAGAAACTTTATGCGGTAGTCCAAATTCTATGCGAGCGAAGCCACGGGCAAAAGCTAGTATTATATACAACTAAGGCGTTAATCAACAGTGGATAGATAGATGCTGAAATTTATTTGATTATATTACTTGAAATAAATGTAATAAAATTACCATACAGAACGCTTTCTTAAATGGATCGATTCCCAGAAAAAAAACCCGAATGAAACTAGCGTTCCAAATTTTCCTTTGAACAAAAATATACAGCCTCCGGCCATAAATCAACAGTTTTTTTTTTATATTGGAGCAAGAAGCGACGCTATCTGCCGCAAGGGTGGGACCGGGCATTCTATTGAGGTCAGCGATTAGCATGGACAATGTTCCACGGCTTGGCTTCTTGTCCCTCTAAGCCTATCTACTACTTATCTAAGCTCTGGTTATTCCGAAAATAAACATTCTGATTTTAAGATGTTATCCAATAAGAAAATCTTTGTTGCTAAACCAAAATTCAAGTTAGTATTATACACTTCCGAAACAAAAATGTTAATTATTATTACCTTGATTTCTTCTGTTCGTGTGTGTCACTGAATTCCTTCTAGTAACTACTAACGGTTGGACCTATTTTGATGAAATTTTTTGGGTGTTCAAGTGGGTTCGAAAATGGTAATTAATCTATAAATTGATGGTAATCTATTAAAAAGGTTTCTTTTTTTTCAGCTTAAGTTTTTATTTAACTCGTTTAACCTTATAGTACACATGTATACCTACGCTTAAGTGATAGGAAAGTTGTGATAACTGTACCGTGATGACATCGTATATATTGAATGATAATTGTTGACCTTGATAATATATGTGGAAGAAAGTGGTCCGGGTAGAGGTCACAATGAATTTCTCGTAGAATTTTAGAAAAACTTTATTGATTAGCCAACGATTAACCTAAAACATTACTACACACAATATAACATTATTATCACTACTTCCAAGCTCACTATTACTGTAAGGCGTTTATTTGTTTAGTTATTTTATGACATTCATCGGGGTCCAACTTCACTCTCTATTTTTATCTTTACTCTTCCACATATCCTTGCCGTTTTGTGATAATAACCTGATTGTATAACACTTACTTTACTTAAAACAAACCTATTTTTTTATGCAATTGATATTATTTACACTTATATAAAGTCTTTTCTTACATTTTCTCTTATTTTATGCAATTTTATTTATATTTATTTATGTTATTCTTTACACTTGTATAAAATAGTTTTGCCTATCAATATTAATATTGTATTTTCTAAAAATTTTTATTTTTATTTTTATTTTATTCTATATAATTTGGCTTCTAGATTTTTATAATTTTACAATTTTTATTTCTTACTTTTTTATTACCTACAATTTTTAGTTCGTAATTCTTATCACTTTCTACATTTACCCATATCATTCTTATCATTTCACATTCCTATTTTATATTCAGTTTTTATTTTTTATCTGTATTACATTATTTTTTTACTTTTCAACCCTTTTTGTTTTATTATTATTTTCTTCATGATGTGGGTTACTACCTTTTGGCACTTAGTAGTTTATAGTATACACTTATACATTTTAACCTTCATATTTACCTTACTGTACATCTTTATCATTTTTATTGCCTGTATTCGCCTTTGTTTATTTATATTTAATATATTTGTACCGTTTTCTTATATTGTCTGTATTTTGCATATAGCCCTGAGGAAGACCTACAAAGTAGGTCGAAACGTTGGCTAATCAATAAAGTTTTTCCGAAATTCTACGAGAAATTCATTGTGATCTCTACCCGGACCACATTCTTCCACAGACATCATATATATTTTCACCAAAACGTTTCGAATAATTATAATCTTTATATCATTGTTATAATAATTTTAACTTTTTGGCCTAAGATGTTTGGACAAGACAACGTTTGTCGGTACCACTGTCCACGCCATATATTTTTTAAAAATTATTTTATTGAATTGTACAACTGTAATATATGCTTCTAGTACAATGGCTATAAGAATAAGTAATACATGACAGGACATGTAGAGGCACTACCCAATGGCAGCACTCTAATAACATTTCTATAATAGAAGGTCTCGAAGCCATCTTCTCTTCAGATGCCTAGGAGGATTGTCCGAGATGGAATTGGATGCAAGGATGGAAACTAGTGGGTTTGGATGGGCCTGGAGTTTATTATGGAATGATCGGTATCTGGAATGGACTAAATCGGTAACATATGGAACGTTAAGGTCATTATGGATTATTTATTTGTGACAAAATAAGGAGCGTTTAGGATTTTCCGAAGGATCACATCATGTATACATATATATCTAATTTCTTCCCTCATTGAATTAATCCCCAACAACTGAAATTGCTTACTTTTATATTAACATGTGGAAACATTTAGTGGATAGAACAACAGTTTTCCTTTATAGAATTCAACGAATTTTCATTTTAAAACTTGTCAGAATATTTTAATAAAATCTAAACCGATATATTCTCCAAACATTTCTTCGTTACTAGATCTTCTGTTATTTTTGCTGCAGAATCCTTTAGCTAGTAAAATAGAGAAGTTTTGACATCAAACCCACTTGTTTGTGAGAGGAGAAACCGCGGCCAATATTTATTCGTTTTCATTTCTTTCAACAATTTCCATGCCGAGCTCGGTTTTATGAAATTCTTTGAAATATTTCAACCTGGAGCTCAATAATAGTGATTTAGAAATTATTACAAGTTCTCTGTATGCTTATTAATTGTGATGAAGGAATGAAAAATTTTGATGTATGTAATTAGGGATTTTAAACATCTTAATCCTTAATGTTATATCAAGGTGAAATTAAGGGGAAGTATAGTAAATGAATAATATTATCGCAAAACTAACCTGAAAAACAAATTTAATCTCTAGTTAGAATAACCTAAACGATTTGGCTTTATGCGTAGAATATACCGCAATAAAATTTATAATAAAGTATTAATTAGAAAATATTTTAAGTGCCTGATTTTTTTTTCATATTAAAAAATAAAGTGAATAACTTATTTTCCTTGTTTATCCCTTTTTATTTCTGACCTTTCGCAAGACAGCTTACGATATTATTTTTTACCATTATTTAAAAATCTATTTCCTCTTTTACTATATAAAAAAAGAAATATTACGAATTCTAAAAAGAATTCTCAGCCAGATCTGAGACATGCTCAGTATCTACTTGAGGACTTTAAATATTAAGGAGCACTCTGGGAAGGGAAAAAGAAACGGGTATCCATCACGCCGAAGCCAATAAATCAATCAAAGAGATTTATCTTTGAAAAAAAAGCTACTTAAACTATGCACTATAAATAATAGCATATACATAAATTTAAATATCGATAATATAAGTAAAATAGATATTTTAAATTTTTTGAACTTTTTAATAGATTCACTGAAACTAATTTTAATTTCTTAGTTACAAGAAACCCTTACCACATCTTCCCAAGAAGGATCTCGGGATACTGTATTATTTTTTAGACAACGATTGTGCATGCAGGTATTTGTGATTTGTCCGAGTTCACCCTCATCCGCCAGGTTTTTCCCAAATTGAGGGTATCCACTTTATAGAGGCTAGGTGATCCTCAGGAAGGTCTGCAGGTCCCACAGAATCCATCCGTGAACGTTTACAGATTAAATAATTTGTCCGCCACAGCTTTGCTTTCAGCAGTTTACAAGCAATTCCACATCAAAAAAGTTATTTTTTAACTGTTATTAAACATAGTGTAAATGGAAATAAAATTAATTTTACACTATATGTTGATACACAGGGATACTTCACTTGCATTCTTGATTGCTTTGTAAAGGGATCTAATTAAGCTGTGTGCGTGTTTATATCTGTGGTATGCAGATTGCATGCAAAGAGAATTTCAAACATTTAAATTGGGTTCTCGAATAACAAATCACCATATCATAAGCAAAATTTAAATTATTAGTCTACCATTCATAAGAGAGTTCAGTAATAAAACCTAAAAGAACTAATTATTTATAGCCAGTGGAAAATTAGCAGTTTACTCGATAACAAACAACACTCACAGGCCCGGTAAAATAAATGAATTAAAAAGACGTATTGAAGGTCCTTCCGTGCCGGTGAGCTCTTACGCAACGCCGTTAATTATATAAGCCAATCAGTGCAGAAAATAATTACGTCTCCTTATTGGCCAAGTAGTCGTTAATTATCTCTCCAAAGTGCAAAAAGTCCGATGAAAAAGTTCTCATGAAGGGGACTTAAAGCTGAAGCGAGGACTTTATGTCACTAGTTGAGGCACAGCAGAATGAAAACCCAATTCACTTCTCTTTCTGTTTAGGGCCTAGAGTTGCAGGAACAAATTAAATAGTAATATTCTGTCGAAAGGATTACTTTTTCAGTTCTGCAAGTTCTGCTCGTTAACATATAAGCAAATGCAATTACAGAGGCAAGACTGTCGTGAATTTCATGCGGAACTTAGCATATTTTTGGCAAAATGTCCGACATAGAACCACGTGGATGTTATGTTTTTCGCTCATAATTCCGTCATTCTCTCCTTTGTCCGTCCCCCATGTCCTTTCCTCGTTTCTCCTGATGTTTATGACTCGATACCTAAATCTCTCTGGTTCCTGGCAGTCCTCATAAGTAATTTCAATTATTTTAAGTCCTTTATTCCTGCTTAGCATAACAGCTCTAGCTCTTCTTCTTCTTTTACATCCTTGTAGATACCCTGTTTTTATTGTTTTGATAAAGAAATATATCCAAAAGTGGATAAGGTAGTGGTAGGACGAAATAAGCAGAAGCAGGACACGACCGAAATAACTACATATAACATACTAGAAACTTCTAAAATTTGTATTAAACCTGCAAAAATAAACACAGTTTATTTCTTATCATTATTGTTCAGGGGCTTAAGAATGTGAGATGGGAGAGAGTCCTTATCTTCGGTGCTTAAAGGATCTCTGATTTAACTGGTTCGATAACCCATCCTACAACTAATAAATTATTCCTTGTAAATTAAAATGATAATATTTATGCCTTAAAAGAGAGAGAAACAAAAACATGGAGATTTCAGTTTTTGTTTTTTTTTACAATCTTACGGATAATTTTCTCAGGACTAAAAATAAGT
Source organism: Arma custos (assembly GCA_037127475.1). Taxonomy (NCBI): domain Eukaryota; kingdom Metazoa; phylum Arthropoda; class Insecta; order Hemiptera; family Pentatomidae; genus Arma; species Arma custos. The sequence continues at coordinate 121,370,979 of CM073764.1, read as the reverse complement.
GAAATGAAACGATACAAGCTTGCCATCCAAGATTGCTGATAATAAAACAATCTGTACCACTACAAAGTATGAAGGGGAAGAAACTTGTTCCACTAATATCCTTGACTGGTCTAGGTTGACTAAGTTCAGTACGTAGATCACGCTCAATCGGGAGATAAAAGTCTGCTCGCAGCGGGATTTCAACACGGCAATACCTTGTGTTATGCAATCAAAGTTTTTATATTGATATAACGTAATTTTAGTTGTATTTTATATATATATATATATATATGATATAGGAAGGAATATATAGAGAAGAAAGATCCTGACTGTTTTCTTATGAGTATTTATATAAAAATCAAAATCCAATAAGATTGTGGGTAGCCCGGGATTTACTTGATGCTTGGATATATTGCTTTCTTTTTCTGAAACTGACAATTAATCAACATCACAGAGAGAGAGAGAGAGAGAGAGAGAGAGAGAGAGAGAAATGCTTTATTTTTTTCAGCTGTGCTGTCCAATTACATTGTATTGCCATAACACACAGCATACTCATCAATCCATATTGGACATGCTGTACATTACAATTTTAAATTTATGAATTTTATTATTATTATTAATAATAAAATTATTATTATAAGTTGTGGTTCTGCCCATGTTGGGTAAAGATAAATACATTAGCAGTCTTCTAATTATTTTTAATTTATGCTATTTATTTCTTAACCTGTATCCTCCTATAACTGCAGGGTTATTCCAAGTTATTAATGAGGTTCTTCCATTGACCACTAGGTGCCAGCATCCACACGAGCAGAGGGTTCAGCGGCTACCGGCACAGCGGCTGGGCGGAGGGGTCGCCCCTCAGGGCGCTCGGTCCGAGCCCCCAGCTGGCGGCGCCCCTCCTCGTCCTCTGGACAGCAGCCTGCGCCCTACACGGTGCCCTCTTCGTACAGTCTCTCCTTACAATCAAGAAGCCTGACAACTTTAGGTGAGTATATTCCCAATGTTGGTATTACAATAAGGTTCGAAAGTTAATAAGTTTTTTTTTCGTTATTTTCTAATCTATAAGGGTAAATAAGTAGTCAATGATTTTCTTAGAGGTAAATAAATAGTCAGAACAGTAAAAATAAAACAGCGAAATGTCAATAGAAAATTCATGAAAATAAAGAAAGTTTTGCCATTTACTACTAGTTCTCTATTAAGAAGAAATGGATATGTGGAAAATGAAGAAACAGATGGTATGATACTCGAAAACTTTCAGAATTGACTGAGTAACAAATACCCTAGTCTAATCGCGAAATAAAAACGAAAGGGGCGCCTTACTGACCACTAACTATAGATTAATGCAGTGCTATGGATTTTTCGTGGGAGGAGAAGGATATCAATTATGGAAGCTCTTAGCTGAGAGGAATCCGGAGTCCGCTGAGCATGTTCTCATAAACTGCACCGCCATTGAGGCACAAAGATCTTAAGTCGCAGCGGAAATCGGACTTGAACTGGAAGTTTTCCTCAGCTATAGCTCAAGATAATTACAAAGATCTTGCGTACAAGTGGAAAACCGTACTGGAAAGAACCAATTTCAATTTCAGAAGATGAGGCAAAAGATGGTCGAATAAAGAGGCTCAGAAGAAAACTAAGAAAATGACCCGAAACGAGAAGGCTTTGTGAACAGGACAGCAGTCGCTTATTTTTCTATTGATATAAATCCCTATTACCATGGATACCTCCTCCCAGTGTGTTTTCTAATGTATATATTTATTTGCTCATTACATTTTCTCGAAAAAATTAAAAAAATCGTTATCAGGATATCAGAAGGTGCAGATAAGTTGGAGGTTTATTTTAGTCAGTCTTATGTTATTATTTACTGACGTAATAATCATATGTTTATATAAATCATATGGTTGCAATAACATGAAATATTTCGTTGTTTTATATGAAAAAGGTAGTGATCTGACTTAACTGCATCGTTTTCAATTGTTAATTTTTAATCTGTTGGAACAAATGAAGCTATCATTAGTTTAATTAGAGTTCTTGAGTACTTTGTGGTATAGAATTGTCCATGGAAGTTTTTATACGAAGCCGTAGGAATAATTTAAATTTTAAAGAGAACTTTACTTTGCCTGTGTAAGATACCTTAGGGGGGTTTCATATCTGGGTTTAAACGTTTAAGACTCCTTTGAGCCATATTTTAATTAATTAACTATTTTCTTTGAAATTTTGTTTTTTATACACTATTTTAATGATCGTTTAAAATCAGTCTGAATTTTCACCTTAGCTTTTTAACTTTTAAGCCGCATTCCCCACAGAATTTATTCTTTGAAATCATTAATAAGATATGTCAAAGTTAAAAAATGAGAATATTGTATGAAAAAATGTATGCGTGTATAAACAATCTAGAAAAATGTATTAATAAAGAAGGGTTTCATAGATACAACCATTATTTTCTGGATTATTATACTTGAAAGAAAAAGAAAATTATATAAATAAAGAAGTAAAATTCAGTTGTGCTTTATATAAAGAATGGAGGTAAATATAAATACAATTAATTATTAAGACCTGTAGTATAGACTATACCCTTTCTACGCCAACGGTCTTGCAAATAAGTGATTGGTTTAAGAAGTAACCTACGTTATTGAAGTTGGATAAACTCTTTAAAAAAAAAAAAATATATATATATATATATATATATATATATATATATAGTAGATAGTATGTTCAAGTTTTATTAAAGCAAGTGGATTGTATTTCGTTGTAGAATTCTACTTTTAAAAAAAATTCAAGTAATGTTTGAATCAGAAGATGAAGATGCTTCTTGGACATTACATATTCAGAGAGGACAGGGTTGAAAGTTGCAATGGCGAGGACAAAGTGTATTCTATTTTTCTCCTTTTCCCCTGGAGCAAGTGGAGACCCTTTTCAATTTGCAGGGCGGTCTGCAAGCTCCCTTATGCCTCATCTCCTATTTATTTCATAACTTATTCCCTGCGGCTAGCCAATTCCTTTCTCATCTCTCGAATATTTCAAGAATCCACCCATGAGTAAACATTGCTTGACAGTTCTATTACAGTGATAAATAAATATGTATTCCTAACGAATTAAATCGTTATAGCTTTCTTTCAGGAATTATATTAGGACATTATGTTGGATTTCAGGGATCATGTTAGCGGATTCATTTTTGAAACTGCAATTTTTTTTTATTTAATACTTTAAGTACTTTTTTTAAAGTTTTAATTTTGTTTTTACAAATAAATTGTTGCATGCTTGTTCATGCATTTAACAGATATTATGGATTTATCAATTCTCTTTAACTCCTTAATATCTTTAATTGTTTATTTATTTATTATTATTTTTTGTTTAATTATTTCTTTTTAAATTTTTTTCTGTCACTTTTTACTTACTATATGGTTTATATTATGTAGTCTGCCCGCCAGATATGTATTATGTTCTTTTTTCTGTTCATATTTGGTTATTCTAAAGGGACTTTAAAACCATAATGAAGTTGCTTTTCTATTCTATTCTATTATACTTTATTAGTTTCAGTACTTGATAAGAAATGTACTATTTCTAAGCTAACGATTGTGCAGGAAGGTGTTTTGGTAGGGATCATGTCCAACGAACCACATTATAGAGGTTCAATGAACCACAGGAAGGTTTTCGGAATCTACACGTTTGTTTCACTTAATAATAAATAAACAATTTATGACATTCAGAATCAAACCTGACAATTAAAATTGATTTTTATAAAAAAAGAAAGTACGAGATAATATGTTGTGTTACGTAAGATTCATTTTGTACAACAAAAATTTAGGAAATATATTTAATGGATGCTAATGGTCAATTTCATGTACTTTAAAATAGTAAAATGTGCACATAAACATAACCAACTATAAACATAAACTAACAAAAACTAAAATCCCGCCTTCTTTAATGCTGAATCAAAAATTACGTTTACATATTTTGTTATACTTCCTTTTTTGAGAATTTTTGGATATTTTCGTACGATTTCACCTGAATGTGACTCGTAAAAATTAACACCATTGTGTCTTTATCATTACTCTATTTTTGTTAGGAAGTTACAAAAAAGTATTAATTAAATTATTAAAAACTGTACCTACGTATGACAATTAGACTCAAGTGGGGAGAGGTTTGTGTAGTGTTTTTTTTTACTCAACTCTGAAATATCTATGTAGAGACTTCTCTCTGATATCTACCACCGATAAGTTTGTAGGAGCCCTTTTTAAACGGAACTGATCGATATATGAAATAGAAGACGATGGTGAAGACATCTCATGTACTCGAAATAATTGGCGAGCTGACCCTTTGGCACTCAGCAGTCCAATTAGGAAGGTGAAGGTGAAGCCTTCCTCTCACAGGAATCATCAACAATTGAGGAAACTTATCCAGCGTTACTCAAACTCCAGCATAACAGACTCTGAGCGTTAATTAAAACTAAAATTTTTAGTAGACAATATGTGAGGTGAGTGCGGATTCAACAGTTGTAAAGTGACAGCATAGTAGAATTAAGATTTATTAGAATAAAGTACATAATAATTTTTATTTTATTGGTTGTTTTATTTGTTTGTTTCTTTGTTGACGAACGAAAATAAATTTGATATTTATAATATAGAGTGCTGCCAGTGGGTAGTGTCTCTACATGTCCTATCATGTATTATTTATTCTAATAGCAATTGTACTAGATGTATATATTACAGTTGTACAACTCAATAAAATAATTTTAAAAAAAATATATTTATAATCCTGATACATTTATGATTGTCGATTATGTACCTTCTGTTCCCAATTCTCAAAGCCCTAAAAAGATTATCAGTTATTGGATAGTGGATAATTATGGAAGATTCTGCTTAAAACCACTTAAAATTTAATATTATTATTGTATTTATTATTAAATTAAAATTTAATATTATTTAAATAGGAGAACAAAAAACCTATTTCCAGTAAAAAAAAATTTTTTATTCTTTATTTTCGAGATACGTTTCGGCCTAGGCCATTCTCAATCTTCTATTCTAATTGTTTAATTTTTTTTTCTTATTATATGGTTAACTATTTGACCATAAGTCATTCATCTCAATATAAGTTGTTTTATTCCATTTAATAATTAAAGACTTATTATTAAATGACTATAGAGGATATGGTTCCCTCTGAATTTGAAAAAAATTTTAAATAAAGAATAAAAATTTTTTTTTTACTGGAAATAGGTTTTTTGTTCTCCTATTTAAAGAATATATTATATGATGAGTCCAGTTGAAATTTTATAAATAAAAAAAAAGTTTAATATTATTATTATTATTGTAGAACCTTAGCAATTTATTAAATATAAAAACCTTATATTAATAAACTTAACTTGCACCACTATAATCTATGAAGGGTATTGTGTTTAGTGTATGGTAAAGGCTGTTGTTACTATGTTGCTAGGAGAACGATTGTTTGGGGAGATGATTTTTCCGAGATTATTCTTAACCACCAGGTTTTTCTCCAATTGAGGATCCTACTTTGTATACCTTAATTTACCTACTGGATGAACCCCCCCTCCCCCGAGGATCTCCAGATCCCGTAGGTACCATCCCCAGTTGGTGATAAATTATCTGCCACAGCCGCATCCGAACCCAGGACCTTCGACAAGGCAACTCAGTACTCTGCCATTAAGCTACCTGGCACCCACTATTACCTTATAGGTACGTGAAATAAATAACTATAGATGTTACATTCATTTGATCAAAGACCAACAGGTGTCATACCAATCCTCTTAATGGTGTAATAATATTCCCATAAAATAATATCTGGTTCATTAAACCTTGGAGTCAGCTATCTCTTCAAGGATACTCACTTTGCATATGCTGTGTGAGCCTCAGAAGGTTCTCCAGATCCCACAGGATCAGTCCGTTGCTGTTATCAGATTAAATAATTGATATGCTAAGGCCGGGTTTGAAGCCGTGATCTACAACACAGCAACTCAGCGCTCTGGGTACTCACTGAGATACCCAGGTCCTTTAAACTAATAAATACATAATAGTAAATAAATCGTGTGAAACCAAAATCTTTTTCTGGAGTGAAAAACCACGGGAAAAAGAAAAATTACAGAACAATTGACAATAGGAAAGACATATACACGAGGACACCGGTTGTTATCACAATCATTCCGCTTGAAATGTAATGAAATCAAATTGTCATTTCTCTTCTATCTTCATCTCCTGGTTCTAATCGGTAAAATAAATAGCTTTCAAACTCTGAAAAAGTGATTCCCAGTCATTCAGCCGCTAAATAAACAAGAATTTCCTACTGTTCTCAGAAGCGCCATTTCAACTTTTCCATTAATTTGCAATTCATGAAACGAATGAAATAAAAATATTTACTTTCCAATAAACACTGCCTGATGATGGAACATTAACTATAAATTGGGCTTTTAGTAGCTACTTACTGTGATGTTGTTAAGCACTAAAATAAGACATGTTATCGACCTAGATAAACTAACAAAAATTCTTTAGCTTTCGTATTCTAATAATTTTTTTAAGCAAATGATTACAACAGTTTTATTTGCTATAAAACAATACAAAAATAATAAATGAATTACAATTCAATAAATGGCGGAGGTAAAGGAAAAAGAAGAATGTTTACTACTGCATTCACTTACACATTCGCTAACCCACCATTTTTGGGACATCTAAAAAAAAAACTGTACCACTTCAACCCGTGAACGGGTTCGGGGTTCAGTACAAGGTAGAGACTGTACTGTTTCATGGACAACGGCTCTGCAAGGAGGTGACCTGTCCTAGGTCACACTAAACCTAAAACACTAACCCTATTTTTATAATATTTTATAGAGGCTGGGTGAGCCCCGGGAGGGTTCTATATCCTATATGATGCATCTCCGGCTGCAAACAGACTAAATAAAATTCTTGCCAGCAGCGGGATTTGAACCAGGATTTCCGGCATGGCAACTCTGCTCTACCACTGAGCCAATCCGCTCCTTTATTTTGGGACATCTAAACGGTGTGTCCGATTCAGCCTAAAGTTGAAATAGAGTTGGAAACTAGGTAACTAATCGACTGGTACTTCAAATCTATCCAGTGTTTTCTCTAACACGATCGACTAACATATTTTCTTCGTTGACTGCAATCACATTGCTGATAGAAAATGACACGTTCAATTCGTCGCAATGTTGAATGATTTGCAAAAGTTTCACTATCTATTTTTCACAATCCCCTTTAACTGTAATGTAGTGTAAAATAATGTATTATGTTTAATTTGGAAAGACAAATTTAACAGAATTTAACGGAATGAAGCAGAATGAAATAATGCGAAAAAATATGGAAAAAAAAATATTTTCTTGAAATGTCAAATATCAAAATGTAAACCCACCATTAAGCTATGTTGATCATAAATACGAATATTTTTTTTCTGCTCATGCACTAAAGCAGATGGAAAAGAAAGATACTAAGAAAGATATTTGGAACAATACAGGAGAATAGGCAATGGAGGAATAAGGAAAAATATACACCTATGGAGTAATATGGAACCTAACTACCATTGCCAAAACAGCAAAGGCTGAGATGGGTTGGGCATGTTGAGAGGATGGAGCCAAGCAGACTCCTCAAAAAATGCTCGATTGAAGACCAGGAAGAAAGCGGAAACAAGGAAGACCACGTCTACGGTGGATCGATGAGGCTGGACAAGATCTGAAAAACATAGGAGTGAGAAGGTGGAGTGACAAGGTGACGGAGGAAGTGCGTCATGGCGGCATAGGTCCTGCAAGGACTGTTGCGCCCAGCAGTTAGCTAGCTCGTGCACTAAAGTATCCAAATGTTCTAAACTTTCGGGCATAATATGCATTAAGGTTATTTTAGAGTGTTGAATATGAAAAAATATATATTTTATAATCCAGACCAAACTCATACATCTCAGTTTGGGAAATTTCCTGTATTCCTAAACTATAGATAAGATTTTCTTTATAAGTATGAATATTTCCTAATCTCGATGATCCTGTTGCAGGCAGAGCCACACCCGCTACCAGCTGGCCGTTGTGGAGCTGTTCCTCTCTGGGCTGACATTGGGAGCCGTCCTCGAAGTACTGAGGGTTGACCTTCGCTACGACCCGGACTGACCCCTGCCTCCGACACCTGCGGCATCCTCCTCCTCGCACCCACAGACGCAGTCGACGGTTGAGTGAGAGGTCCTCTTCTTCCTTTAATCGTCTTCGTCTGTTCCCCAGGGACTGTAGCAGAAGGAATGGCCTCTACCGATTCAAGGTGAAGAAGCTCAACAAACCGGATAGAAGATACAGGATGTGGAATATATGTTTCTGTTAATTTATAAACATACTGTAAATCTGTCACCCATAAAATTTATATTACTTTAATATTTTTGCGATGCACTAAATTTTTGTTACACAATTGTTTTCAATAATGATGAAGGATTTAATCTCAATTTAACAATAATTTAAAAGAACTCTAGTGATATAGTGATAATCCAAAAATCAGTAAATCCAGGGGACTGCAGAGATATGATTGATTGGATTTTTTTTTTATCTGTTTCTATAATGAAAGAGTCACCTACTTAGAGTTGCATATATCTATGTTCTTAATTTTTGCTAAAAACATTCTAAAGTTATTAGTACCCATAATAGATGTATTCCATCATAATGTAATCTTCAATGTACATATTTGTAATGGCTATAATACATGGCAACATGCATAAGTAAATCATTATAATACATGTTAAGTGTATGTAATTCTTATAACATGACAACTGTGAAAATAAATAAACTATAAAAATTATACTTGTACAGTCTATAAATATTTTATTGCATACAATGTTTAATTATTTATATCTAATTATGCAAATGAAATAAATACAAGTTTTCCTAGCATTCATTATTATAAATTCATATGTTTTTATAAATAAGATAAAATATAAACTATTGTACATTTACTTATATTTTTATATTATTATGTACATTATCTTGATGAAATAAAAGTTAAGATGGAATAGGAAGGATAGTTTAGAACCGTTACTTCTGCCATGGCAATAATGTACAACTTTCGCTATTGTATATGGGCTTCAATAAAACATTTAATAATGTATTCTAATTTAATAAATTTCAATTATTTCCCTTTACAGCGTCAAAACTTCATAATGTAAGCTTGTTCATCAACTTCACCTACTTTGTTGAAAACCTGAAGCAATGGACAAATTAACATCGATAGACTTATTTCGTGCAGCGCTCGGTAAAATAAGATGGTCCGTTGTCACCGCCATCATGCAAAGAGGACATGCAGTTTTATAAGATAAAATTCACAGGAGCTGAAATAAATTTACAAAAACAAAAATTAATATAAAATTAAATTTCATTTAATGGAAATGAAATAATTTTAAATAGCGTCTTGTTTCAAATTTCTCTTGTTTTGTTTTTCTAACTTATTCGATAAAATGTTACTGTGAAGTAAAATCACTTTGAAAGAAGGCAGTGTTATAGCATTATATCCTTATCACAACATACATACACTAAATTTAAGAAATTATGAATTGTGGCAGAGATGAGTACATTTGTTATTTCCTAACGAAATATTCAATTTTTGTAGGTTAGTAATTTTAATTTCAATTATAACGCAACGGAAGCAACAAAATACAATGTTCAGGTACAATACTCGTAGTTAGTCGCGTTGACGTTACAGTCGAAGGAAAACTTACAAAGCAAAGGCAATCATTGGAAGAATTAATAACTTGGGACTAGGTATATCTATAGACATTGGAGCTTCGAACTTTATCCTTCAATCAGACCGTGTTTGAGTTCCAGGTTACAATTTAAGTTGATCTGCAGCATAGGTGGACTATTGAATTCATTGTCTCATAGTGTGTGTTCATATTTTCTTCAGTTTAATTATTATGTTACATATTGTTAGGATATGTGCTTACTCAGCTATAAACCATATTAAATAACAATATTTCATGAAATAGGAATTCAGGTTGCTCAGTGAGTGAAGTGCTGAGTTGCTAGAATGAAGGTTCGAATTTCAAATCCGTCTGTGGTAGATAAATTATTAAACATATTAGCAGCCACGGATGGGCCCTGTTGCGTTTAATGACCCTCCTGGGGTTCACCCAGCCATAACTGGGTCTTGTTGCGGTTGAGCGTGATCTTACAAGAAACCTTCCTGCAGAAAAGTTGCCTTTGAAACAGCATAGTTTTCTACTATGTAATGAAACCAAGACCCTTCATATAATGGTAGAGGTTTTTTTATGAGCACACGCAATAAAAGTAGTTAACTGAATAACAAAGGGAATCATAATTTAAAAAAAAAAATAAACTCCAACAAATGAAAAACGCGCTCCAAATTGAGATTGCATATAAAAATTTCATACTTATTCGTGTGTGATTTTACTTAAGAACATAAAAATTATTTTAAAAAATAAATAAATTTCCCATATTATACGATTCTAATACTTGACTAAATGGGGACAAAACAATTTTTAATATTAATTTTTAGGTAATGCAATTGGGAAAACCCACAATGCAAAGCCTTATGTTTCAAAAAATGCACCTACTTACCAGTCGACGTTTCGCCTATTCAGGCATTATCAAGACACCAAAATCAAAAAGGGGTTATGTGAATCAGGGCCCATACCCATGTTTGGAGCCTGTTTGGGGTGTTGATCGTTGGGATGTATTGCACCTTTTTCTTCGAGCTGCGATTCACATAACCCCTTTTTGATTTTGGTGTCTTGATATGCCTGAATAGGCGAAACATCGACTGGTAAGTAGGTGTATTTTTTGAAACATAAGGCTTTGCATTGTGGTTTTTCCCAATTGCATTATAATTAATTTTTAGGCTAAGTAAAGAATATTTATTTCAGTTTCTAACTTTCCTTATTTCAGTCAATGTTAATGTTATCAATTTCGAAATATAAAGTCATAAATAATGATATAAAACTGTTGAATATAAATGGAGTCATGTTACCGTATCCTATTATCTCATCTATCTTATTATTCTATTACCTAGATCAGCAACGAAAAATATACAGTATGTATTAAATACACAAGATCTAGAATAGAGGAGGATGGCCACTGTTCTAAGTTGTAGGCTAGAAAGGAGGACAATAAGATTGCAAAGAACTTGAAGAAACTTTGGATAAACTTGAAACACTTTTAGACTTATCCCCGGACTTAACCTTCTACCCGCTCAACTGCCCGTCGCACCCGATAATGTTATTCAACAGTATTTGAGCAAACCCTATTCCAAAATTTAAAAAATATATATTATTAGAATATATAAAAACGAATTAATCTATACCTGGATGCGGAAGGTGGACAAATATAAAAATATGAAAGAGACTATTCATGATTGAGATTGGAAAACTCATCCTTTTCAGAGATAAAAGTAGAAACACGACTCCACAGAATGAAGAAGTTTCCTTTTGTAATTAAAAAAAGATTTCTTTTGAAGGTAAACGACAATCATATTCTCCTATTTCTTTTCATTCACATGGTCAAAATAATTTATACTTTTGATGGTTTAATGATACACAAAAGCATCGTTAAAAATACCGTATTTAGCCATTTTAAGGTTATCAGAAATTTGAGAAACTAAAGGATATTAAATTACTCACAAAATATTTTTTTATCAAATCAAGACATTGAATAATAGTTTCTTATCGCGGAAAAGACTTATTTCCTGCTGAAATGGGCAGATTTAAGAGTGTAAAAAACAATATAGGAGTGATGTTTGAACAAGAGATGAATCAATTAACATATATTAGGAAGAAATAGTTGGGGGTGCAGTCAATAAAAACACCTTAATAAGTGTAACTTATTTATTGTGTGCCGACGTTTCGGCCTACAATGTAGGCCATCTTCAGGGCTAAGAGAGAGAAACAAACAGAAAAACATATAAAAAACGTTGCAGTAACAAGAATATGGTGACAAGTAATGTACTAATGTGGTACAAGTAATGTGGAAATTAAAATAGTGACTAGATATGATGAAATAGTGAATAGATGTGATGATTAAAGATAACGAATATAAAAGTGGTTACAGAATATAATAAAATTAAAATAGTGACAGATAATAATAAAATTCATATTCCACCCCTTTTTTTTATATTTTAATATTCTCATTTTGCATCTTTCCGTTTACCTCCTCATTTTTCTTTCCCTTTATATTATGTTTACATTTTATCCTTTCTGCACATTTTCTGTATTTTATATTCGTATTCTTTAATTATTATATCCGTCAGTATTTTAATTTCTGTTCATCATCAATAATTGTATTATTATCTGTCACTATTTTAATTTTATTATATTCTGTAATTTTATTATTATCTGTCAATATTTTAATTTTATTATATTCTGTAACCACTTTTATATTCGTTATCTTTAATCATAATATCTATTCACTATTTCATCATATCTAGTCACTATTTTAATTTCCACATTACTTGTACCACATTAGTACATTACTTGTCACCATATTCTTGTTACTGCAACGTTTTTTATATGTTTTTCTGTTTGTTTCTCTCTCTTAGCCCTGAAGATGGCCAAAACGTCGGCACACAATAAATAAGTTACACTTATTAAGGTGTTTTTATTGACTGCACCCCCAACTATTTCTTCCTTATATTAGAAGTTACAGTCAACCAATTCTTCTCTAACAATTAATATAGTTAATTATATTAATATAGTCTATTCTTCGATAGTTCACAAGCAGACTAAATATTTCGTGGTTTTCCTATGAAGATATTTTACTGATATTGAATCATATTCTAATTTTATTCTAATATTATTCTAAAATATATTACCACACCACTTCTACATTTGTAAGAAGAATATTTTTCTGTTGGAAACATGAAAGGAAAGTACATAGTAATGTATATGTATGTATTGTCGTTTTGAACGTGATGACACTAAAAGAGTTTACTGTAACTGGTTCAAAGTTAGAAGCGAATGGTAAAATAATAATATTCCTATATATGGATTGTAGGTAAAGATTTTTGTTTCGTTTTTTAAATCAAAGGTTTAATAATATTAAAAAGCATATACTACTTCAACCCATGAAGAGTCTAGGGTTCAACAGGGGGTCGGGAAAGTAATATTTTAAGCCAACAGTTGCGCAGGGAGGTGGCTTGGCCTAATTTTGGGCTTCGACAAATCTCCCCCATTTCTCACTAAGAAGAGTCTTGAGATACACTAAGATAATAGAATATACAATTTTCTACCACAACCAGTCTCGAGCACGCTATCTACATCTCACTAGCTCAATTATTGTAGATTTCGTTAGTCAAGTGCTAATTTTGGAAGTAATGATGTCTTATACTTAAACTATAAAATAAATAAAAGAGGAAACTAAACAACAGTTACAGGGAGGAAGTGCTTATTGCTTTTTCTTCTCAAAATTGCGTAGCAGAACCCTCTTGTATCAAAATGTAAATATTGTCCTTGCAGCTGTTTTTTTAGGCTGTTTGCAACGTTTCATATGGCTAACTTTGATCGATGAACAAGTTCTAGAGGTATTCAAAAATAAAGTATTTTGTGGAATACTCAGTTTCCAAAATAGACGAGTGCACTGGGTAATTCAGCATGTATTACATACAGCCTGTTCAAATAATATAATTGGTAACATTAAGTCGGTTGAGAACGAATTTTAAAGTCGTTGGGCTTAGTATGAACGGATCTCTAAAAAGTTAATAAGCGAAAAACCAACTGGTTCTCCGACATAGTCATCATTAATTGAAATATCCTACATCACATTTAAATAATTAGAATATTTATAACAATTAGAATATTTAGCACTAATTAGAATATTATTATTTATAAACATATGCACAGTGGAAGAAGATACATATACACAATACGGAACTGGTTTTTCAGAACACCAGCGCTATCTATTGACTAGCCACTGGAAGAAGACTGTTGCCAGTAAGTGCTGCTCGTGTGGCAAGAGTGAGAACCAATAAAATTTGTTTATTCCACTTTATTAATAACACCTTAGTGAAATGATATGCAACTGCTATTTTATTATATTTTATTAAAGAGTAAATATGTGATGTAGGATATTTCAATCGGTATTCATGAAAACTAAATATATATATATATTTTTCTATTTTATAGCTCAATGGAATTTTACTATGTTTCTAAATGAAGAGAGAAAAAATAAAGGACATATTGCTTACAAATCAAGTAAAATATACAAGATTTGGTTTGACTGTAGTTGTGCAAGCTGTTTTGAGTCGATATAGAAATGCTGAACATTGGACCACAAGAAACTCCATATTTTTCAGCCCTTAGCTCAGAACATTCAGGATGAGACATGATTATCAGTTGCCCTCATATCAAATCAACTTACTGAAAACTTCATATTAATTTAATAAACATATTTTAACTGAATTTAAAATTTTATAAATGAAGTATGAGCACTAATTAGTATATTATTAATAATGTGTTTTTACTTCTACTATTTATTATCTCTTTTTCTATTATCTATTTGTATAAAAATATTCTTCTAAGGGTGCTATCTTCCTTTGAAGGGCAAATATCTAAAGAGGCGAACTAATGAGCAAATGAGGAAGAATATTGTCCGAATGGAGGTCAAAAAATTTCTCTTAAGTAGAGAAAACTGTTTATTGAAGAGCCAACACATTACAGATCTTCTTCATAGCTATCTGAGGGAATGGACAAGACCTGCATTGTGAGTCGAAACGTTGGCTCTTCAATAAACAGTTTTCCTCTTTTTAAGAGACATTTTTTTACCTCCACCCGGACATTTTTCTTCCTCATATATATTATATATATATATATAAGGTCCACTATTATTATTCATAATGGATTGAATTGGTCAGGGGTACAGCCAAAGGTAACAAGCAGATCTTATTTTTTAATTGTGTCAACGTTTTTTTTTATTTTTAATTCTATAATAAAAAAGGTATTACTAAGATTTACATAATATTTAAACTAATACTAAAGAAATGGAATTTAATTTGAACATTAATTAAACAGTTTTCAGCCTTTTTTATTTCGGTACTTTTTAATGACATTCCACTAATTATTTGGACATTTAAAAAAAATAGAATTAGACTGAATAAAATTATGTTTCTGAAAGATGAGCTAGCCTTGCAGGGCCTTAAATAGGAGAAGCGGTACTTAACCAACTCGGTAACTCCATAACTTAAAGGGATGTTCCAGTGAGAGAGGGATGAATTTAGTAAGCAGGCTTTACATTTTAACATAATAATAATTGTATTCTTATTGATGATAAGAATTTTGAAAGATAAACCCCTAGATATCACAGTTTTTGATATTATGAGGTGGATTTCAATAGTAAACTTAACGATAATACCGTAATTATGCCATTTAATATTTAATAGGACAGTTTATTAAAATCTATCAACAAAGGGATAAGCATTGGTAGGCTGGCCCAATATACAAATGCTCTAAGTCATTGTTTATAATATAGAGTTTATTTATGGAATTCAAAATTCACTCTTCCTCAAGGTAGCATCCTTGGTCCAATCCTATATACAGTTTATACAGCACATCCCAACTCATCCTAATATTATCCTTACCACGTATGCTGATGATACATGTGTATTATCAGTCAACACCAATCCAGTTATTGCATCCCAAAGCCTCCAATCCCATATCACTGATCTTGAAAAATGGTGTCAAAACTGGAGAATTAAAATAAATTCTCAAAAATCGCATCAAATCACTTTTACCTTACGTCGTAAACCAATGACTTCCTGCCCTTCAGTACCCTTTAATAATATCCCTCTGGTGCTTGTAGAACAGATCCGATACTTAGGGTTGCACCTTGACAAACGATTAACCTGGAATCCTCATACAAGACTGAAAATACAAGAAACCGCACGACGTTTCAGGCTACTTCAACACTTACTAGACAAACGCTCTAAGCTCCCAATTAACTACAAAAGACTCATCTACATGACCATCATACGACCTATTTGGACTTACGGAGTAGAGCTTTGGGGCTCCACTAAGCCATCGAATTCCTTACAGTCCAAAATCCTTCGTAAAATCCTCAATGCTCCTTATTTTGTTAAGAATAAAGTCATCCATAACGACCTTAATGTCCCTTTTGTTGCTGATTTGGCCTCAACCCGGTATCTATCCTTTCATAACAAACTTCATTACCACTCAAACCCTCTAGTTTCAAACCTAGCTACCTCTTCAATTCCCGATAATCCTCCGAGGCGTCTGAAAAGAAGATGGCCACGTGATCTCCTTACTTGAACTTTGATTTGAGTACTACCAGTGGGTAGTTTCTCTACTTGTCATTATCATGTCATTATATATCACTTAGCCTATTTACTTTTTGTATTATTGTAATACAGTTGTAGATATCAATAAATAAATTTAAAAAAAAAAAAATTCACTCTCCGTTTAAACTCAACATAGATTTCTATTTAAACTATCCGCGGATGAAGTTGCGGGCAAAAGCTAGTACTTATATATAAGTATAAACTTTCTCTATAAATATCTTTATATATATTGTGAAACAGTTGAAAAAAAAGGGTTCGGGCATGTTTCTTCCTTGGTGGATAAAATATTAATCAAGGGAACCGAAAAAAGAGGGGAAAAAATTATTTACCACGGTTCTTCTTTCTGCACTGTCCCGGGTTTCGGAACCAGTTAAAGACTATCGAGTGAAACAGTTGAAAAAAAAGAAAGGGTTTCGAAATGAACACAACAAACTCTAAATGTATAGGTTGTACAAAACTTTGATTTGTTTATACAGAACCTCTTTAGGATTAAGGCGAATATTGTTGGTTTCCAGGACTTAACTTTTATATATACACACAATATTACCTGGGCAGTTGTCTCTTTCCAATTTCAGATAAATAGTTAATTTATTTATTTCTTCTTACATTGCCAAGCGCAGATCAACAAAATGGTTCTCCTTGGCAATGTTGAAGGTCAAACTCCTGATAACAAGACTTATGTAATCGGATCGCGAGCTACCTCAGTTCTTGACTGATAACTCCTGAAGGTCTAAAGTGTTTATAACTGAGTGCTATGTGTGCGGCGTAGCTCCATTTCCAAAAAATATCTACATCCTATTGTAAGTGAGGATGTATAACCACATATTTAATATATTCAGATATGTTTTGCTTTTTCTAATTAGTATTTATCTAGCCTGATACGTTGTTTTATGTTATTAATAAAACAATACTGTTATTCTTAATGGAAATTGTCCTATAGTTAGACTCTATTATATCCTATTAAAATGATCAAACCCAAAAGTGGAACGATCATTAATCGCTCAGTGCAATTGCTAAGTTTCCCGACTATATTGTACATATTAGGGAGAACACGTATGTATAAGAATGCCTTTGCAGCATTTCGTTGAGCTACAACAAGAGTTAGTTTAAACATTTGAAAGTTTAAACATTCTTGAAAATAATGAAACCTTAATTGTTCTTATTATATAGTCGATAAGTGTGGGGGGGACGCTGTATACAAAGTCTGGGTATAATACTATATATTGAATAAGAGAAAAAAGAAGAAAATAACTCATCAAAAAACTCTGTTCCCAACCAAAAACCCAACAGCATGGGATAGGGTACCAATAGATTTGCCTTTGGTTCTTAAATAAAGGAAAACTGTAAAGTAGTAATAAAAAATAAATATCAATTTGTATTAGGAGTAAATGTGAAAACGGAATAAAATGAAAGAAGTGATTGAGGCAGTGACAAGTCTCCCTTCGTTCTATCCACGAATAAATAACCGAAATATGCGGACCGATACATAGGGTGCAGATCATAGAGAAGTTAGTGTGGAAGAAAAACGCTTAATTTTTGAAGATTTTTCTGAATTTTTAACCTAGATCATGTTTTAGTCTTCAAAGATATTTAAAAACTAATTTATTTCACGCGCAACCAAGCTTCATATCAGACTAGTGTTATCGGCTGATATCAAGAACCATCACCCTTCCTTCGAAAAAGAATACTTGACGCAACACTAAATATTAGCCCGGAATCTAAACTATGAACAGCAGGAACTATATGGAGGTGACGACGTGATATTAATAAGGATTGGTAAATTAAGATGGGATTTACACATTCATCGGATGCCTGCAGAATATTTATTACGAATATTACTGGAGGAGTGGATCTACATCAGACGGACAAGCAAATTCTGGACTATTATTATTAAAACGCGACTAGCGCTGAACCAAAAATAAGTTTACCCAAACTTCCAAACTGCGGATAGTTAGACCTAAGTTCTACTGGAAGAATTTTGTTTAGTCTTTGCAAAATAGGATTTTAATGTAGCTCAATAAAGTGCATATATCTGTAGACGTTTGATGGCATATTTGTCTTCGTTACGCCTTTGTTTATGTTCCCACTTTTTTTAACTACTTCCCTCTAAACTTAAAAAAATCAATAATAATGAGTATGATTTTATCGTTTCGTTGGTTTAAGACCAATAAAGGCACATAAATTATTTATTCTGTCTGTTATTTATTCTCGGTGGGATCTGAAAACCCTCCTCTGCCTCTAAAACGGGTACCCTTAATCGGTTAAAAATGCGACTATTGAGAATGATCTCGGACAAATCACCTTCCTGCACAACTGTTGGCTGTAACAGCTTTACCAATATATAAAAATAATAATTAGGCTTAGCGAACCCGGTGCCGATACCACCAATCTCCGCTTACAAACTTCTGTCCACCGGCCACTGCCCAAATCCAAATCCGCCAGATCATTCATAACGCAATCGCATCTTAATCTTCGTGGTCTCATCCTTTTTTAGATCGAATATTCTACTACCACCTTATATTCGAATACCTGAAGATGTTCATCCTTTGGCATTAGCGGCCAAGTTTCACATTGGTTTTATAAATTCTGATTTTTCGATATCAGGACAAAATACACGAGTTTACCAACATATGCAATAAGAAATATTTCACAATACCGAATTGAATAATTAACAAAATTTCCCGTTTAATTTTTGAACTGTTTAGCGAAGTGTTAACTTGGTATTTACTCGTTAAATATCTCGATGGGGAATGGCAGTGATTGAGAAATTGATAGTCTATCGAAAAAGCAATTCGGTTACGCTAACTTCACGTTCTTATCGCAAATCGTTTTCCAGATATAATTATTATTTGAAGGATTTTCCGAGAGAATCAAGTTTTATTTTTTTACAAATAAAAATCCCAATTTTTATATTGCAATTTAGTTATATAATTCTATGTACATCATTATTGAAATCTAAAATGCATTTCTCATAAAATTATAACCATAAAATATTACGTTATCGACCAGGAAAGAAGCCGGTGTATGCTGATTCATAAAAGATTAATATTTTATATTTTATAAATTATCGGCCTTTTTTTTTATTTATGTTATAATATATCTTCTTCTTTCACCTCTCTCCAGCAGAAAGTTCTCCCAAGGAAAGTTGTTGAGTTTTGCATCAAGAATACTCAAATAATTTTTCTATAATGTTTTTAAGGTGCTACGTAGACCACTGGGGAATATAGGAGACTACATAACGCGGAATTGTGAAGCATGCATCCGCTAAATATTGTTCAAGTGATAGCGTTGAGATGATGGATGGGATTGTAAACTTGCTGAGCTTACTAACGAACGAATAAAAGCTGTACTGAATGGGAAGCGTCTGAGGGGTAGACCGAGGCGTAGGTGGGAGGATTGCATTAGGAGTAATCTAGCAAGTTTTGGTTAGGGTGGTGCTCCGTGGACGGAGGTTTGTAAGCGAAGATTGGTGGTATCGGCATCGAACCTTTGGGTTCGCTAAGTCTTTATTTATTTAGTTATAACGTTTTTAATAATATTCATGTTTTAATAGTAACCTCTCTCTTAGTGTTTCTAGTGCAATTGTGTATCTAAATTACTCGTAAATCAATTTTTTTGGATTTGATGCTACTGGTCAAATACCAGAATATGGATGCCATCAGCATCAAGTACCACAATATTTGAAGAAATTAAAAGCAATTTAAGAAATAATTGTTCAGCAATGTAGACCATCTAAATATATGCCTTCCACTGGTGATTTAAGTTTAGACACACTAAAAATGACATTTAAATTAAATGTTAAACTAATCAATGCTGAGTGTAAATTAGCATACTTGATTTAATGCATTGAAAAAAAAAATAAATCTAATCATTTGCTTTCTCATATTATTAATATGGAAAACTGTTTTAATAAAAAAATTTGAAACAACACAAAACAGAATATTTTTTTTAATTCTTTGAGACATAGAATTCTAAATTTAGATAAAAAATAGGCTTATTAGTTAATTAGCATGACTAAGAAAAAGATATGCAATTTTGGATAAAATTAATTACTCAGATCAAAATGCACACAACTGTATCGTTAATAAATGGAAAAATAAGATAAAATAAATCAAATCAATAATAAATATAAATAATGAATGAATCAATTATAATATAAATTATAAATTATATTATTATTATTATTATTATTATTATTATTATTATTATTATTAGTTATTATTATTATTATTATTATTATTATTATTATTATAAATTATAAATTATATTATGATTAATGAATCAATAATAATATAAAAAATGATGGTAGATTTACTAACAAACTTTTCAATATTTTTAATTACTATAGCAATCTATAAATAGAAAATAGAATTATTAACTTGACCTCAAAAACAATATTAACAACAAAACATAAAACAATATCATCAATTTTTTAAGCTTGGGCGACACATTTAATTATAACCTGATAAAGAAAAAAATAAATATATTTCAAATTATAGCAGATTTAGAATCTATAATCACATATTTGGACACCCCAGATACTCATAAAATGGTTTAAGAAACATGATAAGTAAATACATTTTAATTTTTTTAAATAAAGAAAAAATAAACCAAATACCACAATAAACCAGTTCGCTAAACTAATCAATAAGGATTTATTGATTACAAAAAAGTTCTTTAAAAATAATGCGGATCTATGCATTATTAAGACAGACAAAACAAAGCAGCTAGCAATAATAAGTAACTAAATAATAATGATACTTATAAAAGTATCAGAAATAACCCAATGACAGAACTCAACCATAAAGTTAATAATAATTAAATAAACTAGTTAAATATAAATATATAGATCCGTATAAATCGTTTAAAATTAAATTATCAAATAACTACTACAACTTCCCAAGAACTAATGGCCTTAAATTACATAAAAAAGATTATCATTTTTTTTTAATTTATATAAATTTTCAAAATTTATTTATTAATACCTTTTAAAAACGCATATATTCTTATCACTTTGGTTTATTCCTCTGAGAATGAACCAAAACTCAAAAAGAGACATAAATTTTAAATTAGAATGCACTAGGAAAACATTCAAAACCGAAGTCTTATTTCTCTAAAAACTAACCAATTAACGTTTCGCCAACTCAGGCATCATCAGAAAATTCACCAAAAATAACACGAAGGAAGGCAGTGTCCCACATCAATAGTCCAAACAAACTCTTCCATTAGAGACAGTAACCTAACTCCAATATGTTCAACAAACAACGAGGCAATTGTTCAATTACATTCTACTTTAGTCCTGTAAATTAATATTTCTCAGTAATTATCAATAAATTCATTATTATTATAATAATAAAGTGCTGATGACCAACACCTAAAAAACAACCAGCCAAATTAATACTCAAAATATATCTGTCCCATCTTTTCCTGTAAGCCGGAGTAATATTTAATAAATCATTTGAAATGATTAATCGCATTTCAAAAAGGTCTGTGAATAATCTGAAAGATATTCAAATAATAAAACTGAGTGAACTTTTTCTCTTCTTTGTGTTCTTCTTTATCTCTTTTTAATTTCATTTCCACCATATTCCGGAAATTATTTTTTATCTCTCCCCTCGGGAAAAAATAAGCAACAAACAAAGCTGTCCAGCGAAGTCGGTCAACGTTTTGTCCAACTTTTCTCTATCGACGTTCTGATTTTCTGACACCTCTTTCTCCGACAAAGTTTCTCCCGCGCTACCTTTTTTAAGTCAACACATTTCTCTAACCTTCCCTGTTTTGTCTTTGTTATTCCTTTGTCAAAGATAGAAGAACTGAAGGATATACTGAAAAAATATATTAAAAATAACAATAAAATGTTTTGATTTATTGCTGTAGCAATATATTAAAATCGATGAAGTATTATAATAAATATTTTTTAATGTTTAAAAACACATAGGTCCGAGGCTGAAACTTGCTGAGGCTTGAAACTTGGATTATTTCATATTAATTTTAAAATATTTTTAATCCTTCAGGTAAGATTAAAGTAACCTTCACACAAGACTGAAAAGACAAGAAACAGCTAGACGTTTCCGACTACTTCAACACATACTATATAGATAAGCGCTCAAAGCTTCAGATCAATTACAAAAGACTTATTTATGTGACTGTTATAAGGCCAATATGGACTTATGGAATTGAACTATGGGGCTCCACCAAACCATCGAATTCCTCTCGTATCCAATCCTTGCAATCCAAAATCCTTCGCAAAATCCTAAACGCTCCTTATTTTGTCACAAATAAAACCATCCATAATGACCTTAACGTTCCATATGTTACCGATTTAGCCCATTCCAGATACCTATCATTCCACAATAAACTTCAAACCCATCCAAACCCACTAGTTTCCATCCTTGCATCCAATTCCATCCCGGACAATCCTCCTAGGCGTCTGAAGAGAAGATGGCCTCGGGACCTTCTGTTATAGAACCTTATTAGAGTGCTGCCAGTGGGTAGTATCTCTACATCTCCTATCATGTATTATTTACTCTTATAGCAATTGTACTAGATGTATGTATTACAGTTGCACAACTCAATAAAATAATCATATCAAATCAAAGATTAAACTATAAATTAAATATTAAATCAAATTATTGTTCTGTTATAATTGTTTAAATTATAGGAACTAGTTCCAATGACATATTTAGACACAATAGAATAAGCATTGGCTATGCAAGACAATATTACGAGTTTTTATTTTTAAAATTGAGGTACTTAATTCTGAATTCATTATCATACAATATATTTAGCAATTATAATCCGCCCTAATATCCTACATGGATATGAAACGAAGCCTCCATATTCGAAGGAATAAATATCTTAAAGTTTTCGAAAATAATGTAATGTGGAGAACATAAAAAAGTTAGTCCATTGGCGACTAGTGGCCAAATACTCATAATATGATTGAAACGATAGCTTCGTGAAGAAAAATGTGGGCTTAATAACGAACGAATTCCTTCAGTAGGAATATTCATGAAACCTTCCGATTCACTATTTTTTCATCTTTAAAGTAGAGAAGTTAACGTATTAATGTATCTGTACATGTTAAAATATATAAAAATTATTCAAACTACGTACAATGTTGTACACATTTTTTTAGAATAGAATACAAGAAAAAAAAACTGACTTGAAATTTTCCTGTATATATTTTTGTTTTAAAGTCCTTGGAAGGTTGTGTTGATATATTATGTTAATAAAGGTTTGAAATGATCTCTTGCATTGCATCAGGTGCGTTATAAGGAAGAGGTTGAGGAAAGGAAAATTAATTGATTTTTATAGAGAAAAAAATAAACACACACACATCAAAACAGGAAGTAGAGTTAGGAACTTCAGCCAGTAAATGGAGGATTTGTTTCGAAATGTAATATACAGTATAGCATCTATATCTTTGGGGAGCGCTATGGCAATCGCTAAAGGTAATAGTCCCATTATCAGTTGTAAAAATAAATTTCTAAGCAAATAAATTAACAAATATTGGTAGAGGGAGATAGCGGGAAGTAGAGCCAAGGCCCGCCGCTAGATGTCGACAGCGGCGAGCGAGGCTCAGTAGCGGCCGATCGGCTGCCTCTGGTGTGTGTCCTGTTCTCTGTCCACTCTCTTCTTCAGGATGGAGTCTTCGAGTTCTGGAGCGGCTCCCCAGACGGAGATGATCACTCACGTCCTCACCTACGGTACAAGCAATCACTATCACCTAGTCCTAGTAGCATGTCAATGTCCAGGCTTGTCTGGTTTCCTCTGCCTCGATCGGGGAAACCTGTCAGGCGCCGGGAAACCCTTAAGAATGAACTACCGTATAGATCCCAAGCACGGGAAGGCAAAAATAACATGTCCCTGCAATGTGCAATCCATGTCATTCCTTTTCCACTATTCTAGAGCCTGAACGAGATGATGTAAACAAAGGCCTAAGCACATGTCATTATATAAGGTCGTTTAGGATGTCTATCTAATTAATGCTTCATTAAAAACACTTACAGAGCTAACAAATAAAAAAATTATCGAACTATAATTAAAATGCTGAAACAATAATTTGATGACTGTAGAAATAAAAGAGAGAATTATGGCGGCAATTAAAGCAAATTGTAAAACAAAAACTGATTTTATAAACACTACATTTCGAACCACATTGCAAGTTTTCATTAGTGTATTGTAGTAAATTCCCTATTATTAAGGCTGATAACAAGGTATTGTTTACACTTTTATGTCCGAAAAACATGATTCAAGTGTTAATATACCTGTATATATTATTGTACAGATTTCGGTGTAGGAAATACATCTGCCAGTATAACAAAAACACCTATACTTTGTTGTTCTCAGACTTGACCCTCCCTACGAACTGTCATGTCCTGATGAAAACCTGTTTTGTGGCTTAAAACTTTGAATTTCAATGAATAGTGTTTTACTATTGGAGAATTTCATTTGAACGTCATACGGTATAATAGTCTTTCATTAAATTAAAAGAGTTTAGATGACATTTAATTAAAGTTGAGACATACTGAAGAACTATAAAATCTGACACCGAAGGTTTGAAATTATAAAATCATTGTTGATTTATCGTTTGCAAGTATTTGGCATCTACTATCCTGCAAGTTTAAGTAGATATTGTGTCATGATATTGTGCGAAGTTAGGATTAATTTCTCAAATCCACTTGAATATCGTAGGAATTCGAAATACTATTTTATTAATACCAAACTTGATTACAAGATTTAAGTCAGGATATAAGTCCTTTATGTAACTTTATACTTTAATGCTTGTGACATCAATATTACACCACAGTACCATACTTCAGACTGAACCCAAACTAACGTCACTAGACACTATGAGTAAATCATGATGTGTAACTTCGTATCCCTGGAAATCATTTTATCTGTGTATCTGTTTATTATCACAGAGCCGGGTAGGGGCCTGCTTGGATTATTATGTTTATAGTTTTTATTTTTATAGCTAGTTCATTATAAAGTTATACAGTTGGAATCCATCATAAATACTCACACTTTTAAGGATATTTCATTCTTTAATAAGTTTACAAGAAGAGAAAATTAAATATAAATTAGTCTCAGATTACACCTTTCAAATGTTTTGGACATTTAAAATAATTGTAACATTATTTATTATTATTAATATATTATTATAAAGTAAACTCTACTACATAGGAAATGACGAATCAAAAAGATTACTAAATCGATAAACAAAATTAGCTCATGCTCTCCAATAAGTGCTTGTCAACCTCTAAAAAATTTCATTTCAATTTAATATTTAACACCACTGTTTTACTGATATCTTCATTAAACAACATTTTATTAAATTTAATAAAACAAAGCAAGTAGAAGATCCCCAATACTCGTCCCATTGTGCACTTACTAAAACTATTTCTTACATTTACCGAGTTATTTTGATTTACTCAATGAGATTATGCATCATAAACATTATTTTAGTTTTTTATTATATTTAATTATAATGATTTTTTTTTATTCGGATTTTTTACAATTAATCGATCCCGATACCCAAAATATTTTCCCGCCAATCCTTCCTATCGGTCCACTCTTCTTCTTCCTCTCGCAGCCCTCTTGCTGCCATTCCTTCTCTTACATCCTCCATCCATATCTTCCTCTCTTTCTTCTATGATTTGGTTTATATAGGAAGTTTCTTTGGCTATCTATTGTCGCTCATTCTCATCAGGTGGCCAAACCATTGAAGCCTATTTCGTATAATATATTTTTTTCCGACCCTTTGGTTTCTCTTAAAACATATTTGGGTATGTCTTGGAGCTTTGAGATGCCGCAGCTACGTCTTGAAAAGTCCATCTCAAGAGCAAGCAGTTTACGGACATCTTGTCTTTTTACTGTCCATGTTTCGACCCCATATAGGATTGTTCCAAGAAGAAAAGAATGATATATTTTCTTTTTCATTTCTAACAATATCCGTTTATTCCAAAGGATTGAGATGAGGATCCTCATTTATATAGACCCTAAAGTACTTTAAGTCCTTGCTGCGCGCTGGAGTCCAATCTTCAATCTTCAATGATGTGCACGGAGAATTAAAGGGCATGTGCTCCATTTCTCCCTGATCTATGACCAGATGTAATTATAATGATATTACTGCAAAATTTATTAATATTAAAGAAGCCTATTAATATTATAAAAAGTATGATAAAATGATTAAACCGGTTCAAAAAGATAAATATAGTACCAATAAAAAAAATAAATCTTCCCCTTCCCTCCCATAATAGCTTGTTAACTACAATCATAATAATTTATATAATTATATCAGCATTAGGTTAAGCAATCCGTAATACTGCAGTAATGTAAAAAATTACAAATAAACCATTCACCTTAAAATTAATTTTTAATGGATCCCTTTTGCAATTCCTATGATTTATAAAGGAAATAAATTCCAGTGAATGCATAAAAAAAAAATTGTTGATGAGTTAAATTGCCATGAAATATGTTGCAACTCCAAAATAAATCATGGAAATTGTTTATTACCGTTCTCGTTGTTGCTTTCGTGTTGATACGAAACGGGTCACAAATCTAGTTAATTACAAATTATAACAATTTACAACACTAAATTATAATATATTTACTTTTTTATGACAGTCTGTTTTCTCGTCTGCTCTAATTAAGGTTATAAGGAAACATATTTTGATCAGTTTTTATTTTTAAATTGAAGTTTTCAACTATATGAATTTAATTTTAAATTTATATTAATATTTACACTTTTGGACCCGCATTATGAAGTTATCACACTTTACACATAACTTACAGACACTGTTATCACGTTGTGGCATCCGCAACCACATTAGTTATCTATTGGTCAACTTGATTTTATAATTATTTAATTTTTATAAATGGGTTTCTAGTAAAATATCTTTATTTTACATTATTATTGACTTTTTCTTATATCTTAACTAGCTACTTTTAGCTTCTGATCATTAATTAATTTATTATTTAAATACGCGACACAGTTGCTGAATGGTTTAAAAGGTTATCGTTAGTTGATTGCACAATATTGAATAATATAAATTTATAGTAATTAAATTTATTGTTAATATACTTTTAAATTGGCTTCTGGATATTCCCTCTCAAATTATTGGCAGTTGTGCTTGGTGGAAAAATATGCAAGGTATGGTTTATAAAAAATCTAAGAATTATTATTATGTACATTATTTATTTATTTGTTTATAACACCTTAGAAGAGTAGCGAAGCCGAGGTGCACCTCCGCAATGAGGAAAGAGTAAACAATTCAAAACAGAAGCGAACTCCCGGTTTTAATTTTAGCCTAAGCTATTTGTTGTCGAATTGCGCGCTCGTGGCTGTAAATTTTAAAGAGCTAAGAACTCAGGCGTTTAATTATCTTATTTATTCATGATGAGATTTTCCAACGAAGACAAATAGAAAACAATTGGTGTTTGGTAGCATCATTCAGTCTTCTTCTCTGTTCCGCTCTTCCGCGCAATTAGAAATGTAATAGAATGAATGATAAACATCCATTATATTTCTTTTCTATTTTTCTATTAAATTTATTTATTTTTTCAAATTATAACATCTCAAGTATGATCTGGGAAAAGTACTTGACTGTTTGTTTTGATTTATTTATACTTTTATAATTATTATATTTATTTTTGAATGAGGAAAAATGGTCCAGGTGGAGATCAAAAAGAAAATGTTACTATTAAAGATTTTTATTTTATTTTTTCCTCCACTCGGTCCATTTTCATCTCCAATCGGCTTCCTTATAATTATTAAATTTAACTTAAAGTAATATTGAAAGTTGACTTCAGTAACCATATAATGAAAAAGCACGAACAGTTTGATTACTGTACTGTTTATACTGACCTAAGAAATATTGAAGAAATCAGGAAAAATCAGGTGGAAGTGACACCAGAATATAATGAGTTTAAAAGCGCCATAACTATCAATAAAATTTATTAAGACAGCTTTATTTATGCCTCGGCTACTATTAATAAAAATTAAAAAAAATGGATTCATGCTGGTCTTCCAACCATAGTTTTCTGAGCATATCTCATAAATGGATTTCCCTAAAAGCTGCAATCTTACCGATTTCATATCGTCGCCAAAATCTGGGACCCAGGCGTACGTATCTCAGAAACGTTCACCCAACCAGGAAAACCCTGTTCGCAATTCTACATTTTAACTGATAAATGCTGAAAAATATTAAGTATTCAAAGTATTCTCTTATTTATCCTGGTGTAGAATGAAATGGATTGTCCCTGAACTTATTTGCTTATAAGAATAAAGTTATGGACATGAAGAGGCTGAGTAATATCAGTAAAATGTTTAAATATTGAAAAACTAGTAAATCTCCCAATAATCCCTAGCTTCTGTTTACGAACTTTATATCATCGATTAATTAAGATCTAATGATGATTCAAAAACAGTTCTGAAATGCAACTTGGATGGTTTGTGTTGACTTCGCAGCTGAACTAATTCCCAACTAAAAGTTGTAGTTTGGTTATAATCAGAGCCATAATTATTTGCTCCCACTTGAATGTTCTTCCTTACTCAATTTTAATATTTTATACACCTGGGGCTCACTCAGTCTCTGTAAAGTGGACACCCTCAATTGGGGGAAAACCCTGGCGGTTGAGCGTGATCTAGGATCACCGCCGTGCACAATTGTTATCCCATACACTTACCACGTACTGAACCCAAGATCCTTCATGGGTTGCTGTTAAGGTTTTTTATTTTTCCTAATAAAAGAAATTGAACATCATCAATTTACAAGGACAATCATTTGTAAAATGGGGATTTCTTACTTTAGGAAGACCGAGGATCTCCCTCCCCAATACTAACATTTATAAAATGGAAATAAATTGTAAAAAATAAAGCAGTATAAAGTCAGAATAATAAGAATATTATAGGAAATAAATATCAGTATAGCGAATTTAATTAATATTATTTTTACGTAGGTTTTTATTAACTTAGATAATAACTCATTAATTTGTATTATATTAAAACAGTTTTAATAAATTAGAAAATCATCAAAACCACATAATAAAAACATAAAAAATATTATTTCTTTGGTAAAAAAAAACGTTAATATTAATATAAGATTTTTGCCACGTTTTTTACTCCAAAATTTTAAATGGCTGTGAAAACGAGTTTTTTTTCAAAATGACA
Organism: Arma custos; assembly: GCA_037127475.1. Classification (NCBI taxonomy): domain Eukaryota; kingdom Metazoa; phylum Arthropoda; class Insecta; order Hemiptera; family Pentatomidae; genus Arma; species Arma custos. The sequence continues at coordinate 121,341,540 of CM073764.1, read as the reverse complement.
TGGTCTTGTTAATTAAGCGGAAGCATTATAAAATTTTACTCTAAATTTATCTAGCTTTTACATGACAATCATTAGACCCTTCTGGACTTACGGAGCAGAGCTTTGGGTCTCCACTAAGCCATCGAATTCCTCTCGTATTCAATTCTTACAATCCAAAATCCTTCGTAAAATCCTCAATGCTCCTTATTTTGTCACTTTTTTAATCCATAATGACCTTAATGCTCCATTTGTTGCTGATTTGGCCCGAACCCGATATCAATCTTTTCATGAAACACTTCATTCCCACCCAAACCCACTAGTTTCAAGCCTAGCAATCTCTTCGATTCCTGATAATCCTCCAAGGCGTCTGAAAAGAAGATGGCCTCGTGAACTACTAAGTTGAACGTGCTATTTGAGTACCGCCACTGGGTAGTTTCTCTACTTGTCATTTCATGCCATTGAATACATTCATTCTATTTACTAGATGTATTAATATAATACAGTTGTAAATTACATTGAAATTAGTCTAGAATTATTCAAAAAAATAATCATAAAATAAAATAAATCTAGAATTATTTTTAAAATAATAATAAAAAGCTTATTCGTTTGGTAAAATGGTTTAAGTTCTTTTTTCATTTACCAGAAAATCAATATTTAAAATTGCCTCGAATTTTTATGAAAACCAATAATTATTTACATCTGTTGTGTAATGGTGGTCATAATAAAAAGTAATAGAAAAACAATTTACCAGCTGACAATACTCATTAGCATTATAATAATAGGGTAAGATTTAAGCATTGCAAGTTACCTGAAAAGTATCCTCGAAGCGGAAAGTAAACAGATGTTACATTTCTACTCTCCCGAGTTCGGGAAAAATATGAACCAACTTTTGCAACGTTTTCCTCCCGCGCCTGAAAGTCAAGGTGCAATCCTTTCAGTGTTTTTAATCGGAATAAATCCCTTTTTTCTTACTCAATAGCATTGCAAAGCAGTTTGAATAATCATGGGTTAATCGTAACAATTATTGAAAGAAATTAGGTCGAATAAATGCTTAAAATAAGTTCTCAATTTTAAGAATTATATAATAAATATTTTTCACTATTTGAGAATATATTTTTATTTTTATTTGAGAATGTATTTTGACCTTCATTTAAGAATGTATTTCAGCTGTATTTGGGAATATATTTTGACCTTTATTTAAGAATTATTTTGACAATTTTTTTTTTAAATTATAAAAAACGTTACATTCATTAAATTAAATCAATGAGTAACTGTATAAATATTATACTGTTATAGCATATATGCAAAAAATAATATAACTTCCAAAAATTGTACACAATTGATCTAAATAAGTAAAATTATATATATTTAATATGAAGTTTTTATTCCTGATGATGGGGAAGGCAAATACGAAAGGTCATATCATAGCATTAATACTTTATTTAAAATTCAAAATAAAGCATCAAATAGTAAGGAAAGTAATTAACTGAGGAATGAATAAAATAGTCACGAATCGAGCAATAACATTCGCAATTGAGTTAGATTGCGATTTAGATAATCAATCATAAGATTCATATAAATCATTTGTGAATTATTGTTGTTATCTAATATTTGCAGAATCGATTGACAGGAGATAGATCTATCCCCTCTGTTATTCAATCTATATGTTGAAGAGGTCCTGAGAACTTGGAAGAGGAAGTGTAGAGGAATGGTTGTACAAATTAGTAGTAAAGTCCTCTACAACCTACAATTTGCTGATGACTAGGTGATAGTCACAAGTGATGATGAACATGCCAGCTACATGCTAAGAAAACTTCAGGAGGAATATGCTGCTTGGGGTCTGGAAATGAACAGGAAGAAAACAGAGTATATGGCGATGCATGCAAAGACAACCCTACCCCTCGAAAATTGGGAAATTGAAAAGACCCATGAATGTAAATACCTAGGAAGATGGCTAACAGACGATGAAATATTTGCAAATTTCCAAATCTTATAGTACTGTTATAATTCAAAGTTTTAGATTAATTTATTGATATTTACAACTGTAACTATATTACAAGTAAATCTGCTGTATGAACAAAGGACTTGAAAACAAAAAAACACTCGTGTAGAAACTACCCATTGATAGCACTCCAATAAAGTTCTATTGTGCTCGTATCTTATTTTCAGACGCCTCGGAGTGTTATCAGGAATAGTATGGGAAGCTAGTTGAGAGACTAGCGGATTCAAGTGGGTATGGAGCTTGTCGTGGAAGGATAGGTATCTAGTTTAGGCCAAATCAGCAACATATGGGATATCAAGATCATGATGAATGAGTTTATTTGTGACATAATAAGGAGCATTGAAGATTTTACGAAGGATTTTGGATTGTAAGGATTGTATACGAGATGAATTGGATAGTTTAGTAGAGCCCCAAAGCTCAACTCCGTATGTTCAAATAGGTCTGATACCTGTCATGTAAATGGGTCTTTTGTAAATAATTGGGAGCTTACAGCGTTTGTCCAATAAATGTTGAAGTAGGCGAAAACGACGAGCAGTTTCTTGTCTTTTCAGTATTGTATGAGGAAATACAAAGTTAAATTGCTAAATTACTGTGCTGAAGTTTTCGGGTTATAATTTGGCTGTGACAGATTAATTATTTAAATCGTGGAATCCACCGATACATCTGGTTCTCGCCGTGTCTACAAAGTGGGTACTCTTAATTGGGGAAAAATCTAGCGGTTGAGGGTGATTGAGGGTGATCTCAGGCAAATCACCTTTTGCACAACAGTTGACTTATTAACACTATTCTGTGCTTATAGAACGAACAACCCTTCATTCAAGGTTATGGTGGTATAAGTATTTTTCCTTGATACTTGTACATATCCTGCTAATATTATAAATCCGAAAGTTTGTTACTCTTTCACGCAAAAACTACTGAACGGATTTGGATGAAGCTTTACAGTAATATAGGTTATAAATCAGAAAAATACATAGGCTACAACAAGGGTAGATTTAGGGGAGAGCACGGGCCAACATGCCCCCAGACAGTTTTTGGGTACTGTGGAGAATCCATTATAGTACATAATTACAGACAAATCGCATGATCATATTTGTTAAAATAACAGAAAGAACATGAGTGAAACTATTGTTTTGATATTTTATTCCTATCCTGCTAATAATATAAATGCGAAAGTTTGTATATTAACATTACATAGCTATACTATACATACTACTGGCATGAACAACACTAAACCAAAGTGACTTCTGTCCGTCCCATTTGTTAATCTGTGTGAATGTATGTTTCACGGCTGTGCTGATCCGCCTTTGATGACATTTGATATGGATAATCTCAAGCCTGGGGAAGGATATAGGCTACTTTTTATCAACACACCATAAAGGCGAAGCTTATATAAAACTGTAACCTGATTGACTAACACACCCAGCGGTCAACACAGCAGAAACCAGTGAACTTAGCATCTCGATGTATAACTGCAATGAGCACTAAGAAAGGAATTTGGATAATTCCACCCCCAAGGGTTTTCCGCTGAATAAAATAGGGGCTCAAAGATTGTATGGAATCCGTCAGTTTTGAAGTTAGACATCTCAAATTTTGAATGTATGAGAAAAATATAGTTTATAAAAATTAAATCATTTATTCACACACCATTCATTTACTACTCACACTGTATTATCTACCGATTAGCCATAGGAGCTTTTATTTAAAATGATCTGTCACGAAACTTTATGTGACAGACCAAATTCTACGCGAGCAAAGTCGTGGCCAAAAGCTAGTAATTATAAAATTACTAAAAATAATTAAAAATGATTAAGTACTTTGACAGTGCAAATGACAACAAATTATAATAGACATTGCTTCATAATCTTTAATAATATGGGACTAAACCTACAGTTTAATTACCCAATTAAGGGTATCCAGTTTATGACAATCGATTCACGTGGCCGGTAACAAAATATGTATTTTATCTGCTAAAGCTGGTCCCTCACAAGCCTGTGATTACTTAAAACATTGATAACACGATTTTTTGTCTTTATATTTAAATAATGATATTTTTAACTGGCATAAATACCTGAAGAAGACATATTTTTTGATTCAGATACTCTTTAAATCAGAAATTAAAAAAAATTTCGAATCTATTTATAAGTCGGTTCTGTGAAAAGTAACTCCCACTAGAATTTTAGCGGCCTTATCAGATAAGATTGGCATCCCAAACTGTTTCGACACAACTGTCAAGAGCTTGAAAATCGTTTATAAATTTCATAAAATGCGAATTTACTTCTATCCTCAGAATTTAATGTATGATACTACCAACAAAACATCCAAATGACAATATAATTTTATAATTAAGTGTAAAGAGCATGGTTCGTCAATTGATATAAGAAATTCTAAGTAGTTAATGTGGATTTATGTATAATTAATTTTTTTATATATAAATGATTTTTTATGTTGAGAATTAACAATTGATAACAACAATTTATGACCAACCTTATTTCATACAAATGTATTTCATTTATAATTAACACATTTTGTAAAATATTTTAATCAGTATTTTTTTTTACATATATGTGATATTTTATTATCTTGCTTTTCTTCAATAAAATTGAAATTTTATTCTAACCAAATACGAAATAAAGCGTAAATAACATCATGAAAGAATTCATTCTTATGTTAACAATAGAAACATATTTAATATCTCTAAGAATGTACAAAGAACTCGTATAAACCCATAGCTTCCATCTAAGTGCACCTTTGTGACGAAATTTGCGAAGCAACAAACTATTGCAAGCAATATCCTTTGTTTATTGCAGCGTCGATATATAAAAAACACAGAATCTTAATTAGGATTTTATGCTCACAAATAATGATCATTACTATAAAAATCAAATTATGTTAAAGGATATCTGTTACGTTAATTTATTGTTAAACGAATTATGAATTAACTCGGTCATAGAATTCAATAGGCATACATGAATAACACGATAACTATCAAAACGAAAACTACAATGTTTTTAAGTATATTATTATAAAAAAAAATAAGGGGTTTATATACTAAAATAAGGAGCCATAATCTGAAATAAACATTTAAATGAGTTAATGAATAAATAGGTGAATTATGAAATAAATACAAGAATGGACGAGTGAATGATTGAATGATGAGTTAGGGAAATATTATTAAAAAAAATAAGGGGTTTAAATACTAAAATAAGGAGCCATAATCTGAAATAAACATTTAAATGAGTTAATGAATAAATAGGTGAATTATGAAATAAATACAAGAATGGACGAGTGAATGATTGAATGATGAGTTAGGGAATAAATAAAAATGTTTAAAAAAAAAAGTCGCTTTAGCTTGCCGAACTAAAATGTAGAAAATAAATAATAGTTTAAATAAAACTAAATAACAAGTGCTTATAGCCAGCCGAACTAAAAATGAGAAGAAAAAAATAATTAATTTAAAAAACACAACTTTAGTAAGAAACACAACAAAAAGGCAGAAAATAAATTTGAATGAGTTTAAAAATTGCTCTAGATATTTTACTGATATTGTTGACAGTAGATTCAGTATCTTCAAAGATCTTAAAAATCACCCCATTTTTTTTTTTTACGATAAAATGAATTTTTTCGTTCATCGCTATATTCTTAAACTTATTTCCTACTTTTTCATTTTGTCTTTTACTAAAATGAGGCTTTTAGTTTTTTAAACTAGTATTTATTTAATTTTCAATAAGAAAAAAACATATTTACAACTATATTTCATACCTAATATTTCAAAATTTTTAATTTTGATACAGCAAAACATATTTTTTAAAGAGAAAAGATAGGCCCTCGACGGGAATTTGAACCCGGAACCTTTGTCTCACCGTGACATCGCTCTGCCAATTGAGCTATCCAAGGCCCCTGCCGGTCGAGAACAAACCTTTTCTCTCATAGATCCTAAAGCCCCAGTGCTCCCGCCATTTTTGCGATGAATACACTAGAAAGTAGTTCTTTGAATTAAATTAATAATGAAATGAAATTGAATAAAATTAATGTTCAAAGAACTACTTTCTAGTGTATTCATCGCAAAAATGGCGGGAGCACTGGGGCTTTAGGATCTATGAGAGAAAAGGTTTGTCCTCGACCGGCAGGGGCCTTGGATAGCTCAATTGGCAGAGTGATGTCACGGTGAGACAAAGATTCCGGTTTCAAATCCCGGTCGAGGGCCTATCTTTTCTCTTTAAAAAATAAAAATATTTATAACTCATAAAAAATTACCAATAATTATAAAAAAATTACAAAAAATATTTTATTTAATGTCCTTAAATGATACCACTAATACTGATACTAATATTTATCTTATGCATTTTTTTTTCCTTTCCTTTCCTTTAATTTGCTAATTTACAATTTTGTAACAATTATTTAATACATGTTGATTCAAGATTACTTTTTGAACTATCTATTTAAGGCTTAGTAAACGTATAAAGAAGTTGAGAGGTTTCCACAACAGATATCATGTATTAGCATAAATATTTTTATTGTTCAATGAAACTGATAAGTTAGAACAATACTTTTCTAAATGGAAATTTGACCTCAACGTTCAAAAATATGGCGCAAAAATTTTCACCTTTAGATGCCCTTCAGACCCACCTGAGCTAGTGCTCAATGACAGCAACCTCCCGTGGAATAAAGAATCAATAAAATATCTCGGCGTACATTTAGATCGCCGTATTACCTAGAACCAGCATATCAACACTAAATTAACACATTAACAGGTCTATGCTCGACTAGCTCTACTTTATCCGATAATAAATAGAAAATCTAGATTAAAACCAGAAACAGCCTTATTAATTCATAAAACCATTCTTAGACCTCTACTAATGTACGGTTGTGAAGTGTGGGGTGCAGTGTCAACAACTAAGCGAAACAAATTACTAACTTTCCAAAATAAAATCCTACGAATCGCAGTAAACGCGTCTTGGTTTGTACGAAACAGTCAACTCCACCGAGAGTTAGCTCGATTGAAGAATTCATTAAATATGAATAAATTAAACTTGAACAGCATGGGCAGTCATTAAATAAAAATGTTTAAAGAGTGACTACTTCGGGAAAAATAATGATCTACATTTTGAAAAGGTCTTACTGTTTTTCTCCAAATTCCTAGCCAATTAAATAATATTAATTTTTAAAATAATATTTATAAATAATGCACTCGTTTCCACACCACCGCTGGGGTAGAGTGCCGGGTGCGTTTTTTTTAATGTGGTATCCCCAGTAGGCCTAGTCCACAATCGTCTATTATCTTCAAGGTATAAAATCTTGATGGATTTGGAACTACTATTGATCGTTTCAGATCTAGTAGTATTCGACGTACGAAGAAAATTGGGGTTGTGGGACGAATAAACCTAAATTCGAAGAATGAACCTAAATTTGTTCCTCCTCACTTATCACAAATCTTCACCGTGCGTGGTCTACTCTCAGACTCAGACTGACTCGCTCGAGGCGAGGGAAGTATTTAAATAGGCAAGGCCGAACATTCTAGAACAGTCTCCACTCTTCAGTGTTCTAGAATCTTCTTAATCTCTTTCCGACAAAGCAGAGGCGGATCTACTATCCTGAGAAGGTCCTAATCCTATTTTAACTTCTCCCGCCGACAGATTTAAGCCGCTAATCCCTTGCTTCCGTCCTCCTGTCGGCGACCGTAACAATATTATAAATTAAACATAAATATAATAGAACAGAAAAGTAACTTTATTCTGGGACTAAGTAAGTCCCTTTTTGAGATCACTGAATGAGGTTGGTCCACGCACACGGTGAGTTTATTAACAATATAGGGAGGAAAATTGTTTTTAAAAGGATTTCTTTGATACGGTGGGTGTTGGTTTTATGGAGGCAGGGGTCAGAGAGGGATAGACCACGGTGGATGATATTTTTAGCGACGTTAATTTTAAGGTGGTGCGGATGTTGTGAGTAATAATTAAGAAGTCTGCCAGAATAAGTGGGTTTAGTATACCAATCTGTGGATAAGGTGTGGTCAGGATTTTTAATGATAAGGAGGTCAAGAAAAGGAAAAACTTATTGGATCCGAGTTCAATGGTGAAATGGAGGCGGGGATGGTATGAGCTGAAAGAAAATAATAAATCTGGAATAATTTTGGGATTTATGATAAGGAGGAGGTCGTCTTCATATTTTTTAATGAAAAAAACATCGTCAAGAAACTGGGAGTCCAGAAGGTCATTTAGGACAATATTAGAGAGGTCAGGAGCAAGGGGATTTCCTATGGCAAGTCCAGAAATTTGGTAGAAGAACTGTCCATGGAAGGTAAGGTACCGGATTCGCAACAGAGTTTTAAGGATTGGAGGAATGAGGACCGGTTGAGAGAGATGTTATCATATCTGTCACTATTTTAATTTTCTACATTACATGTCAATATGTTCTTGTTACTGCAACGTTCTTATATATATTTTTTGTTCTGTTTGTTTCTCTCTCATAGCCCTGAAGATGGCCTACATTGTAGGTCGAAACGTCGGCACTAATTAAATATAAGTCTGGTACTTATTTGGTGTTTTTTTGACTGCACCCCCCAACTATCTCCGTTCTCCATAAATTATAATGCAATTAGGAAAAACCACAATGCAAAGCCTTATGTTTCAAATTTATCCAGTAATACACACACTTACCGGTCGACTTTTCGCCTATTCCGGCACTATCAAGACACAATAAAAAGGTTATGTGAATCACATCTCGAAGAAAAAGGTGCAATATATCCCAACGATCAACACCACAAAAAGGCTCCAAACATGAGACAGCACCCCACCGCCAAGACGTTCAAAATACAACTGCAGTATTCACAGTCATCAGCATACAGTCAACATTTAACTATATATATATATATATATATATAAATATTGAACCTAAATATTGTTGTTTCATTAAGAACTTATGTAATTAAACATTTGTGATATAGTACTTTATTCTGGGTCAGGATCCTTCCGAATAATCTAAAAGAATATAGATATAGTTAACAGAGACCTCAATGATGAGAGAAATAATTTATTTTCCCTAATAAATAAAATATTTAAACTCGTTTTTTTAGGTGAAATACTCCCGATGATTAAGTAAGAAAACTTGTTTTTAAGTATCACGTTTCGATTATTGAAGGATATATGTGTTAAATAATATATATTACCTATGAGAGCAGAATTTTTTGGAATTGAAAAATTTAATTAAACTTATGTAATTAAAGATTTGTGTTTGTATTTTAGTTCTAATTTTCCTTTAAATTTACTTATTCGATCAATCATTCGAAGACAATCATGTTTTTGTCTTATAAAACTAATCGCATAAATATACATAAAAATTCGACTCCATCATTCTACAAAAATGTATTCAAAGAAACTGCAGATATACTCACGTATGGAATGTGCTAACAAATAAACGGTCCTTTCAAAGGGTTTCTTTGAAAGGAAAAAAAAAAAAAAAAAAAAATAAGAAACTGCAGAAGCAGATTACAAGGCAGCACAATTTAAAAACTACTTTATTTTTAGACCTTACGTAAGTAAAAGTTTAAAGTAAAACATGAGGAAGAAATAATAAGTTCGATAAATTCCATCCTATGGAATAAAGAAAAACTATAACATTGGAAACTAAAAAGAAGATCTACCATTCCTTCGTGGGATGCGTAGCCACTGACGGATCAGAGGTTTGGACACTCACGAAAAAGGCGGAGAATGGGTTGCTTTCCAAGGCAATGGATTTCTGGAGAAGAAGCTGTGGTATATCGAGAACCAAGCGGATCCCAAACGCAGCAATTACAGACAAGGTTGGGTGTCAAAAGAACATCTTTACCAGATCAGAACTAAAAGGTTAAAGTGGTATGGCCACTTAATGCGGATGGACGAAAACCGCTGACCAAAGAAAATTCGTAACTATATACCACCTGAAAGAAGAAAGCGTGGAAAACCAAAAAAAAAAAAAAAAAAGTGATGAAGAGAAAGTGGATGGAGGAAGTGGAGGAATGCATGAAAAAATAAATAAATAAGAAATAACCATGATTTTCTTGTTCATCGACTTAACATTTGGGGATTATAGACACTTGTGATCACAGATGAAGGTGACTTACTCTTATAAAGTCCTCATAAAAAAAAAATCGTATTTATGTTAATAGCCAAGTTATTAACTGAGGAGCAGATTAAAAGATTAGTAAGATAATGCTTAAATATTTATACATTAAAAAAGTTTTTTTACTTACGTGAATCAGCTTCGTGATGGAGTTGTAACTTGTTCTGCAATGCTTAAACTCTATAAGACTCTTCAGCCATTGGTGCTAAGGATTCTTGGATATTTCCCAAAATTCGCTTATACTAGTTTTCTTGTTTTACATAGACTATTCCATCAGAAATTCAGTTGACAAATGAGAAAAAATTTCGCTCTTTCTTTTATCTAAATACACTCAAGTATCATAACAACAGAATAATCTTTATTTCATTGTTATTCGTTTAACAAATTTTGAAAGATATTAATATATTAGGAATATTTATACTAGGGGAGGCGGCCTATGGGTAGGCAGATCTAGGGATAGTCGGTAAAGGTGAGCTGCAACTTAGTTGAAATGAAAGTTTGATGCTTTCAAAATCAAAACTAAATTTAAACTTGAGTATTAGCCAAATTGTGGGGCACAAATTTGATTCAAATATGTAGAAACAAACTTTCTACTCCTTCAAAGTTGGCCTTATTTAGTTACAAACTGGTATCTTTATTATTACATAGACATGTTTATGCATATTAAATATATTCAATTTATTTATTTAAAAGTAGCTAGAAACCTTTTTGTTATAATTTTTATATCATATTATAACATTTATATAATCTAGCTATAATTGGCTAGTTAAGAGGAAATTATAAAAATATATCATTTCCTGACGATTACAATTATTCCTATCTTTTTTTATTCTGAAGATATTACAAAACAAGGTTGTGTGATGAATAGGCAAAGCAAAAAGTCGGCTTTTCTTTTGTAAATATTCAACAATGTTTTGGAAGGGCACATTTCACTCTGTTACCAACAAGTACATTTTCAACAAAGATATCATAAATTTAACTTGAAAGAAGACTCCTCATTCACGAACTTTCACGAATGTTCACCCTTTGAAGTATAATTATAGAAATATTTTCATAACATTGTGATTCCTCTTTCACATCATAAGGTTTCTAAACTACATAGGACCAATGGCTAACAATAATAAATAAATAATATTTTTTTCCCATAAATAGATGTGTTTTGAATAATTTATGATAATTATTACATCATTTACAATAATACGTTTTTTAATGATAAGCTGTCTCCATTTGAATATTTTGGACTATCAATGTGAGATTTGCTGTATTTTATCATCATTAATGTGATTTATTTCCTTTATCTTTGATGATGCTTCAACTAACAAAACTTGTAGCAATTATTTACTTTTATATGGGAGACTGTGTTTTATATTTTCCCGATTGCATTTATATAACTAATTCAATAAGCTAAAGTGGGAATCCATTAATGAATAGAGTTCTTTCCTGAAATATTTTTATTATTAAACAATTCTATGATAATTACAAACTTTAAGGGTAAGAATATTGATTAAAATTGTACAACTGAATCCAGCACTTGTACTGATTACTTAGAATACTGATTTTATGTGTATATCTATCTGTTTGTGTCTATCTGTTTCTACTCATGTCTGTCTATCTGTCTCTTTCTACCTGTCTTTGACTGTCTTTCTGTGTCGGTCGAAGATAAAATGTAAGTGTTGGCAACCAGTCTTGGTCTTCCATACAACCTACAAAATCAAGTTTAGGAATTAAAACATGTTAACCATTCCGTCCAATAAATAAATATAAGTGGTTCAGTTCAGATTTTTTTGATACATTTGTTTGAGCTCTCTTCTTAAAATTTTTCCGGATTGCGATGTAGGTATTGATTCAACGTAAATATATTTATCTATTAATTTGTTTGTTTGTTCATTTAACGCCACTTTATGCTGCTATGGCTAATCGGACGATGCTACAGTGGGAGCTCTAAATTTTGCCTATCCAGGTTTAATTAGGATAGGGATTTTTAACGAGTACCTGACATCGTACAGGCCCGGGACCCCCGTTTAACGTCCCTTCCGAAGGACGGCGTAACTAAGGATTTTTTACTCCCTTAAAAAAATCCTAGGGCCACCTGCCGGGCTACGAACCCGCGATCTTGGGTTCAGTAGTTTGTGACGCTAACCACTAGACCACAGGTGACCTTATCTATTAATTTAAATGAAGCTACCCTGCTCTCTAAGAATTTATGGATCGCATTTTCAGTTATTGATGATCCTTCTTTCTTTTTGATAAATGCTACCAGAGATTCGCCTTTTCTTGGGTCTGGGATACCAACTACACCTACTTCATCTATTTCTGGGATCCCACGAAGTATGCTTTCTAATTCAGCTGGGGCAACCTTAAACAATTCAATTACTTTCTGATTACCAGTACTAATTAATTTAAAAAATAGATAATAGTTAATATCGACAAAAAATCAATACTTTATTTCCTTTAACTTTAATCATTTCTTTGATCCTATCAACAATATACAAAAATCCTTCTTCGTCGAAGTAACCTATGTCTCCGATGTGGAACCAACCTTCGGCATCAATTGCTTCTTTGTTCGCTTCTGGGTTATTTGAACAACCAATTGACATCTAAAACAAAAATGATTCAGTTTCACTAAATCACTTAGTGTTACAACTCGAGGATACTTATCACTGCTGTAATAGTGTTATATGGCATTGTAACTAACTGGTTTTTACTCAATTGTATATTTAGTAAAAACCATATTTTATTATTTATGCTTTAATTTTTTATTACATAAAATTGTTGTTGCTATTCTGAGAAAGTTAAACTAAAATTAGAATTAATGTCCTGACCTAAATATAAAAGAGTTAGATCTTGATGATAATAGTTGACCTTGAAATATATTTCTCTTACAAAGAGAGAAATGTAAACATTTTTTGACCCATTTTGCAGGTCCTCTTCATGGCTGTCGAGGTAGATCTACCCAAAGAAGATTCGTGATGTAATATGTGAACTTGTAGGGTAGATTCGTGATGAAACATGTGAACTTGTGACACCGCCCCACAGAGGAACGAATCAACGCATTTGTTGGACATTGGACCAATTCTCTAATAACTAAATTTGCCCTTTATTTTTATCTTAAATTATACTTTATACTTGTTCTCAACAAAATCCATAGATAAATTAATTGTGAAATCAAGTCAAATGAAAAAAATCTGAATTAAAAGTCTCATATTTTTAAAACAATCCCCTGTTTGAGGTAATGCCCTTAATTAATCATGTACCTACTGAAAAACAACTCACCCATAATAAGATATTTTAGGCAAATAAAACTTGGGATTATTTCAAACGTCTGGGATTTTTCGGTGAAAATTGGGGGATAAAACTAAAAAAAAATAATTGCGTAAATCGCCCAAAAAACTACCTTCGCAGTAAATAACTAGAATGTTTGAAGTTTTTTTTCCATTAGTCGGATTCTGCTACTAGGTGCTATTTTCCGAGAAAATGATTTTTTTTTTCTTTTCTTTTCTGGCCCTTGAGAATTAATTTAAAATAATTTCTGTTGATATTGGCGTCTACATTACGCAAGTTTTCTTTTGTTTACCAATGTTTTTTTTACACTCATTTATCCGAATAATCCTTATCTAACATAATAGTATTAACAATGAAACTCAGTTTGTGTGTGGTATTTGAACGACATAGGTGCGACGAAATGGTTCCTACAACAAATCATCAAGTTTTTCAATTTTTTCAATTTAATCATATAAGTTTTAAAGATTATGACCTGGCATTGGAAGCATGGATTAATGCGTTTGGACTGGAACAAATTTCAAATACCGCAAAGTTCTGCTTACGGGAAAAATTAAGAAAGTTCAGTGGTAGCTTGTACTCCCGCTGGATTTCGTCCCACAGGAATATCAACTATTTTCTGGGGAAGCATGAAAACTGGTTGAATTTGGTTTCATTGTCCAAGATGTTAGCCAGGACCTACCTTCATCGTCATCATCAACAGCCGCAAGTATACCATCTCGTTCTCAGTCATTCAAACAATTATCCGATTGACAAAGACGGAGACAAACGGAAAGTTTTAGAAAATGTTCAGAGGATATGTTAGGTTTTGTCATGAAAAGAAGATTCAAATCTGATGACAATTCGAATCCTTTTATTTCGACTCTTAGACCGAAAATAATAAACATGGCTGGGTGTACTGTGTAACAGACCAAAAGTTCACCCAGCCTCCTCTCCTATTAGCCCTGAAGATGACCTACAAAGCAGGTCGAAACACCAGCACAAATAAAAATAAGTCGACTTATTTGGTGTATTTCTTTTTTACTGCACCGAAAAATCCCAACTATCTCCATTCTCCAAAAATATTTATAGATTTCTTAAATTAGAAATAATTCTAAATTTATTTTAAAAAAAACTGATATTAGCATAAAGCGTAATTACACAAAAATTTGGGCTAATATATCTATCCCAAATAACTTCTCTTTTAGAATCATTCTCAGAATATCAAGAGAATACCAACAAACTATGACTAAAACCCTACAATTAATTTTATTTACTGTTTCTTTCAATTTGGGTTTTATCACTAAAGATTATTTTCCGCAAAAAATTGATGTTGACATGCTGTAAAGTTTGATTAGTGAAGTTTCGTTGGGAACGGCCTTTAGTTTTTATGTCTGGTCATCAAGTTTACAACTACAGGATGAGCAGTAAGATCTTTTTCTCTCATTTTTTTTAAGCTGATTACTTGTCTTTGTCACTTCCTGTATTTTTATACATTCATATATATTGCTCCTCAATACTTTGCTCTAAATTTACACATTAAATATTATAACCTTGCTCATAATTATTATATTCTTAACTGTCATGATTCAAAAAAGAGCTATAAGCTCTATCTATTAGGAATAAATAGAACTATTTGATATAATACTGCATATCATTGATGAAGTAAATAATTAAATTGATAACTTTTGTCACAGTATACAATTGTATACATATGTAATTTTTTTTGGAGTTTATAACAACCGAATGAGCAGTAAGATCTTTTTCTCTCATTTTTTTTAACCTGATTACTTGTCTTTGTCACTTCCTGTATTTTTAGACATTCATATATATTGCTCCTCAATACTTTCGACAGCGGCATTTGGAGCCGTTTGTGCGTCCACGCTTCGGATAATTCTTCAGCGAGTTTTATCATGAAGTCTAGTCGAGAAAGTAATTTTTATAAATTGTGTTCGTTGATAGCATTGTCATCATAGAGGGTTGATACCAAAGATACAAGATTTTTTTTCTTCGGCATATACGAAACTGCATTTAGATTATTTCTAAAAATAAACAACGGGACCCAACTTGATGATTTTGGTATTTCATAACAGTACGATACGAGTTTACGATAAAATGATTTTTTTCGTTCATCGCTATATTCTTAAACTTATTTCCTACTTTTTCATTTTGTCTTTTACTAAAATGAGGCTTTTAGTTTTTTAAACTAGTATTTATTTAATTTTCAATAAGAAAAAAACACATTTACAACTATATTTCATACCTAATATTTCAAAATTTTTAATTTTGATACAGCCAAACATATTTTTTAAAGAGAAAAGATAGGCCCTCGACCGGGATTTGAACCCGGAACCTTTGTCTCACCGTGACATCGCTCTGCTAATTGAGCTATCCAAGGCCCCTGCCGGTCGAGGACAAACCTTTTCTCTCATAGATCCTAAAGCCCCAGTGCTACCGCCATTTTTGCGATGAATACACTAGAAAGAAGTTCTTTGAATTAAATTAATAATGAAATGAAATTGAATAAAATTAATGTTCAAAGAACTACTTTCTAGTGTATTCATCGCAAAAATGGCGGGAGCACTGGGGCTTTAGGATCTATGAGAGAAAAGGTTTGTCCTCGACCGGCAGGGGCCTTGGATAGCTCAATTGGCAGAGCGATGTCACGGTGAGACAAAGATTCCGGTTTCAAATCTCGATCGAGGGCCTATCTTTTCTCTTTAAAAAATAAAAATATTTATAACTCATAAAAAATTACCAATAATTATAAAAAAATTACAAAAAATGTTTTATTTAATGTCCTTAAATGATACCACTAATACTGATACTAATATTTATCTTATGCATTTTTTTTTCCTTTCCTTTCCTTAATTTGCTAATTTACAATTTTGTAACAATTATTTAATACATGTTGAAGTATAACAATTTACACTGCAAGTTGAATAACATAATAAATAAAAGCTGTAATATATTTATAGCAGTAGGAAAAAGAAGAAAAAACCTACACAAAATAGAAAAATTAATAAAATAAATAAATAAAATAAGTATAATATTTTGTAGTAAAAATAAACAATTTTAGTACAAAACAATCTTAGTACAATTTTTTTTTTTTACCATTTAAGGAATAAATTCGCTTGTGATTGATAACTTATTATAATGTATTAAATTAAGTATATTTATTCTAATAGTATATGTCTAGTTCGTCTATGTATGTATCGTCTTATGGTTTGTTTGTTATAATTGCCTACTGATTGCATTAAGGGATTTCCTGAGTTTTTTATTAAGTTGAAAAAGTTCCAAGTCTGAGAGTGAATAAACTGTTTAATTGTTTGTAGGTCTAAATCAAGTATCATGTCGGTTATTTTTGTGTACCCGGGGTAGTCATTTATGATTCTCATACATAAGTTCTGTATTCTTTGTATTTTTTTATAGTTGGAGTCACAGGTGTAGCTCCATAAAGGGGAGGCATATGTCAGTAAAGGTCTTATGACTGATTTATATAATATAATTTTGTTTTTACTAGAGAGCGGATATTTTCTACGGAAATATGGGGCCATAGTACTTATAAGTTTTTTGGTTTTACAACATTTGTTATTTATATGGGGAGTAAATGTTAATCTTTTATCTAATTCCAGACCTAGGTAGGTGACATTTTGTGCCCATGGTATTCGAATATTATTTAGGATAATATGTTCCGGTATAGTTATCTTATGCATAAATATATACTTATACACTAATAAATTATCTGTATTTATAAAAATTAATACTACAACAGAAAATAAAGCTGCTGTAGCGGCTAAATAGTTGTATTTTCATATAAATATAACTTTGATTACACCTTCCACATGAAGATGGACAGTGTTAGGCGTCAAAAATAGTTAATTTTAAAAGTTTTAAGAAGCCCGAGAATATTATTAAGGTAATGTGGAAATGGAGATTGAGTTGGGGTTTTATTAAAGCATAAGCTAAGTTACGCAAGCTTGAAAACTTACGTAAGTAAGGCTTGACAGTCGGGCTCACCTATATCTGCCACCGACATAAACAAGATTAATTTCCCTTTTCATGGAAATAAAAATATCATCTCTTTTCCATCCCTCTTCTTATATAAATATGAATAATATTATAAGAAATCGTTTAATACCTATTAACAATAAAACTATTTCCGAAATGGCGCTAGTAGCATCGTGCTGACTCTGAACTGAGAACATTCTATGAGGACAACTTGCTCTAATCGGAAAGGTGGTGGTGGAAACGAATAATCTTAAAACCAACCAAAGAGCTATCTCGTAATATAATGTAAAGAATAAAGTTTTCTCATCACAAAGCAGAAATATGAAAATAGTGGCCGTTGTAGGTAACTTAAGATGGTATTGTTCCTTATTTATTTCCACATTCTTGCAACTAAAAATCGAGAAAATTTTTTGCTTTTCTATTTTAGAATAGTAATTTTGACCGCCATGGTCATTTGTATTAGTTTCTGAATTATTTCTGCATTACTTTCTAAACTCGCAGAAGCCAGCTTTAGAAAAAGGAAATTTTAAAGTAAATAATAACTAATTATTCTAAAATAGAATATTATATTGTTACGGGCTACTGGGTATTAAAATTAATTAAACAATTCCCTAATTAAAGATACTAATCTTTATTAACAAAACTGATAAGAAGGATACAATTAAACTATTAACAATTAAATTATTAAACTAATATAAATTTATAATGACAATATTCTAAATATTATAATCTAGGCCTAACTCCTATTTAATTATTACAATAATATAAGATATTACTAATTCTAGATAGCTTAACTAGTTACAACAGTTTCTATGAATATTATAAAATTACACTACAATTTATAACTAATAATTAACACTTACAGTTCACTAGTCCACCGACCGTAAGATTCTTCAAGTATCACAAACTGACACACAGTAACAAACAGAAACAGTTTATTACACTCGCGAGACTGTTACAGTTCACTGATACACTTATTGCACTGGCCGGTTCAACACTGACTAGTTTATCACACTGACACTCACTTATCACAGGTCTTCTCTGGTCTAATCTCAGGCTAAGACTAACTGGCTCGAGGTGAGGGAAGTATTTAAGTAGGCAAGGCCGAACATTCTAGAACACGAAGGGGCCAGAAAATTCTGGAATCTTCTTAATCCTTTGCCGACAAAAGAAGACGATCTAGAACGGTCCTAATCCTATTTTATCTTCTCCCGCCGACGGATTTAAGCCGCTAATCCTCTTGCTTCCGTCTTCCTGCCGGCGCCCGTAACAATATATTACTTATTTAAAAAAAAATAGAATTACTAACTATTAAAAAAAACATAGTAGATCTTTTTTTTAAATGGTGCCAAAAACGTTTAGGTGAGTAGAAATAGTCTAATTTATTCCGGCTTTTAAGCATCAATTGAATTCTTAAACAGAAATATATTTTATTGTTTCTTCATTCAATTTTAAGTTAATATGATTTTCAAGGGAAAGCTCATATTGGGTGTGCTGAAGGTTCCGGCTTCAAATCCGACTGTGGCAGATAATTTATTTATATTGTTAACAGCCAGGAATGGACCCTCTGGTACCTGGAGAATCTCCTGGGGCTCTTTATAGAGGGAACCCTTAATTTGGGGGAAAAAAACAGGCGTTTGAGCGTTATATAGGACAAACCACCTCGCTGCACAACCGTTCTCCAAGAAACAGTACTATGTCTACCACGTACTGAACCCAAGGTTCTCCATGGGTTGTAGGGGTACGGTTGTTTTTTTTAAAATAAAATAATCAGGCTAGCAGCAATTTGCAAAACATCAGAAAATTTAGTTATTTTAGTTTTTTTAATTTAAACATAAAATAAAACCAGGAGATCATATTATTATTTAAGGAGCATAAATTTAATACCTAAATATGAATATTTTTAACGCTTGTATGTTGTTTGTTTATGGTTAAGTTGCTACATAGCTTTGCGGAACTTAGTTGAGGACGTAGCATGTGATGAGTGAACTGATACGGTCGGTGATCGCAATTCTCCAAATTGATGGGCTTGTCTCGGGGCTGGTTCGGTTGAAGGACATCACCGGTTAAATTACACATCATTTCCAACATTCTCATATTAAAGCTCTTCTCTCAAGGTTTTCGGTTAATGTAATAATAATGAAAGTTAACCTTAATTGTTAAATTATTAAATTTAATTGTTACATTCAGAAAAACGAAATTAAGGAACGTCGGATCAAAAATAGCTTGTAAACAAGTAATTTAATACATGGCAAAATAAGAAAAAAATGAATGTTGTGGTACTAAGCTTGTGCTTAGGTCAAACATCTTAATCACCTCTGTCTGATTCCAACATACTTCATTGAGACTTTTTAAATATATCTAAATAGCAGTCGGATATATAAAAGAATAATATTGATTGATAAATCAGTAAATGTGGAAGGAAAAGTGAATTTTTAGATTTAATTTAAGGATTAGGTTATATAATAATCTAAAAACTTAAAATACTCTTTAAAAAGTTTAAATGAATTCAATGACAAAATTTGTAAATATTAATAATAATATTAATTGAAAAAGCCCAAGATCGCTGGTTCCTAGCCCAGCAGGTGGCCCTAGGATTTTTAAAGGGTGTAAAAAATCCTTAGTTACGCCGTCCTTCGGGAGGGACGTTAAACGGGGGTCCTGATCCTGTACGTGGCAGGTACTCGTTGAAATTCCCTATCCTTATTAAACCTGGATAGGTAAAATTTAGGACTCTCACTGTAGCATCTCGAATTAGTGATAGCAGCAAAAAGTGGCGTTTAATAAACAAAAAAAAAAAAGGAAAAGAAAGTAAAGAAAACACAGAAAATCAATATTGAACGAACTACTAAAAACCAATCAAAATGATTATCAACATTTATTGTTAAAAGGACTACTAAGAATCAGGGAAAAAATTATTAAATCGCTTAAATACGTAAAAACAAAATTAAATAAGAAAGAAAAAATTAACGAATTGAAGTGATTGAAACATACAAATATTAATACATCAATAACATACTAATCACAACATTTTATTGTTTTTAAAATTCATTATTATGTTCGATAATAACAACATCGAGCGTTTGAAATGTATTACCATCAAGTATATCGAAAGATTCTTTACCTTAATGATTACCTTTATGCAAGTCTATATAATTTTATCTCGGCCAATACAATTTGGCTTAATCCCGCCGAACGTTGTTGTTTTATGTAAATATTTATCGGTGGTGGTGAGGGTAAATTAATTGTTTTGTTCTAATTGAATGGATATTATTACTCAAGTATTTTTTGATAAGATATAGTTACGATAAACTACAGAGTTAAGAATAAACTCTAAATCTAAAGGTAAAATTTGCTCATTTTAGACGAGGTAAATATCTACTTTGTGAGTTATAATGAAGGGAGAGAGCATTGATTTCTAGTTAGTGTGAGTGAACACTCCTCACTCACCAATATCTCTGGCATTATATCCTCAGCGACCTGTCTGTAATCTGAAATTTATACACAGATAAGACACTGCAATTTATTTTCTTGTAGCCGACTTCAAAGCATTTCATTTTAAATGAAATTAATGAGGGATTTAAAATATTTTCTTCACAACAAAAAATATAGATATAGTTATATGAATTTCCAAGCACCAAATGCTCACTAAAACATGATTAATCTATATATTAAATGTTTAGTTTAATTTCATAACACTAATGACGACGAATTGTAGACATGAAAAGTCAATTAACTTATTCCAAAATCTATTCTTTAAATTATTGTCTTAAAAAAATATAAAATATCTAAATTTCGGAACATAGATTGAGTTGTTTAACCAAAGTTGAAAATAAAATATCACTTCAAATAGACTAAACATTTATTCCATAGAGAAGGGAGAATACCCACCGCCTTTTTGAATTTTAAAAATGTCTGCATCTGGAGGTTGAGTGTGATTTAGGTCAACTCACCTTCCTGCATAACAGTGAAATTAGACTGGGTTAGTCTAATTTCAACTGCAAGAACTGGTTACAGAAATGTTAATAGCTAAGAATTTATCTACAGAAATCGCTTCCCGTCACAAAAATCAAATAGATCTTTAAAGAAAATGCCAATAAGAGGCTTACAATTCTAAAATTATGCAGGAAAACTAAAAAAAAAAGTATATAATCCTGGTTCGAATCACGCTGCGGACAAGACTTTTTTTTAGTTTACAGCCGGAGATGCATCACATAGGATCTAGGACCCTCCTGGGGCTCACCCAGCCTGTATAGAACATTATAAAAATAGGGTAACCAAAATAAGGTGAAAAAATCTGGAGGTTGAGCGTGACCTAGGACAAGTCACCTCCATGCAGAACCGTTGTCCATGAAATAGTACAGTCTCTACCATGTACTGAACCCTAGGCCCGTTCACGTGTTGTAGTGGTACAGGATTTTTTTTTTTAGAAAAACAAATTTAAAATAAAACTTAGATCGATTTTAAAAGGCTGATTGCTCCATTGACCATCAGATGCTTTTTGATTGAACGAACAGGATAAACCGAAGAAGTTATTAACATAGGGAAATAGTTTTTATTGTTTTTTCTTTAATGTAAATATTTAATAAAAGTTTTATACGCATTGGGGTTGGAGATATCAGGTGTAGACGGTGCTATAGAACTGGCGGGCAGGCGGAGTGTAGCTGCGTGGGTGACACAGACAATTTATCTGCTTCCGACGCCGCGATGGCCTCATCTTTCTCTTCCCTATTCCCTCACCAACCGGTCCTTATTTACCATTAGCGTATCTTCTTCAAAACTCTCTTCTCTTTAACTCTTCTCCCTAAAACTCATAAAGAAAATGAAAAAGGTAATCGAGAGAAAATAAAAGACACTCGTACCCTGGGGTAAATTACAATCGTGGTATAGTTCTTGCGATATCCAAGTTGTTTTTATATTCATTTAACGCCATTTTGTGCTGCTATGCGTAATTCGAGTTTTATTTATTTTTTATATTGTTATATTTTTTTTTATAATTTTGTTTTGATTAGAAATTTTTTATCATTTCTTCCGTAGGAGGGCATAACCAAAGATTTTTTACTAAGTTGGTAAAAGCTAGTAATTTTGCTGAAGCCTTATCATTGCTTCTTACAATGATCCTTTGTTGTGCCGTCCTTCAGAAAAGACATTAAAATGGCGGACTCGATTAATTTAACATGTACAATTTAGGACTCCCACTGTAACATTGTCAGATTAGCCAGAGCAAAATAAAGTGACATTAAATAATAAATAAATGTGCAGTTTGTTCTGCTTCAAAAGTTATATTTCGCCAAATATCCTTAAGTTGGAGGTTACCGTTATCAAGAATTTTTCCGGATAGATATGGGTGTATATTTAAAAAAAAAAAAATCGTAATATTGATTGGATTGTTCTAAACTTTCATATTTATGTATCAAAAATTAAAAAATTGAAAAAATTAGTTTTTAATATTGTACATATATATACATATTAATGTTATATTTAATACTTTTCAATGTCTTGTATTTTATTTAGTTTAGTGGGATAGAGGATTTAAATGCTAAAGTCAACATGGTCTACCGCATTTGAAAAAAAAATAACACAAAGAGAGATGAGAAAGAACCGTAACTTTGAATCTTCAGTAGTATCTTAAGAAGTTTTTTTTAACTTTAAAACTTGCTTTATCTTTATTCAGAATTAAATTATGATATATATTAGGCAGAGAAGTAACATGTTGTATTCTGGTAACTGATCTCTTCGAATTCAAACCACTTAAAATTTAAAATGTTTAAACTCTTTACTTTGCCTGTTCTTCAATTTCTGTGCTATATTCAACTGAAACAGAATGATCGCTATAAAAAATTTATATCTCCATTTCGACTGAATGGATTATTTTTAGCGCACCAGTTTTAAATATTCAAACTCGGAGATGCCGGATCAAGTTAAACTCCTCACTTATTAGAAATCTTTGACATGTTGACAACTTTGTAAGTTCGGAAAGGCACTTTAACTCAAGCAAAGTAACACAAATTAATTACCGACGGTATGAATTAATTCTGCTCTAAGGTGGAGTAGCTAATTAGAAGGGTTTCCCCTTTTGATAACGAGTCCTATCACATTTTGAATGAACTTTCTTAAGTCAGCTTTCAGTGATTTTATCTACTTTAGGGATAATTATTTAACTTGAAATGGAAGTTACAGCTTAAACCAAAATAGAAATAGAGCGTTATGTACTTAAAGGACATTCAATTTCAGTATTTAGATTAACATTCCACTGATTCTTGTGGAATCCGATACTTAGGACTGCACCTCGACGAACGCTTAACTTGGAATCCTCATACTAGATTGAAACGACAAGAAACAGCTCATTCTCTTGTGCTACTTCAACATTTACTAGACAAACGTTCTAAGCTCCCAACCTCCAATTAATTAAAAAAGACTCAAATGCATGGTAATCTTAAGACCCATCTGGACTTACGGAGTAGAGCTTTGGGGTCCACTAAGCGATTGAATTCCTTTCTTATCCTCACAATCCAAAATCCTTCGTAAGATCCTCAATGCTCCTGACTTTGTTAAGAATAAAGTCACCCATTAATGTTTCACTTGTTACTGATTTGGCCCGATTCCGGTATCAATGTTTGAAGCGTTCGAAAAGAAGATGGCATCGTGACTAAGTTGAATTTGTTATTCGAGTACTACCAGAGGGTGGTTTCTCTACATGCCTGTATCTCATACCGTTATAAATCTTTCATTCTATTTATTCGTAGTATTATTATTATACTGTTGTGAATTTTAATAAATAAATTTTAAAAAAATATTTTGATTACTATTTTAAATAACATAAACGTTGCTCTAAGGTTGATAGATTGCCATAATGTATTGTTGGAAAAGTAATTTTCTCATAGCAAGCGCGCCTTACAATCTAAATTTTATGGACATATATTATATCTCTTCTAAATGTACATCCTCTTTAGATGTTGGCCATTATAACGGCCCATCTTATTTTCCTGAGCGCTGCACGAAACAAGCCTATTCATGCTAATCCTGTCTGTTGCCTCAAGTTCCTCAATCAGGTATGACGCCGGCGATCTGGACCTCTCTTGTACCAATCTTACCCTGCACGATTAACTGCAGTAGACGATACTTTTCGTTCCGCATCATATGACCAAAGTAGACCAATTATGACCAATTAAGACCAAAGTAGACCAATTTATATCTTTTAATGTGTCTAATATATTAGTTGTAGTATACTGTCGTTTCTGAAATGATGCACTCATGAAACCTTATAACTCCACATCTCAGATGCTTGTAGACGTTTACTTGAAGCACCCCGTAAATGTCCTATATCAATCCGTATGATAACACTGAGATCATGTAACTGAATACTCTAATTCGAGTATACAAGTTCAAAGGTAGGTCACCTTTCTGAGTCGGTTGAAGGCACTTCTTGCCGGAGACTTGATTTCATTTAAGTAATTCTAGTTATCAGTTATGTAACTTCCGAGATAAGTAATTCAATCGGTTCTTTCAATTATTTGCATGGAATTCTTTTTTAGTTAATTAGTTGCTTTTCATTGATAATAAGATTTCAGCATTGTGCATTCGTGTTGAAGCTATTTTCTAAAATTGTTATTGTAATGATATGTTCAAGACGACAGGGAATAGTTAGTTGGTGCATTGCATGGCAGGTACAGCACGTTATCAAAGGTAACGGTTGTGCAGGGGTGTTATTCGTTAATTCATTAATCTTGATTTTTTATAAATTATCGGAGTCTATCGCTTTTAATTTATTGAACAGTTGTGTACCGAATATGGTTTATATCACATGTTTTATTTAAGCATTTTTTTTAATTTTAACCATACTTTTTGATAACCCGTTATATCACGGCGGCTTTTCGTTGCTTGCGAATCGTTCTTTTATGGAACTATGTTGGACACCTTTTCACAATCACGTAATAGTTTACAATTATTTGGCCCATGATAAATTGCTTTTTTTTTACTCAAAGTAACCATAATTTACTAAATGTTTTGCACTCTTTAAATATAAAAAAAAAACTTAAATTGGAACGAGTTGATTCTTCCCTTTAAACATAAATAAAAAAATCTGTATTTTAAGTATTGACAAATATATCCAACATGCTAAATATAATTTTTTACAGTTTTTAATGCTTGGCTTCGGAAGATTTTAAACAGACTGAAATACGTTTCGAAGACAACACAATCAGAATATTAATGAAGGTCTTTTCCTTGTACAACCCGTTCTCTTAGTCAGTAATTTAAATGCCAGTGTTTTCTCGGACTTGAATATATAAATCATATAAATCTAGGAAAACGAGAAGCTTTATATCGTAATGGGTCCTAAAGAGGAATACAGATATCTTGGGCAGCAATAAATAAAAAAGTTTTGAAACATGAAATTCAACCAAGCCGTCTGAGCTTTCTTGCTGGGATCAAGATTTATTGAGGTCAAGGAGAACAGAATTATACTTTGAGTGATTTTTATTGATTATTATCAAATATATTTATTAATAGTCATTAATATTTGTATTAGTCATCAAGGAGCGGTTTGAGTCGCCGTTGCGAAAGTCCTCCGGGTTCAAATCCGTCAGTAACAGATAATTTATTTAATCTGTTAACATCCGAGGATAGATACTGTGGAACGTGCTGTGAGGGCTCACTCAGCCTTATACATTGAGTACACTTAAACTGGGGGAAAATCACCTCCCTATACATCCGTTAGCAGTACAGTCCCTACCACTTCTGTTTCTGTAATTTATAGTGAATATGACATATTTTACATACCAACTAATTTTTAATGCTCAATAAATTGTCTCTTATCCACACATCCGCATTATTTAAGTTTTATTAATTTATTTTTATAACCGAATATATAATTTATTCGATACCTGAATACTAAATATCATAAAGCGTAAATCATCAGATAAATATATTTATATAAGTACTAAAGCGCGGAACGAATCGAACAATTATATCAATAATATATTGATATCAGTTGCTTTAAGATGACGGTGTGACTTGCAAATATTAATGATATCTCTCTTATTAGTAATTACGCTATTAGTATGTTTATTATTACGGTTATATTTCTAAAATTGCTACATCGATTATACATCCATACACGTGCTCCGAAACCATAAAGCAATTTAAAACCGTTGAATAATGTCATTGGTTTATTTAAGTCGGAAAAAATGATTATATTTATTTATTTTTTGTACTTCATCGATATGCGGCTGTTAAAACTCTTTTACGTCACCCAGCGGATAAGCAGTGACCTTTAAAGGAAAGCTCAGAGGAAAGAACCAGATTTTTATATGATACAAAGACTTAAATATTTTGTAAACAAAATTATCGTGTGTTTTAAAGATTATATTACAATTAACTACAAAACGTCCTAAGGATACAATATTCTTTATTATTTTATTATAACAAATGAACTAAAAATATTTTATTTACATTACGTACTTGCTGTTTTTATTTTTAAAAAATCTAAAACTTCAGGTGACCGACATTCTGAGATATCACATCGCAATTCCCGATAGTACATGGAATAAGTTAATTACTCCTACTCCGTTTCGTTGTTAGAAGCTTCCAGTAGGCTGAAGGACATTACATACCCGAGTTGTGCGGAAGATGCTTAAATAATACCGAGGCTGAGAAGAGAACTCATTAACTTTTTGCAACTTCTATAATTGAAATAATTGTAGCTTTGGCAAAATTTATAGAAGTTGATTGAGACTAATTTTATTTCTATTCATATTCGTAGAACTTGCTTTCATTGAACTTGTAAATGGTTGAAGGTTTTTCGCGAGGTGGGATGATTTCTTTAAAGGAGATCTTACGGTTTTTGGGGTTTGGACGACTGGAGGATATCTTCATCATGGAACCTTCGCGTTCATCAAGTCTTATTGAGAATTCTTATGATCAATATGATAATTATCATATCATAAGGATTATTAATGACTATTAAACTATTCGCATAGGCAATTAACCTTAGGGATACAATGACATTCAGATACAGATTGGAAGTTGGAGGAAGCCAGTGGAGGTGTGGCTGACTTTGGTTCTTGCTGGTCAAGGCCTCGGTGTGGGATGTCTTCCTCTTTCTCCCATTCCATTGATTTGAAACCAAGAATTTATTTATTTATAGAAGAATATGAAAGTTATTAATGAAAACTTAAAACAATTTTAGAAGTTAGGCTCATCTCAGCAACGTCATCCCGTTTATTTCGAATACTTCATTTGAATATTATTTGTTTCAATTTATTTAAATTAATACCTACAGTGACTTCATGGTTGTAGTTGCTCCAAGGAATTGGAGGATGACGACAATATCTTTTAAAAAATGGATTATACTTAAAAAATACATGTTTTAACTTTTTTTTAAACTTATTTTATTTACAAAATCGCTGCTCGGAAAGGTGACATTTTTAGAGGCATTCAGTATAGAATCAAATAAAACAATTTACATAGAAAAAAAAAATTCTAGAATTTAAAAAATGATTAGGTTATAAAAATTAGTATTCATTTGCATTATCTAACTACCCCGATTTGTGACACAGATTCTGGTTATCCATGTTGGGGGTAAGCCAAGGGAAAATAATTATTTATCGTAAAAAAACTCATATTACGAAACAACATCAGCCTTAACTTAAACAGGGCCTGTTATCTGTTTCTTATAAAAGTAATATCGGGTAGTTTGTTATGCGAAATAGGTTTGGTACTGTATTCGTGTCCAAAATACCAATGAGGAACGTTATGCACTACTTAAAATGTTTCTTAACAAATCTCACTAATTAAATAAATATTATATTTATCAATAATATATTTTTTCTTTAGTGGAAAAAATATTTATACATCTACAATTACATGAAATCTATAGTATTTTATTGCTTAACTTACGAATTTAATGTTTGAGATTAAACACAATTAACGCTCTTGTCAAAATACTTGAGATGATAGAGGCTTTTGATTCTATTAATTATGTTTATATATCTGATGATGGTACTTTTAGTAATTAAAAAGTGTAAATGTTTAATAGTATGATGCTAAGAAAACTTTACACGGTGCCCTGAATTAACAAGAGATTATACAAACTAGGGAGGATGCAGCCAGGCCAGGGGAAATGAGGAAAAGCGGGCCTTAGTAATAGTCCTTTCTACATTACCTAATTAACAATTATCTGCGCTTCCAAAACCCTTTGAATAATTAACTTTCTATTTAATAATTCCAGTCTATATTAAATTGCAATTTTCAAATCCGATGTAATTAATTTATTTGCCTAGTCAAATCATTCTTCACACAATTTGATCCAAAGGTAGTAAGATTTTTATAATTACCAGGCATTCAACTAACTGAATACTATCTAGCTACTTACTTCTATTTGTATTATAAACAGTAAAAATTAAAAAAAAATAATTGAAAATGTTAATTGAAAATATTTTCTCCACATTTTTTTTTTAACAATGAGGCTTCAGGAAACCGAAGGCTCGATGGCGATACCAACATTTGCTGTGTAGAAACTTGAGATGACACTTTTAGTAAGTTAAAATATTTGTATAAAGTATTGATAGCTTTAAGAAGGTCTTGCGTTAACAATATGAGTGTTGAAAATAACTCTAAGCTCATAAAATTGAATCTCATGAGAGCCAAGAGGTCATTAGTAAAAGAATAAAGAGTTTTTGTAGCTTATTGTAAATTTATTAATTAATATTATATATAACTAGCTTTTGCCTGCGGCTTCGCTCGCGTGGAATTTGGTCTGCCACATAAAGTTTAATGAAAGAATATTTTAAATAAATAATTTAATT
Source organism: Arma custos (assembly GCA_037127475.1). Lineage (NCBI taxonomy): Eukaryota > Metazoa > Arthropoda > Insecta > Hemiptera > Pentatomidae > Arma > Arma custos. The sequence continues at coordinate 121,312,386 of CM073764.1, read as the reverse complement.
TTTTTTAACTATAAGTTACTCGTTCATCCAAAATTTCAGACGTCTAACTTCAAAACTGACGGATTCTATACAATCGTTGAAACCCTATTTTACTAAAGGAGAAACCCTTGGGGTGGAATTAGCCGAATTTCTTTCTTAAATTCTACGAAGAACCTATCTGCAAATTTCAAGATGCTAAGTTCCTGATTTGCCTTTAATTATGTACTATAATGGGTTCTCCACAGTACCTAAAAAACTGTTGGGGAGGCACGTGCCCCCGTGCACCCCCCCTAAATCCACGCTTGCTATAGCCTATGTGTTATTCTGATGTATAACCTATATTACTATAAAATTTCATCCAAATCCGTTCAGTAGTTTTTGCGTGAAAGAGAGACAAACATACAAACTTTCACATTTATAATATCAGTAAGATTATTTCCCGTATACATCTGAAGAGGGAATTCTTATTTTTTTCATGTACCTACTAAGATATTCAGATACAAATACAATGAATGCTACATGTTAACCACTACATAAATTAGTATTTAAATAAAATAAGTTATTTATTATAAACAAATGAAATGAAAATTAGAAGTTAACCCCAATTGAGATTGCCATCACCAATGTGGTTCAAGGTCGATGTCACCGCAACGATTTTACCTGAGTTCGCTCCAGTTCCATAACTGTAACTGCTATTAGTAACTGCTAGTAACAATTCACTGCAACTCTATTTTAATCACGGTTTTTATCAGGTACCATATTTAAGCCATGTATTTGCTTTGATTTAAGGCAAATTGAAAAAAACTTTGTCCACTTTTAGGAAATAAGTGTGGATTCAAATTGCTTTATGATTGCATTTCATTTTTTTATTAATGAATAAAAATAATAAAACTTAGAGAAACCGAGAGCTCTATGCCGATATCAATTTCTACCCACTCTAGTCCACTCCCCAAACAAAAACCGTTATATTTTTTAACGCAATATACTTTCCAGAATCCGTTCGTTACTAAGCCCAACAATTTTACAAGCCTATCGTATTCACTTGAATTATAGTAACCGTCTGCAGGCGCGGCGATCTTCTAACTGCTTCAATAATCGCATCCTTCTTAGGGCCGAAATTTCTTTGTTATGTCTTATTTTCGAATACCTTAGACTTCCATGCTCCAACGTTAGCGGTCACATTCCCTAAAGAACAGTTGGAAAGTTCATAAATTCTAACTTTTATATTTTCGGCCAAGACGGAAAAATAACATGAATTTCTTTCCTTAAGCTTCGCCCTTAATAATTAAAAATATTCTAATTTTAATTAAGCTCGTTCATTCTTGTGGTAAAGCAATGCCTTTCACAGAATATTCAATAATGTATAATAAATCAGTCATCATATTTCGCTAAGAGTAACAAATCAAAAAAATCTCAATTCCAACCCGTCGGTAAAATTAGATCTTTCAGCTCCTAATTTATAAATATTTTTCATCTTCTGTTACATTGATTTTGTTGTTTTATATGTATTTACAATGTTTTATATATAACTTTTATAGCTTGCCTCTACGTGAAGAAATAATAAGTATCCATATTACTTATAGCAGCATTTGTGTTTTGTTGCAGCCCCAGATAGACATTTTTTCGTTTTTGCGGAAAGTTAATTCTTCTAAACATATTTCTCAAAATAATTTGTTATTTACAGTCCACCTACACATTTATAAACTTTTTAGACGAAATGTTATGGGAAAAGTGTGTGCTGTTTTCAATTTAAATGCAGTAACTATGGATTTCTCCATAAATTGAAAAAAACAAATTCTGTATTTATTAAGTTTTTGATTGAATATTTCACTTCTGTATCTGAGAGAAAATTATGATCTTGTACTTCATAAATTTGATGATTTCATTTGTATGCATACGTAATAATCTCTGGAATCGATCAAGTCTTCTAGATACCTGGGGTGCGGTTACATCTTAATTTATTAGCATAATACATAATAAATAAAACTAATTGAAATTTCTATCTCATTGGAATAGAAGTGATTCAACATAGGCTTGGAAGAAATATTTAATTATTGAGTTATTGAAAGCAGAGAAACTTAAGCTTAAAAATAAAGATTTTACTTCTATTTTTATCACTATTTTTGTTTTTAAAATTGCGTTTAAGGCCACAAACATTCTTCTTATAAATTATAATAAAATTAAATATACGGCTTAGATATAGTGCCTGAAACAACGTGATTAAAATAGAGATAGTGGTCTGTTCCGATTACTAATAACTGTTACAGTTGCGGAACTGGAGTGGACTCAGCTATAATCGTTGCGGTGACATCGACCTTGACCCAGATTGGTGTTAGCAGTCTCAATTGTGGTTAATGTTTGATTTTCATTACATATGTTTATGTTTTTTTTTAAAAGAAAATACTAATTTATGAAATTATTACTATTTAATATATATTATCTATCTGAAGATATCTTTGTAGACACATATACAAATTTTAAATTCCCTTTTAGATGATAAAGTAAAATCTTGTAAATAAGATTAATTAATGAATCCTCAATAAGCTCCACAAACTCTTATTAATGATCTTTTCGCTCTGGTCAGATTTAATGGATCAAGGAGTTCTTCTTAACACTTTTATTGTATCGTAAGACCTATTTAAATATTTTAAAAAATATATAAGACTTTAGAAGAACTTCCTTGTTCTTACATTTCTGTCGACAATGCGCTATAATAATTGTCTTACATATTAAAAATTTCTTACGGTTTTGGGTATCAAGTCTTCGGATTCGCTTAACCTTTTGTTAAGATAAAATGGAAAATAACCAATAGAATTCAAAATGGCTAATTAAAATGGTAGTATATTGTAATTTTAGTTAGTGGTTTCACTCAACAATTAAAATTTCAAGGACTTTCAGTTAGGTCATTTTTAGACATTGCAAAGCAAATTGAAATAATCCATTTTAAAATTTAACTATCCAGCTTAAACTACTTTAGCATTGACATTTAATGACAACAGAAAAAAAAAGAGAATGTAAGAACAAGTTAAATATAAAAATGGAGGAAAGAAGAGACAGAAATGGAGGAATAATGGAGGAAATGGGAAACGGAAGACTCACTGAAATGGTAATGGGAATACATTTCCTGTATTTGTATTTGGCTACCCGCGGGATTCTACTAAATCTGTTAAGTCCTATCAAAGTATTAGTTTGTGGTTCTTGTTTCTGCTACAGTTCATTACTTATAGTCTTTATACGCTCTAGGTCAGCACATTAATTCCTTTTTTTATTTATTATAATCTATAACTTAGAAAAGCATAACAAAATTATACATATACAACCAAACAACCATAGCCAAAAGCACATGATACATAGATTATTTAACAAAATAAAAGAAATTGACCGAGACAAATTAATGTAGTTTGTTTTGGGATTCGTCCTTTAATTACTCAAAGTTTAGCATACTTTTTTTTTTACTTATTTTTGATATTTATTTGAGCCATACGGATAATACAATCACAATCACTGCGATTAAGTTAATTCCAAGGAGTCCATTATCCTGTCATGAGGAAAGGGCCAATAATAACTTGCCCTTTAAAGGAGAATTCCCGAATTCCCTTCCAGAGGTCGGCACAAGTATCCTACCCCCCTCCCAATCTTTCCAGCAGCCAATTATTTATTAAGCACGAGGAACGGTGACGCAAAAAATCAGTGGTTCTTAAATTAGGTGCTCCAAAAATATTTTTAATAATTAATATCTTTCAACTCCGTGTTGTTTACATTAATTTTATTTACGTCTATATAGCGCTATTTCAGTTATTTTATTGTGCTGTGATTTTTATTTTATTTTAGTGTTTATCTTACCAAATCTGCATGTTAAATTCATTAAAATAAATGTATTTATTGAAATATACAACTATATTTTTATAATAAAACAAGTAAATACAATAAGTTATACATAATGACATGGATAAAAAAAGATAAAGGCAAGTAGAGAAACAGTGGTAGTTCATAAATAACAAATTCAACTTAGAAGATAACGAGGCCATCTCTGATTTAGACGGCTTGGAGGATAAGAGGGAATTGCAGATTTAACTGGGTTTGAAACTAGTGGGATTGAGTGGGAATGAAGTTTGTTATGAAAGGACTGATATTTTGAAAAATCAGCAACAAATGGGATATTTAGGTCGCTACTGATGATTATTGAAAAATATTCGTTGCAATTTCAGAAACAATTAGGATTTTGCGTTTTTAAGGATTGGGTATGAAAGGAATTCGATGGCTTAGTTGAGCCCCAAAGCTCTACTCCATAAGTCCAGACAGGTCTTAAAATATTCTTATATATAGTCTTTTGTAATTAACTCGGAGCTTTGAGTGTTTGCCTAATCAGTGTTGAAGTAGCTTAAAACGGCTTGCATGTTCTTATCTTTTCAGCCTATTATGAGGATTCCAAGTTAAAGGTTTGTCAAGATCTAATACTATTCTGCTCGCAACCACTAAATGGGTTCACTTATGTTAGGTATTACACTGTTTCAATATCAGTGTCTGTTCAGGAAAGTGATTCGGCCTTGATCTCACTCTCAACTAGCATAGCGTCAGAAGCATCTCGATACATAGTCGATCCACGTCTGTTAATGCAATAAATAATTTACCTGTCATAGCGGGTCTCTAACTTAGTACCTTCAGATTAGTAACTCAATTCCCTACAAACTGAGCTTACCCATTCCCCTATACATTAATAAATGATGGGGCGAAGGACTTTTCAATTATGAATACAAGACCTTTAGGTAGATATTGACGTTAAACATGCTTCAGTGAAATATTCTTCTCTATCGACGGGTATGTGTGCTATCTCAACTTTATTTATTTGTATATGCAATATAAATCTCAACTTTATTTATTTTACTATGCATTATTTTCCTAACAATAAATTAATTAATTCTCCACCGCAAAAAAAAATATATATTTAGCGATTATTTTAAATTGTTTAAAAAAAAATATAATGTGTTTTTTTTCATTTAACGTCTCTTTATGCTGAAATTGAAAATCGGACGATGCTACAGTGGGAGTCCTAAATTGTTATACTTAAGATAGGGATTTTTAGCGAGTACTTGTCATCGCACAGACAAGGGATCCCCATTTTATGTCCCTTCCAAACGACGGTATAACTGAGGATTTTACCCCCTTTAAAAAATTCTAAAGCCACTTGTCGTGCTACAAACGATCTAGGGCTTTGTAGGTTGTTAAGCTAAACACTAGACCACAGGTGACCGGCCCTTCCTTATGCATTTAATGTTTTTCATCCATAGTTTTATGGATTCTTCTTCTTGAAAACTGTTTGAAACGTCATTATTTTTTCTTTAATGTGATAGTCATTGTTTTCCAACTTACTCTTGTTCGTCTATCATCACAAAAGAGGTCTACCTTGTCCCTGCTCACGTGCCGTCAACGATTTCGGAGTTTTGATGTAGATCCGGACAATGCATCAAAAATCATGTTATTGACTTTCCTAATACCTTTTGCATTCCCTCCTATTGTTGAACAACAGTTGTTCGATACGACTCAACGAAAAAGGGTTAATAAAAGCGGACAATAAGAAGACATAGAGAAGTAGATAAAGAGGACGGTCTGGGAACAAAGGAAGTAAACAGAGGCGGGAGGAAAAGTGTGTATCGACCCGACGCTAGCGGCCTCTGTCGGCCTTGTCTTAATTTACCGCAACTCTATCTTCCCAACAGATTGTTACTAGCGCCTAGGCAAACTCATATCTCTATTATGTAATTATCGTATAATACCTACTAACGGTTCATTAACGTTAAATTTAATTGTGTAGTGTGCTTAAATTGTAAATGATGATTTACTCCTAATCCTTTTCATCAAACTCGGAATTCCTCAAAAAACCTCGGATCAGTACTACATCTTTCCGGTTATATCTTTATCATACTCACCCCAAAAAATATTTCTATTTTAAGTAGGTAGTTTGAGATAACTTTCAATACTTTCGGCCAACCTTGAGCAGATTTGATTTTTTATAAATAATTTGGGTAAAATGAAAACACGTTTAATAGGTATTCAAAAATGTGCAATAGGTATAATCGCATTAATACGCTTTGCTTTCCCGATTAAATCCTCTTGTTTTTCGTTATTATAGCTGTAGGACATTGGTTCCCAACGTTTTTTTTACCACGCCCTCTTTTCAAATGAAAGCCTGCTAGCCCTCCTTACATATTAAATTGTTTGCATATATGAAAAAAACGACAAGAATAACATTGAAAACAAAATATTTAGTTTTACTGTCACAAGATATAATATTATAAGTTTAATGTGAAGAAGTACTGGCAAGGAAAAAAATGCTAAAACGATTTTATGTCTATGTCTTTATGTATATGCTTATTTTGTTTATGTATTTAAAACCACCCAAGAGCCAGCAAATGGAACGCTACAATTCGCAGATCGGCGAACGCCTATTCGAAAAGACGGGCACTTTTAATTGCCTTGCATCTGTTATAACAGATGACTACAGAATGAAAGAAGAAGTGAATGCGAGGCTGTCTGCAGGTAACAAGTGCCTCCATGCCCTGTGATAAACTTTAAACTTGAAAGCTCAATGTATACAAGTTAAATAGCTATTTATGAAACTATCTTCAGTCTATAGTTTCTTATGGGAGTGAATCCTGGGTATCGACAGATGAAAATGAAAGGAAACTCAATGCCTGGAAAAGGAAAATACTCAGGATGATACATGGGCCAATAAGAGAGAACGGTACGTGGCGATCGAGGAAGAATTGTGTACTCCACACAATATATGGAAAACCAGACCTGGTATCGTTAGTGAGAAAATCCCGCCTCAGATGGCTGGGACACGTGGAAGGAATGCCAAAACAAGGATGCCATGAAGCCAACTGGCATCCGTATAACAATACGGAAGTATTGGAGGGAAACGATTCCGAGGAAGACCAAGAATGAGATGGTTGAAATATTTTGATGAAGACTTCAAGTTCCTTGGAGTAAGGAGATGTAGAGAACGAGCAAAGGACAGACTTAAGGTCCTTGAAGGACCCTAGCGCCCATCATTAATACGTAAGTTATTTTGTTTATTTGTATATTATTATGGGGTCGAGTTAGGGATATCCAATCTTGGCACAGAGTTCTTTACATACCTCGAGTATGTTAGGTCAGTCAGGTTACTGGAGGCAACGACCCGTAGGATAAGGATAACCTTATGACGTGTAATTTTATCAGGAATCACATTGTAGTTATGAAAACCATGAAAGCATCATAAATCTCCCTGATGCGAATAAACTAATGTTAATTTTTCACAAATTGAACACTTGAATCATGGCGGCAACATTACCGTTCGCACGATACAATCTTTTATTCAGGTCCGTTGTGTACCTATATCTTGGATAGCCTTTTAAATGTAGGAAACTTCTTCGTAATTCCACCCACCCTCATTGAATGTTTACATTAGGATAGTGGAGATGTTATTGCAATGGTCTTCATACCTATGCTCTTTATTTATATTTTAATCCTCCAATATTTTTTTTTAAATTTATTTATTGATATCTACAACTGTATTACAATAATACAACAAGCAAATTGGCTAAGTGATATATAATGACATGATAATGACAAGTAGAGAAACTAGCCACTAGTAGTACTCAAATCAAAGTTCAAGTAAGGAGGTCACGTGGCCATCTTCTTTTCTGACGCCTCTGAGGATTATCGGGAATTGAAGAGGAAGCTAGGTTTGAAACTAGAGGGTTTGAGTGGGAATGAAGTTTGTTATGAAAGGATAGATGCCAGGTTCGGGCCAAATCAGCAATAAAAGGGACATTAAGGTCGCTATGGATGACTTTATTCTTAACAAAATAAGGAGCATTGAGGATTTTACGAAGGATTTTGGACTGTAAGGATTGGATACGAGAGGAATTCGATGGCTTAGTAGAGCCCCAAAGCTCTACTCTGCCAATATATTTTTAAAAAAATAAGAAGTGGATCAGTATTCATACACTTCACTGTCATTCTAATTATAACTGATTAAAACGAGGAAAAAATGTTCCCGATTTTTTTTTAAATGAGACCTTTTTTAAAACTGTATTATGCTTTTAAACTGAACAAGGATTTATTTCTGTTTGACAGGACGACCTCAAAGAGGAAAGACAATGACTGTTCATGCCCACTTGTTTCTGACGTAGTGGGGATTGTAGAACTGACCTTAAAACTTTTTCCTCGTTGCTATCTGCAGCATGCAACAGCTTTGCAGAGCGTATTAATCACCAGCACGGAATCCTTTCCGAGAATTTTAAGCCTTCTCATCTCCAGCTCTGGAATGGGAAAACATGTGTTGGAATTGAGCTGTCATGAAAATCATTCTAGTTCAAAAAATAAATAAATAAAATACTTATTTTGCTTTTTACTTACTCATAGATTTCAACGGATATATACATTTTGACCAAATATACATGTATATGATTATATAAATATCAATCTATTTTGACTAATTTCAACGAGACATTAGTATGCACCTATTTAGAAACGTGTAGAAAGTTGAATTGAAATTTTTATTCTGGTCATTACATGATATCTGAAATTGGTACTTTATAAAAAATAAATTATCATCGAAATTTCTTCTTCTATCTTTGTCCTTCCCTTGTACGTTACGGAGTCGGGGCAGCCTGTGTCCATCTCCTAAATACTTCCCTATCTGTGGCAAGTTTTTTTACTTCCCCCAGAGAGAGTCCCCTCTTTCTAGCCAGTTCGAGGTCTTTTCCCCTCTGTTTTCGCTTCCCATACACTTTTTGGCAGACGGTTTATCGGCATTCTTTGTACATGACCGAACCACATCATTTCCCTTCTATGGATGTTGTCAAGGAGGGGTTCCTGCCCTGTCTCCTCTCTTATCCTTTGATTCATCATTCCGTCAAATCTCGTCTTATTGAGGGCTTTTCTCTGGAATTTCATCTCGGTGGCTTGTTTACGGCTCCAAAATTTCTTGATACTTGACCAGCTTGATCAGCTTATGGACAACATCCATAGAAGGGAAATGATGTGGTTCGGTGATGCACAAAGAATGCCGATAAACCGTCTGCCAAAAAGCAGCATAGGTCAGCGTAGGGATGAAGCCTTGTTAATATACAGTCTAAGTCTCCGGTTCCCTAGAACCACTTTTAGAGACAACCATATATTTTGATTTGTTTGGATTCAATGTCATTCCTTTATGACTCAGAGCTCCTTCTTGTAAGGCTTCTTCGTTTTCTGCAATAATGAGGATATCATCAGCAAATACTAGATTTTGAACGAAAACGAGATGCATTCTCCAATTTCCTACTTTTAATTTGGGATTCCTTAGTTTAGCTTCCATATTATCCTATCCATGTAAATCACAAATACTAATGGGCTTAGGCTGTCCCCTTGCTTTACTCCCGTTTCCATTTCAAATCTGTCAGAATTTTGCCATTAAGCCTGCTTATCCCGTATACTTTTCCGCAATAACACCGAAAAATTGTAACTGTTTTTATTTAAAATTTTAAACTTTTTTATTTACAAATATTTTATTTTTGCATAAATGCAGGTCACATATCGAACTTCTGTTCACACATTACTGAAAATAATTTATTAATTGATACATTAATGATAATTTTTTTGTTTTCCCACTCTTGAATCAGTGGCTATTTCATGCCTTCTTAAACTTAGTCTGCACGCAATTGTATCGTTTCGCCCAGGGCTTCGCAAAATCTAGATTCGCAACGAGTCGTGGGAAAAAATTATTATTCGTCGAAATTATAAGCACTTTGATAATGTGTTGTTTTTGTCAATTTTTTTTATAAAAGTTCTACTATTATTTTATTAACATACTGTTAGCTATAATTTATTCTAAATATGAGCATTCTCCGAGTTCATACATAGAAATAATCTTGATTTGCGTTCTGAGTAGTTTTTTTTTAACCGGACAAACTTTCATTTTACTCAGCCTAAGTTCGGAGGGAGTCGAAGCACCGCTGAGATCAAGATAGAGTGTTTCAAGCAGTCTACTCAACTTAGTAGAAGAGGTAAAGTCAAATGCGAAAAAGTAGCAACTCATTCTTTTGGGATGAGCTTGAACTTCATCGGCTAACCAACGAACTTAGTGATTTTTCAAAGCATAACATTTACTTGATGAGAAAATAACCAACTAACTTTCAAAATGATTATTTTTTTATGATGCTTATTTATTTATATATTTTTTTAAATATTATATATAAACGGAGCATTATGTGTTATAACAGCATTGTTTGTACGACATTTTGTTTGACTGACTTTTTGTTGACACGATTTCGCCAAAATACTTCGTTTTATTTAGATCAAAATCAACGAAATCGTTCCTGCAGAATAGGAACCCTAGCAACTATTATGATAAATCAGGATACTGACTTTAGAAATGATTTAAGCTCATTATTCCAACATTATTTTCCGTTTGTTATGCAATTGATGCCAACTGCTGAACAAGGTTGTGAAAATTTTTGAAAATTTATTTGTATAATAATAATTCAATATTTATTAATTTGTTAATTATGTTGTTGGTTGTTGGTTCTGTAGTTCAGTATAGATCACTGAGAAGCTGTGGTGGGAATCATTAAATTGAAATCCGGCTATGACAGTTACATTATTTAATCTGTTATTATCATAAAATGGACACGGGCTCACCCAGCCTCTACAAAGTTGATAAAGGAAAACTGGCGGTTGAGTGTGATATCATGTAAACCACCGCATTCAACCACCGTTAGCTTAGAAAGGTTCAGTCACTACCATGTACTACAGACCCTTCATGGGTTGTAGGAGTACAGATTTCCGATCCCTTACTGCTAGGAAGGCGTGAGAGAGTATAGATTCCATCGCTTCGATGATATAAATAAATAAAAATAAATGAAGTAATGCTCGCTCTCGAACAAATTTCAGTAGCAAATCCGCAATTAACAAATTCGAAAACCTAATTAACGATCAGCAAATGAAATGTAAAAGGTTGTTATTAACTTGGAAATAATATGGAATATAACATTGGAACATAAGTGTAAAAAATTGGAGAGCATTTTCCACTCATTATTTAGTACGAGTTCATCCTTAAAAATGAATCATAAATCATAAATGATTCATCAGCATAATGAATAGTTCGAGTCAGAACAATTGGCTGTAGTTATGAATAAACAAATATTTGATACAAATAATATTAAAACTACCGTACGGAAGCACGCATAATAGCGTGACCAACAATCATTTGCTCAAAATAATTAATTAATGCTGCTGCAATTGAAAAACAGTTCATTGGAGTTTTTAAGAGGAATGAATATGCAAGGACCTGCGTACCAAAATTGGATACCGAAAACATATTCATAATCATAAAATAAAGAACTGCATTACCATAAAATGGACATACAAAGAACCGAAAAACATGTAGAGTCCTATATTCAAGTAACGGTTGTAGGCGCATTTAAGTCAGCCACCATGTTTTATAAATCATACTTAAAACGTTAAAATATAATTTTCGATAATCATAGTTTGGACTAAATTATATAATTCTTTGATATTTTTATTAACTGAAGCAGAACGTGTTCTGAATTTTGATATTTTAAACCCTTTTAACACAATTTTTTTAAAATAACTGGGAACAATCCAACCATTCTTGTAATAACCCACGGTGATATAAATCTAAATAAAATAATGACACAATTAGTATGAAAATTAAAATGTATTAAATTAATAGTAACAAGAACCAGAATGTATCTGTCTGCTCTAAACGTAATAAATCAAGCAAATATACTTTAGTGAAGCAAAGCATAGGGCAGTAATTTTAATTGAACGGAACAGGCGAAAAACATCCCTTTGTGAGATAAATTGCAATTAAAATTTAAAAAAGTTAAATTACGGATAACTGGAACTCAATTTAGATCTGCTTCCTCACATTCTGAATGTAATGAATATTGTAACAAATTGGTAGCTCTGCAGAAAATCTCTTTTACGACTTTCTAACTGTTCATGTCATCAAATGTATCCAAGCCTTTCAATCGTATAGCCTCATATTGAGTGACAAACGTGTCAGGTACTCGTTGAAGATCTTTATCTTAATTAAAACTGGATAGGTAAAATTTAGAGCTCCCACTGTAGCATCGTCCGATCAGCCTTAGCAGCATAAAGTGACGTTAAATGAACAAACAAACATGACTTAACACTATGACCCCACCAAATTTATCTTTGATATTATTCCACGTTGATTCTTGATACTTCATCACTATTGTCACCATACTAACCCCTTACCACGATTCCTTTCAAGCATCAAACGTCCTTGTGTGCTATTGGAATTCTGTCTCTTCTTCTAAAGAAACTTCATACATTTGCTTAACCGAAGGCCATCAAAAAGTACCCAAGGCAATCCCCACGTTTCGATTGATTGTGGTTATATTGGTCGGTATATTTAGAATGATATTTGTAGCATTTTACCGTTTCGGTGAAACAGAATATTTATGGAGGGGCTGGACACGTGTTTTATTGGCATTGTGATAACAAGACAAAAAATATTGAAACAACCCTTAATATATACAGTTCGTCTTGTGGCTATGTAATGAATTTAAAAGACTGTATCATATCTTTCATTCCTTTTTCGTCTGGTTAATTAATTCAGATACACAAATTCTCGCTGGCCTTGTCAATAATAAAAACATTAAATAAACAGATTTATTTATTCACTTGCGGACTCATTAATTCTCTTTAATGGCTTCGTACTTTGTTCGTATATGTATATTTTTTACGATCAACATTATCCTTTACCATCATATTGTTAAGAGCTACTTTTAATTAACAAATTGGCAAAAATAATACAATTAAACTAGTAACAATAAAATTATTTGACTAATATAAATTTACAATAAAATTATTCTAAATATTTATTATAACCTAGGCCTATTTAATTACTAAAACAATATTAGATATCACAACTACGAAATAGCTTCACTGTTCACATAAATTTGTACAAATACGATAAAATTACGCTAGAGCTTATAACTACAAATTAACACTTACAGTTCACTAATTAAAGTCCACCGACCGTAAGAATCTCCAAATATAACAAACTGGCACATAGTAATAAACAGAAACGGTTTATTACACTCACAAGACTGTCACAGTCCACTGATACACTTATTACACTGGCCGCTTCAACAATGACTGCCTTAGGCAAAGCCGAACATTCTAGACACGGAATGGGGGGTTCTGGAACCTACCAGAACAATCTTCTTAATCTCTTCCGCCAAAGGGCTTAAGAACGTTAATCCCTTGCGCCCGCCTTTCTCTCTGTGACGTTGTTTCCAATGTTTCATATACACACTTTTTTTAAATTTTAAACAGTCTTAAGAAGTTGTAACTTACTTGACTTTAATAATTGTAGCCTTAAAAAACACTAGAAAGCATCCTGCCATATTCCTATTTTCTAATTTTCGGATGGTGGATGAAGAATTTCTTTTTTTAAGACACATAAATAAAAATTATCTCATACATTTTACCTTCTATTATTGTCTCATTATATTCGTTCCTTTTTAGATATTCTTCATATGTTCAAACATATTATTCCTTATATCAATGTTAATAACTCTATAATGATTTGATTAACAACGATCCTTTGGTAGATCTGTACCGATTCAAATTCTCTTTCTTCTTATATTTCGCACTATTCATTACTTTTGTTCCCAAAGTCCTCTTTAATGCCCTCGGTGTATATTTCGTCTATAATTGTAATACAACATAGGCTCACCTTAATTCTATATATTAATATATATTATGGTTGTTGTAATTCAGTCGAACTATCATTGGTCACTACGTCTATGTGTTTATTAAAACTGCGAGTAATACGATCCTGGTTATAAGAATATTATTTAGTTATGTCAGATTTATATTGTAACATCTTAAAGTAAAAAAAAAAGTGCTAAAATAAATTTCCTATGTTCGAGAAAAATATTACAGGAGAGATGGGTATATTGATGCGGATAGCTACAAGGCGCGGCAGGCTGCCAACCGAGGGGGCCAAATGTCTAGGAGTTAGGGAAGGTTATGAGGGTTCATGTTCGATTCCGAGCGGCTAAATGAGAAGGGACTGCTAGTGTGGAGGTTCTCCTCATAGAGTTCAAAGATCCAGAGCTTGTTTCTTAGGATTTTTTCCTAAATTTCAAAGTTCAGTATACTTTTTTAGTATGTTGATGTATCACGAATCAAGGTTACTGTGATCAGTACTCAGTAGAGACTATATTGTATTGTTTGGCCAACGGTGTTGAAGGGTAAAATCAGGTTTTCTCCCAATTACGGGTACTCAATTCGGTTACTGATAGGATGGATGAGATCCAGAATGGTATGTATATCACAGGGTAAATATATGGCTGTTTAGAGATTAGGACAGTGAGCGCAAACATGGTCAAAAACTTAGGTTTTTAAATATAGATCCAACATAGAAAAATTTTTGAACTTTTGCAAGTACTTCCCGTTTTTATTCTTGAACTAACTTGACTAGAAATATGAATTGAACCGAATGAACTGCATTTAAGCAAGTATTTATAAGCCTTCTCCTCGGATAATCTTTTATTTGATTTTCTTTATTGGCCCTTTTCAATGTTTAATCAGGATAGAGACAGCACCTTCTGAAGTTAGTCATAGCACAAGCTATCTTATATCACTGTCATAATTGATTGATGCATTTCACAGTTTAGCGTCGATTTTGTCGATATCTTCCTAACAATACTTTTTACAACCGGAGTACGAATGATTATAAAGGAGTATGAGAGATGTACGAGGAGGTTTTGTTGGTTGTAGTTTCCATCCCTGTTGGAATATTTAGAACCGATTCGGCCCTTTTACACAGGATAATTGACGGGCCATTGTCCTCCCCCGAAGTCAATCCGCCGTGGGTGGAAACTGATGACCCAAGCGCCATTCATACAATATCCCTTTTATATTAGTATTTCTATGATAATGCAAAGCAATCACTAACTTGTTGTTAATTAATAATAAAATATTATAATTTACTGATAATTACAATATTTAAATGGCGCCCAAGACATATTTCAAGATTGCGGTCTCCTCCGAAAAATAGATACCTTACCTGTAAAATATTGATATAATATTGAACGTACTTAAAGATAATTTTAAAAATCTCAAATAGGGACGACCTGTGGTCGAGTGGTTAGCGTAACAAACTTCTGAGCCCAAGATCGCGGGTTCGTAGCCCGGCAGGTGGCCCTAGGATTTTTAAAGGGAGTGAAAAATCATTAGTTAGGCCATACTTCGGGACGTTAAACGGGGGTCCCTGCACGATGTCAGGTACTCGTTAAAAATCCCTATCCTAATTAAAACTTGGATTGGCAAAATTTAGAGCTCCCACTGTAGCATCGTCCGATTAGCCATAGCAGTATAAAGTGACGTTAAATGAACAAACAAACAAAAACCCCATATATTAGACACAAAAGAAAAGAATATATTTTTATGAGTACTGATATAAAATACGTATTTGATTACCTTTTTTTTTTTACTAAAATAATCATATTATCCGAGTATTTGTAGTACAATATTTACCGATTATTTATAAATTCATTTATTTTTATAAACGTCTGCTATTTTTAAGGGACCTGGTCCCAGAATAAAATTATTTTCCTATTCTATGCGTGGAATATTCGGTCCAAAAAATGATGATACCAGAGAATTTTTTAGATTACATAACGCGGAATTTTGGAGATTGCGTCAAGACTTAGTAACGAACAGATTCCTAAAAAATTAAGTTCCCAGCATAACCGCTTTCTTCTCGAAGTCCCCAACTTATTTCAAGTACCTTCAAAGATTCAATTGTTTCCTCAGGAATCAGACAATTGCTGGATGCAATAATCGGCAGTACTTTTACTTCCGTCAGTCTGTATTATGATGGCTTTCTTTATTTTTCATCTTTGAGCAGTACGTCTGTCAATTATATTCTAAATCAATATTTTATCGATAAAAAGTACTCAACTCGTTTAGTCTGCAGTACACTAAAATACTTTAACTTTCCATATTTATTCAGCAACTACTAAACCAAAGATCGCGGTTTCGTAGCCCGGCAGGTGGCCCTAGGATTTTTTTAAGGGAGTACAAAATCCTTAGTTACGCCGTCCTTCGGAAGGGACGTTAAACGGGGGTCCCGAGCCTGTACGATGTCAGGTACTTGTTAAAAATCCCTATCCAAACTAAACCTGGATAGGCAAAATTTAGAGCTCCCTCTGTAGCATCGTCCGATTAGCCGTAGCAGCATAAAGTGACGTTAAATGAACAAACAAACATATTTATTCAGATTATCTCCTCTTCTATTTTCAACCATCTCCAGTTAGTCAGTATTTTATTGAGCGTCTTGGCGTGAAGTTGCGGTTTTGAATTGATGAGTCCTTTAGGTCTGAGAATGGGAGATGGGCTTCATATAATCTTCATTAAACTGGATTAATTAGTATTTTAGAGATTTGAGTTGTTTTTTAAAATAATTTTACAATCGCATTCTAATAATTATTCTATTTCTCTTTTTGAGAGAAGTATTACATTAATAAAATGTTAAGGACAATGGTAATAATTGTTAAGAATGTTAATGACAACAATCTCTCCGTTATAATTTTTTTTTTATATGTCTACTGTAATAAGATCCGAATTTGTCTTAGTTTTTTAAAGTAACAGTGATTAACAAGGCGTATTGATTTTTTTTTCAGATTTATTCTTTTTGAGTTATTCTGAAAGTGTTATTGACTTTAAAAAACATTTCTGTATAGTAAGTTTCAATAATTAGAAGTGATAACAAAGTAAAAGGGCTGGGTATTGAATAAAACGTTGGTGGATCATGAAATCATTAATTAGCTAGAATAATTTTTGGTCTTAATTGTCTTATTTTCATTTCTATTTACTTTTTAATTATTTATTTTATTTATTTGCTACAGTACCATTACAAGCCTACTAGGGTACGGATGACGCATACAAGGTCACATACCCAACCGTTCGTGAGGTACTCGCTAATCTATTTTTAGCGCAACCGACTGACGAGATCTCAATTGAAACCATTTACAGAGGCAGCGCCACTCCGGCAAACAGTAATACACTCAGAGCTATATTATAGCGGAGCTGAATATATAATATTTATGTGAATATATCACATTGGGTAAGGAAGTCACGTAGGGGACCCGCGCCTGGGCCGAGTCTTCGCTCTATCGAGAATTTTATTAAATAACTTAAATATTTTCCATTTTAACTTCTTTTTTTTTAAATTCTTCTGGCTCAAATAACTTTAATCATAACTTGTTAGAAAATTTGATACAATAATAATGTTAAATATTGCATAATTTCAAACTCTTAGGGAAAGACGATTTGGAACAATCTATAAATCGTTTCTTGAAATCGAGGAAAAAAACTTTATGTTAGCTTCGAAGGGTATTTATGGACATTCTTTCAATCAAAATACTAAAATCGATGAGGTAATCAACCATCGCATCTTTATTCCAATATTTTTTCCCCTTCCTTTTTCGATTAAAGAAACCTAACAGCAAAATGGATAGAGCACTGAGTTGCCTCACTGAAGGTCCTGTGTCCAAATCCGGACTTCTTTTCATATTAAGCTCTAATCCTGTTAAAATTTTACTCACTTTTCCGGGAAAATTCCAAGCGACTTCCCGGGATGATAAATACTACACCACATATGACCGCTTAAACAGAAGTGCACATGTCGTAAAATCACTCCATTATTAATATTGTGTTTAATACGTTATGAAAATTTGTTCCGTATTTACTAGAAATATTAATTTCTTGACAGTTGCATATTGTATTGCTGCTATGTGCATCCTGATAACTATGAAAAATATATATGCATTGATGAATGTATGATCTTTTCTTTTATATTTTGCTAAAATTCACAAAGTTACAAGCTGTACCAAATAGACCAGCCTCGAATTGAAAACATTTGTACAAATTTAAATGTGTCAATGCAGAATCATAATATACAATGACAGAAAAAATGTATAAAAAAAAACTTTCAACAGAGAAAAAAAATTAATTCTAATAAAATAAACGAAAATTGTAACCAAACATTCTTAGTAACTTATATACATATATGTCAACCATAACAGTGAAATAAAATAAATTGATATCCTACACTAATAAATGATTTGTTCTTTTATTTACATGTCGCTAATTACTATTTTTGGTATAGTTCCCAATATTTTTTATAAATGGGGTTTTTACTGTTTTTACAATTAAAAAACAATTGTTTACATAGTTTTTTGATAAATATATTAATATAAGGTATACATAATTCTTTATGCATAATTTAAACTTTAATGTAATATGCATAATTTCCAGCATTCTAAGGCGTTTTAGAATATTTGTATTTTTTTGTAATTAGACATGTAACTAAATATTGGACATGCATATGTTAGTAAAGGTCGTAAGCAGGCTTTATATAATAATAACTTATTATCGGTGCTTAATTTAGAATTCCTGTTAAAGTATGGATATATAGTACACAGAGCCCTGTTAGCTTTGTTGCACACATAATTAGTGTAGTAGCAAAAGATTCCCTTTTTGTCCATATTAAGTCCTAAATATTTATTCTGCGTTTTCCAGGGTAAAGGCGTTCTGTTTAAAGATGAATGTATTATAGAATACATTTTATTTGATTGGATTTATATAATAATTATTATAATAATAAAATTAATGCGAATACACAACACAATAAATAAATAAGGTTATATTTAGATAAATATATTTCTTGTATTTCTTTTTCTTGTATTTCTTAGTGAAGATACAATCTGACAATGTCAAACGAGAGTATAAACAATTTTATAAGACGTATAAAATTCAACTACAATATAAATTTTTTAGGAAATAAGAATGTCTAAATAGGAAAATTTATACACTATTTAACAGGAATATATATAGTTACTATTGCATTGTAGCAACTGTTCATAGTGATACCAATGAAAAACATTTAAGTGTAGGGAACAGTAGCATATAAAACACTTTTAATAATTAGTAAATTTGTCACTGAAAGTTGTTTCTTCACAAACCGTATTATAAAATATTTTTTTAAGAATCCAATGTAAAATGAACCAACATTATAATGTTTTTTTTAGTTGACTACAACTTTTTAAAATCAAAACGAAATCATCTGTTTTATTTCACTGAATGATTTTTTTTTTCCAAAAAAAAATGTCGAGAATATTATTTTGAACCTTAAAAGACCTCCGGTTGAAAGTTTAACCCAGTAGAAAAAAAAATGTAGCTTTCAATTACTTTGTAATGGACGTGTTTGTAATTGGTTCCCTTTGTGACTTTACAATTCAATGAATAAATTTATCCGCTGACAAGGCCCGGATCTTTGCTGGAGAAAATGTCCCGTCCCCCGCTGGTGTCTTCCATTCTCTCTAGTTAATACTCCGTCAATCTGAATATTTTCAATACTGTTTAAATCAACTCTACCTTTGTAAATTCAACTTCTTTGCATCACAATATAAATTTATTAATTTAAGTAAAATGTATTCATCTTTGGATCGGTCCATAGAAAAAAGGGATAAGAATTTACAATTGAGAGAGGCTTGAATTTTAGGTTAACGAATCTTTTAGGGAATCAAATAAATCATTACCTTTACATAAATCCCCGCTTCTAATTTTATTTATATTTATTTTGTGGTTTAAAGTTAAACCACTCCAGCGTTTTGTATTAAATTGGAAATGGATCATATTATTCGCATATAATTCATCTTTACTGCATGTCTTAGGCTGAAAAATGTAACCTTACCAATGCAATTTTAAACCGACACTACTGAAATTATTTCATGATTTTGAAATGTGGAAAGCAATTAATTCATAATCAGAAATACACTAGATTATCCATTTATTATTCAAATTCTATAATAAATTTCTATTACGTTACTCAGATTAAATTTTTAAAGAGCTGAGATATTATGATTCCAAAATACTTAAAACATTTTCTGTAACTTCATAAAGGCCTGATTTAGAAGTACCTTCCAATCAACCAGTGTCATAATACTAAATGCTAACGATATTGTCAAGTTTCTAAGATATTCCCTTTAACTTATTTATTACTTTATAGCGAATATTTTTTGCATCAAAATGTGCTAATCACTTGTGCTTTCAATTACCCGAAATTTATATAAGTGATATATAATCTTTGCCTCATTTATCATAAATAACTAAATAAATAAACATATAAATAGTTTTAATTATTTAATCTTTAAAATCCTATTAAATTCGTTAAATAAAGTGTTTCATCTTCTAACCTACTGCCCCTCCCTGGTTTAGTGATTTTTAATAATAAAAAACTTTATGTATAGGTGGAAGTAGATCAGATCTTTTAACTTCCAATGATATATTAACGTTGTTATATTAATGTTGGATGTAATATATATTTTATATTTAAAATATCTAGATAGTGATTTCCCACATTCCCTACGTGGTTCTTTACAATTTTAAAATTTACTCGTTACTAAGCCCAGCAACTTTACAGGCCCATCTTAATCTTCGCGAAGATATCACCTGAATAATATTTACCGGATGCATGCTTCGCAATTCCGCGTTATGTAATCTCCTATATTTCTCAGTGGTCTCATCCTTTTTTGGACCGAATATTCTACGTATAAGTCCTTATTTTCGAAAACCTGAAGACTTTGTTCATTCTTCAGCGTTAGGTTTGGAAGTTTCACACCCATAAAGAAGAGATGTAAAAAGGGTTATTATTTTATAAATTCTGATTTTTAGATTTCGGGACAATAGATGCGAGCTTGGTAATTTCGAAAACGAATAATAACAAGCATTTCCCGCCTTTAATTCGTTTTTCTGGTTACCACAGAGCCTAAGTACTTACTTTAGTTGCCATAGTTACCAAAGACCCTAAGTCCTACTTAAACTTCTCCACATGTTCGAACTTATTCCCTCCTACAGCAATATCACCAAAATTTCGCCCTTTTTTGCTACTAATCGTATGTTTAGTCTTATCCGAATTCATTTCCAGCCCTATTTCCTTACTAG
Source organism: Arma custos (assembly GCA_037127475.1). Lineage (NCBI taxonomy): Eukaryota > Metazoa > Arthropoda > Insecta > Hemiptera > Pentatomidae > Arma > Arma custos. The sequence goes on along the minus strand of CM073764.1, from coordinate 121,291,368 downwards.
CATTCATTAACGTTTATGTATTTAGCATTATATTGAATGATAATTGTTGACCTTGGTAACATATGTGGAAGAAAGTGGTCCGGGTAGAGGTCAATGAATTTCTCTTAGAATTGGAGAAAAGTTTATTAATAGTAATTTTTTAAAAACTTTTCTCCAAATCTAAGAGAAATTCAATGACCTCTGCCCGGACTACTTTCTTCCACATTTAGCTTTATAGTTTCTGCGTCTTCACCCAAATCTTCCGCAAATAAGAGAATAAAATATTTATTTAAGAAATTATACAAATGTCTTTTGACACATATTGCATCCACGGACTTCTTTCGAAAACCTACTCTGAGTAATTCACATGGAAGGGTCCACCACCCATTGAAGGCACACCTAGTGTGCTTCATCTCACTGAAGTAGATGCCTGCTCCAGAGACGTTTTAGTCTCCTTGTCGGATTCTGTGGCGATAATGTTTGTGCCTGTAAGTTTGGGTGCCCTGCAAGTGAGTCATCGGTTATATGTATTTTTTTCGTTTTGGGTTGAAATATATTTTCTGATACTTTCGCTGTAGTATGTAACGTTTCGTGTGTGCAATAGGAGAGAATAAAATAAGGTGTTTATTAGGTATGATGGCTATACCACGGGAGAGTAAATCAAATCAATTGACTGACAGTTTCATCTTATTAACAGTGGTCGCGTAAGATAAACATAAGAGACCTTCGCTGAGAATACTCTAGACTCTCCTCGACGAAATGTGTCATGTGCAGAATTGCAATTCCACTGACATTATACGAGATTAGTTCTGGGGAGGTGCCAGTTCTATTGCACTCCCTCTCCAACGAGCCAAAGCAAAGGCTGCGAACTGATTTATTAGTCACAGATTGACAGAGTTCCTTAAATATTATATATCTACATTCCCGATGAATAATATCTATGTCGAATTTGTCAAGAGAGAGCTAACTGTAAGTGGAATCGTACAAGAAACTTATTTTGAAAAAATTTCGACTCACACACTTATTCATCGAAGCTGGAGACATATTGCTGTTACTTACATATTATCAGATAACTATTACTTTCATTGTAAGTGAAGATATAGGGAGTGGGGGGAACACATTTTAAATATAATTAAAACCTAAAAGATGTTTTATTTACCAAAAATTAAAACAGACATGGTAGGTCTGTGGTCTATTGGAGAGTACGTTCATCCAAATGTCAGCCATTTGTGAATTTAATCATAAATGAATCATAATATAAATGCTATTAAAAAAAAAATAATCAATTTTGGTACAATGAAAAAAATCATAGAACTATTGTAAACTGCAGGATGCTCTAGTTATTGACATTGCTTTAGGACCGAACTGATTTCAACTACATCCGTAAGTATCTTTATTCTATTGTTGTAGCTAACAATACTGACTGAACATTAAAAAAAAAACTGTACTAGTACTATAAGAAGGGTGCAGGGTTCGGTACATCATACTGTAACAGATAGGGTGAGCCACAGGAGGGTCTTCAGGAGCTGTTAACAAAATAAATAATTTACCAAGACCACAGCCAGCCTTGAACTTAGTTATCTAATGAAATGAAAATTGTCGCCGAACATTGTTCAACTCACCTTACTGTTTACCCTAATTTCTAAGTTAATGTTAAAACTTAGTGGCGCAAAACTACATTGAAACATCCTTATCAAGACATCACTCTATAAGATTCTCCTCTATTTACTAAAGGTATCATAGGAATTATTTAACAAAAAAATAACTGTATCAATACAATTTTAGAGGTAAAACCAGGGACTTGATATAATGGAATCAGAGAGGCAGCGTCAAGTCTTAGATTGATGGGGAATAATGGATTCAGCTTCGAACAAAGATTTACGACCCGGCAGTGCGAAGGGGTCTTCACCACGCAATTGTAGTAAAATCTCATTATTCATGTTTATGAAGATTATAAGATGTTTTAATAAAAATAAATAAACTGCCGACGGTTTTATGTTCATGTGTGAACACTATTAATAATAAAAGGCTTAGCAAAATTGAGTACTCCAATTGTAGCATCGTCCGATTAGCCATAACACTAATAAGTGTCGTTGAAAAAATAAATAAATAAACCAACTTGTACACATACATACTCCTTTTTTAGTTTCTGGACAAGAATCTAAACCAAATGTATTACGCCATCAACCTTGAATTTATTTGCTGTTTTTCTATAGTTTTATAAACCCTAAATTCTTAAATTCCTCAATGTCTAGCATTAATCGCTTAAATCAATGCAATCAGTGTTGTTTCTGGTAATAAAGGTACATCTTTTGTTTTATCAGACTTCATTTTGAGCTCTACTTCTTTACCGACTTTCATCAACGTTTTTGTAATAGTTTTTTAGCAGATACCTCCGATATTCATATACTTTTTTAGGCACTTGTCATCTTCCAGATGACATTTTCTAGTGTTGAATTAAATAGTAAGGTGAAAGCGAATAGGCTAGTTTTAAACTCAATTTTTATTCAATGATATCCGAAAAATAATTTTGCATAAATATATTAATAAGTTTTATTAATTAATAAATATATTAAAAAACAACCGAAAACAACGTAGTGGACCTCTTATTAAAGAATGGTTATCCGCACAGCCTCCTTCGCAATTTATTAAAAACAACAAAAACACTTTCTAACCAAAACAACCTAAATGAAACAAATCCTAAAAAATACTATACATTATCTTATATACCAACACTTTCAGAAAGACTAGCAAAAACACTCACTGGTAATAAAAGTAAAAAAGACTCCGCAATTACTTTCAAAAACACAGCCACTGTGTCAAGACTATTTACAAAAACCAAAGATTCGAATAAATTAGAGCTAAAATCAAATGTCGTGTACGAAATACAATGTGAAGATAAATGCGGTAAATCCTATTTCGGAACATCGGAACAATACTTAAAACGTAGAGTGTACCAACACAAATATAGTTGTGATTCAATAATAAAAAACCCAATAAACCAGATCAAACAGCTCTCACTACACATTTTAGAAATACACAACATACCTTTAAATTTGATAAACCTAAAATAATACACCAAGAGAAAAATAGTTCCAAACGGAATATAAAGGAGATGATAACTATAGAGAAATATAGAAATCGCGCTGTAAACAAAAAATCGGATGTTCAGGGTCTTAGCTCGTGTTATGCAAATTTAATCAATTCATAATATATAAAAATAACAATAATCTAATATGATTCAACAATTAAATAAACTGCTGTTCCTAAAAAATGGATTACTTGTTCATTGATCACAGCAATTACAATACAAACAATTTATGCTGTTTTAAGAGGCAACAGATTAATGAAAAACTGATTCATTCTTTAGAAATTCTAAGTACACCCTATCTTACACTGGTCATTTTACATCTATTTTAGTGTGCTGTTTGATGTTTTTTACTAAAAAGCTCATTTGTTCACTGTCAGGGCATGAATATGAGACTAACCTAGTCTCGAAACGTCGCCTGAGAAATTAATAAAGAAATAAAAGACTGAAACTCAAGATCTAAATATTATATATTAATAAGTATTCAAATAAATACTTCGCTTCTTCATCAAATCATTAGCTCATTTCCTTTCTATTTCCGTCCTCATGAAACGTTTCTTTTATAAAATGATGATGATTCTGTGCTATTATTTATAAGAAGTAGTTCAAAACTATTTTAAGTATTGTAATACATCACAAGAACTCAATTTTCTCGTTCTATTTAAATATGTTTCTGCACAAGCTGGATTAGTCAAACCCGAACGAACAACAATGGCACACAATTATTGTAAATTAATTTCTATTTCTTTAATAAATAAAAAATAGTGCCTTATTTTAATGTAAGTAAATTACTTTATAAAATTACGCTTACCTCGCTTGGTGAAATCAATTTGAAAAGGTTAAATTTAAACCCCTTGGAAATTCCATTTAATTTCCATGAAAACATGTTATTAATCATATAAAATAATTTTACAATATTAATTATCATACAACATTAATTTCAGTTTATGTATATTTATTCTCCATTACATTCAAAACTAATTTGTATGTAAAATAATTTTTTTTTTTATTATTTTACTTGCCAATGCTAGATTAAACTTTTATGTTACTACTCTTGCTTTTAAAAATTAATTTATGAATAAAAGAAAATATTTTTCCATCTTTCTTCTCAACTTCATTGGTAGTATCAGAGTAGCAATGCGATATGGTAGTTGTTTTCTTTGGTATTATAATGAATTATAAGCTTTGATTATGTACATCAACCAAATATTTTGTCAATGTACCAGTTGAGTGGATCAAAATATTATTGTTGCTTAGTTAAAAATCCGATGTTTTTATTTAAATTATAGGCAGAAAATATTTATATTATATTATAAATATATATTATTAAATATCAAATTTTTAAAATCGATTATCTTTCAGGCATTTAAAAAAAAATCCATTTTTCCAGCAAAATTTTTAAGTATCTTTGGTTGTTTGTTTCAAACAGCGGGGACTTCGCCCTCAACTTAAAACTTGTGCTTGATAAAATTCATCTCAACTTAATGCCGGAAGTTGTGACGTCCCTGCCCTCAGGCAAGGAGTTGAGAAAATTAAATGCCGAAAGATTGAACTAAAACCCAACACGGAGGTGAGAGTTGAAAACTTCCCGACTCTGAAGAAACATTCGAAAATATTTTAATACACACGGATTTAACTTTTGTTCAGAATTCATGATGTGGAAACTCTTAACTGACGTGCGGTTTGTCAGTGATTGATGTATATGTCAACACAGACACATTTTATGTTGAATCCGTATACTGTAGAGCTGTCAACGTATCCAACACCATCACATTAGATATAATAGCCTTATAAATATAACATCCAGAACGTACTAATGATAATAACAATGTAATATAGAGAACTCGAAAGATCGATGCTAATATAATAACATATTAATGATTAACTTCTAAATTACACCCAGCACGGAATCCTCCCATCTACGTCCAGGTCAATCTCTTGGACGTTTAACTGACAGATGACTAATCATTAAGTTGTAAGAGATTTGCTCATTAATAAGCCCAATAATTTTACGAAACCACTCAATCATCGTGATGTTATCTATCAAATTTAAGTAGCTCCTCAAATTACTGACTGTTTCAGGATACAGCTGTAGACAAGACAAAGAGGTTGTTTTTGCCTAACAGCAGGAGTTTTAAATATGTATAATACACACTCTAGGTATAATGACATATATATTAAGAAATGTAATATACATAGAATCTGTAATAATACTATTTATGAATATTTCCAGAACAAATGTATAATTATGTCGCGAATGAAGACCAACTCATAATTCCATATTGATAGGACAAATTCTTAAAAATATTTTCTAGAAGATCATATTCTTTTTAGTACTATTTTATTAAATACTCTCTTCAATTGCCAGGTCCAACATCTTTAATCCATTCATCACGTGTTAGCTCTGGTTTCGAATATATAGTCATTAGATTATTTTATTGTAATGATTTCCCACTGTAATGTTGTGTATAATAATAAAATGAACTATAGGTTTCGAACTACTAGAATTATTTTATTTAAAGATTGCAAAGTATTTTTTTTCAATATTCGTCTCAATACATCATATAAGTCATCTCTCGAGGGATAATCAAGTAAGTTAATAGATAAAAACATTTTAGAAGCAGTTAGCCTGGCCTAGCCCCACAGCCGTCTAGTCTAGAGTAGTGTATTGATTCATAACTCTTTCCGGCAGTTTGAGTTCAGGGCCAGAATACAGCCACTTAGTTTGGGAAATTACCGTGTGTAAGTTCTGGATAATACATTTCAGGTATAATCTATTGCAATATTTGTCACTACAACACTCACTTAATGGTTTTAATTTTGCAGAGGTAAACTTTTATTGAGGTTGTAAAGATTTAGAATCTGTGGAACCTTTAGATAATGCGTGCAGTTAAAAAAAGTCACTACTACACCCATAAAGGCTGTTGAGTTCATTATATGGCAGAGAGTCCATTGTTTCTTGGGCAACTGTTGCGCTAGGAAGTGATTTGTTCGGGATCACGCTCACCTTTCCCCTCCCCCCACGAAGGGTGCCCATCTTAGATAGAGGCTAGGTGAGCCCCAGGAAGGTATATATATATATATATATATATATATATATATATATATATATATATATATATATATCTTCCTGTATATTTACATATAAACTGATTAATCTGCGATAGCCGGATATGAACCCGATCTCTTCACATAGCAACTCAGCAACTAGCCACTGAAATACCTCTCTTCCTTATGCTTGCAATTAAAAAAAATATAATTTCAAACAGATAGGCGTATAGAAAATGTTTATACAACTAAAGTACAGTTAAATAGCATACTATTTTTTTTATTTTGGTTATTCAAGACTAGGTTAAACAGCTGTTGGTTAGTTTGAATAAACCAACAATTAAAAGTTAGTTGGAAATTATTGTACTGGTCATCCAACACAGAGGAATAATTAAAACTCTAATACTCTTTGAAGGAAAAACAAATTTACTTTTACACCAGTAAATCCGAACGGCTACGGACAAATAATGCCGGATTTAGTCCCCCTTTGGAGCAGAGTATTGGTCCATTTTCTTTTCCAACAGTTCTTTTTTCTTTTTAAATTTTTTTCCAATTGATGAACAGAAACGCTTTTCCAGTTCTTCAAGCTTGTGGAATAGCGTTCTACCACCAATTTAAGTAGACCTTTCTTTTAAAAGCACTTTTGTGTTTTTCCGAATATCTAATGAATGATTCGGGGGGGATCTGCGAGAGGTAGGTCAACAATATCGAGAAATAAAATGACTGATTAAATATAAATAAGGATAAATTAAAGTAATATTATTATTATTATTCAAGTAATAAATTTAGCAAACATTTTCCATCCGAAGATGGCATAAAAGAAAGGAACTTTTTGTTCTGTCTTAACTTTATTCCTAAACATTAAAATATATCTTATAACCTCTACTTATGAGGAAGACAAAATTGGTTGGAACCGCTGGGAGAGAAGTTTATGAGATTCAGCACACTAAAGAGAACAATAAAAATAACATTATTTATTTAAGTTTAATTTGTAATTTATTGAGGTGTAGAATTTTAATTACCATGAAATAAATTTTAGGTGAGTTGAATTACATTTACTATTCACTCCCGCCTTACTTCTATTTATTTATTACATTTACTTCTACCATTTCAACACCATTTCATATTTAGTTTCTTCTTTTTTCTCCGGTTTTGGCCTTTTTGGACCAGGGGAAACAGTAACTTCTTTATTATTCCTTTCTTATTCACCCAGATTTTTTTTATATTTCGATGTACATCCTCTTCCTCATCATACAAGACTGAAAAGACAAGAAACTACTCGACGCTCGTTGACGCCTACTTCAACATTTACTGGACAAACGCTCTAAGCTCCAAATTAATTACAAAAGACTCATTTACATGACAGTTATCAGACCTATTTGGACGTACGGAGTTGAGCTTTGGGGCTCTACTAAACCTTCCAATTCATCTCGTACCAATCCTTACAATCCAAAATCCTTCGTAAAATCCTCAATGCTCCTTATTGTGTCACAAACAAACTCATCCATCATGATCTTAATATCCCATATGTTGCTGATTTTGCCGAAACTAGATACCTATTCTTGTATGAAAAGCTCTATACACACTTGAATCAACTAGTCTTTCAACTTGCTTCCCATACTATTCCTGATAACCCTCCGAGGCGTCTGAAAAGAAGATGGCCTCGAGATCTTCTACTATAAAACTTTGTTGGAGTGCTACCGATGGGTAGTTTCTCCACAAGTGTTTTTTTTTTCATGTCATTTGTTCATATTAGCAGATTTACTTGATTTAATATTGTTATAGTTGTAAATATCAATAAATTAATCTAAAAATATATATATCCTCTTCCTCCCTTCCTTATCTTCTTGGTTTTTCTTCTTCCCTCTTCCCGCAACCCCTTGAGTTTATAGATACTAGCTCAAAACACCTCCCTATTCCAAATCTCCTTTGTACTAACCCATACTTCTTCCACGACCATTCCTATTTCTGCCAACCATTTTTGTTATAGCTTTTATCTTGAAGATGCTAAAGATTTTCTTCTTCAGTCGACTCTCATTCTGAAGTTTCCATAAAACTCTTCTTTTCGTATCTTTTTTACTTGTCAGTATAAATTTTCGTTTCACCTCTTCCTCCGTGTACCATCGTTTCCTTTTTCGAGATATTAAGTTTATTTATTATTTGCTTGTATATTTATGTTTCTCATACTTTATTTTGAAATGTTTATTACTTACTAGGTTTTATGGTATCTTCAAAAATTTTAGGATTATCAAAATCAAATTTATGACTACTAAGCATACTCTTGTAGTCTCTAAGATAATGAAAATTTATAGTAAATTTTCTGAGCGTGATTACAAAGATTTTGGTATTTTTGAGGTTTGACTTTATCATTCAATAACTATTCAACTATTATTATTAATTATTATAACTATTATTAATCTAATAACAAGCGATCTAAGAAAATCCATGATTTGCCTCATTTATAACAGCTGCTAGACAAACATCTAGTATCGCGCTAGGAATAGATCACTACAGTGTTAAAATAAAATATAGTGCTAGAATATTCAGATGAGCATATACACGACACAGACTCTGGAACTGCCAAATGCTTTAAAGATATTATTCATTATAACTGATGTATTCATACGAGTATAATTGGTATTTAGGTGATGTAAATTAACAAGAATATTCAAATACTTCACAATAGGGTCAATAAGCTTTTAAACAAACAGAAAATTAAACATAAGAATTGCTCTCAAGTAAAAATACATTATACAATTTTATTAAAAACCTAATATTATAGCATTAATTTTGTTCTCTGCTGTTACAATTTTATATCTATGGATCAATATTCCTTGCAAAAAGAGAAAAACAACAGTATATAAGCAATAAAATTACTGTCTTGAATATTTCATGAACAATAATTTAATATTTTTTCTAATACTAAACCGGATATTTGATTGTACTTGTTTGGAAGTTTGATTACAAGTTTGAATAATTAACTCGACTTAACGCAGCCGTAAGTCCCTACTTAGTTCGACCTTCAAGTTAGGGCAAGGGGTCTTGCTGACCTGCTTCCGAGATGTGGTTTTGATTAGGCCTCCTAAACTCTATTTTGGACCTATAACTTCGCTTATACATAACTTACATCACTACATCAATAATTATTTGTTATTAAATAGATGAAATATTTTGTATAAAAACGGAATATTTTAAATAGTTTATTATTAAAATGGTGTTCTGAAGATTCTCAATAAAAATGACATCCGAGTCCCTAGGTTCTTTTCTAAGATTTATATTAAGCATATTTAGATTAAAATGAACTTAAAGCGAAATTTTTTAGTTTTTTTTTCTTCTTCGAATGCATAATATTTCGAATTATCTGTGTCGTAGTTAGCGGGCGCGTTTACCTTCCAAGGCAAAAACAAACGAAAACGAGTTTCGTATAAATTTGTTGATAAGTTTTTAATAACTGATCTTATTAGCTATGTAATAACAGTAATGATAATATATCTAATATTACTTCTTTAATAATTCCCAAAAGTCTGATCGCTTTAGCTGGCGGTTGAGTTCAATCGTTGCCTGCTGCATATTCAATCGTCAACCATCCCTCAGCACTCTGCTGGATATTTCAGATACCAATAGCATGCTAATATCATAGCCAGCTTTTGTTTTTTCGCCTTGTTGATATTTCTTATTTTACCATGTTATAATCCTTACGAACCATAACTTTAATTATTTAATATAAATAAATAAATACAGACCTCTTGGTGCACCCCGAGTTTATTCATAAACATTGTAGTATTCTGTGAATATTTAAAAAAATATACTAACATATAACTTCTAGAAGCTGGCAAATACGCTAAATTTTAACTTCGGAATATAAATGACAGAGCCGATCAGAAGCTTGTAAGCTGTTTCAAACTTACAAGATTATGAAACATTTTTTAAAATAAACATATAATAATATCAAAGACATCTCTAGAAATACATAATTGTTTTATGGCAAAATTTACAACTCAAATAATATATTTGTGGAGAATAATTTTATGACCTTTTCCATTGGTGTATAAAGGCTCTTAAAATTCTACGATCAATTTAAAAATTACCTCGGATACCATCTAATGTTTTTTTTTTTAAATGAAACACTAATTTAAACAAAATAACACTAATTGTAAAATATTTAATTGTTTATTCGACATTTATTCGAAATTAAATTATTCTGAGGATCACCTAAATTGTATCAAATTTTAATTAAATTACAAAATTAGCTGAGTCAATTATCTTCCTTATTTTCGTTCCCCTCATTTATTACTTCCTGATGAGGGAGACTTTAATCCAGTTTTCCTGTGCGAGGAGGAGTGATTTATAACTAGGCGCGCGTAAACTTTTATTACAAAACGTTTATTAGTTCAGTGAGTTCATAAATTAATAGGATGAAAATGGTTGCTCATATACCGGCCTCATTAAGTATTATAAATAAAGATTCAGCTTGATTTCGACGTAAAGCTTTTCTACTACAATCTATGAAGACTATTGGGTTCAGTACTTAGTAGAGACCTTACTGTTTCTTGGTCACTAGATGGTTCCAACGAAATCGCAATCTATCACTGTTAACAGAATACAGCTGTGAATTGACTCTGCCGGGTTCAGAGGTTTGCTCCAGCCTCGAAAATAATTTTAAAACAATGAAAAGGAGCTAAAACTCAAGAGACATATATTATAAATAGGATGCCATAGGACAAATACCCAAAACCTTAAGTCTCCAAAATACTGGAACAAATATGACTTGTAGACGTTTCGCCTATTCCGCCATTGTCATGATACACACAGGAAAACCGCATCAAACACGACAAAAGCACACGTCACACCAACAAAAGTTATTTGCGAAGCATCTTGGAGCAAGATTGTTGTCTCTAATTGATTAGTTTGTGTGGAATGTTGGTGTAAGATATGCTGCACTTCGTCTTTGATGTGATTTGTGTCCTTTTCCCTGCATCAGATGGCGAAATAAAAGGGTTCTTTTCTAAACTTAGAATTTTAGTCTTTTAAATAATTACCATACGTAACCTTATAAAACCTTAAAGACCTCACGGAATAATCTTAGGCTAAGGCAAATGATTAGGGAAAGACCTCACTAAACCGCCAGATTTTCCCCCAAACGGAGGGTCCGTATCTTATACAGGTTAGCTAAGCTCCGGTAGAATCTGCCGATCATATAAAGTTGAGCTACTCGTGATTCGGAATTTTAACAGAATAAATTATTTATGCTCCACAATCGGTCTCACGATTTACGCAATGGTCTATCCCGTTCTTACCTAAAAAAGTTGGCAAAACTTTTTTCTGCTCCATAAACCGTTATTATAATTTTCCGAACAAATTAATATTACTTGTTGTAGCTAACATGTGAAATAATTTGACTGAATATCTAATGAGGAAACTTGTTTAACCACACGAATACTTAAATACTTTACCCGTTCGTTATGAGGAGTTTTCTCAAAGTTATAACGTTCTATAATCAGTTGATAGAAAGATTTTGCAGATGATGTTGTCTGGTAAGATCCTCTCCGGAGAGCAATAAGGTCCTCGAAGAAGGGAGCCGGGATTACATGGGCCAATCGATTGCCCCGAGAAGGTTAGCATTGCGCTCCGACCCCCTCCTGTCTTGCTCCGTCGGATAACCGCTGCGGAGGAGTAGCCGTCCTTATCTTAAGTGTCAGCATCTGAAAGGGTTGTTCATGAGGAGTAGTACTCTTGCTATAAAATTTAATTTAACACATATTTATATTCGAGATTTCCGAATCACATAAGGTGTTAGCGACTATACTATCTGTTTGTTCATTTAACGTCGCTTTATGCTGCTATGGCTAACCGGACGATGCTACAGTGGGATTCTTGAATTGTAACCTGAGATAATTAGGATAGCGATCTTCAACAGGCTCCGTTCACCCATTTTAAGTTCCTTCCGAAGGACGTAATAAGTAAGGATAGTATGTATAATACTAACATGTATAATAAATAAAGATTTTTTACTCCCATTAAAATTTCTTAAGGCCACATGCCGGGGTGTGAACCCGCGATCTTGAGCACATAAGGTGATCATGCAAACTACTTTGTTTTTTATAATGGTACTATTTTGAAGATAAATAAGACTTTGTGGAGCCGAATGTTCGATGTCGTTTCAATTTTTTTATGAAAATTCCTTTTTTTTTCTCTCTGAGCGGGGTAGATAAGTGTATAACTATCTATCCTATCGTGTGTATATATCCTTTTTTGGCCTTATTAGTCTATTAAATAAATAAAAAAACTTGTACCTCTACAAACAATGGTACAGTAGTGGTTCAGTAGGAGGTAGAGACTGTACTGTTTATAGGACTACGATTGTGCAGTGGAGATTAGTCCGAGATTACGCTCTACCTCCAGGTTTTCCACCTATTAACGATACCCGCTCTATGTAGCCTGAGTGATCTCATTGGATCTATCCCCGGATATGAGCATATTGAATAAATTATCTGTCATTGACGGATTTAAACCCGGTTTCTTAAGCAGCAGTCCCATTGAGCCAGCCCAATGCACTTAGGGCTCGACTTCCAAATATTTACCATAATTTTCGGAAAATCGTGCACCACAACCTCAAGCACGGATACTTTTGCCATCCAGATTCAAATTCGAAAAAGTTCAGTAGCACCTTTATAAGGCATGTCTTATTCCTATATTAAGTAGTAAAGGTGAAACAATCATCTTTTAAAATCCAAGCGACCCACGAACTTCTCTGAGAAATAATTAATGATTGGAACTTAATGAAATAGGTTTTGGACTTGACCATTCCAAATAGATTTACCATCTCCTTCAGATTCCTCTTTATCGCCAGAATGATTGACAACCTTCGGGGTCGATGGAATCAAAGGCATTTTTTAAGTAGATGAACTACCTTGTAGCAGTCCTAAGTTTTCTCTAGAAACAGTGCTACGGTAGTAGATGGCGCTGTGCCTGTTCGAGTGTCAGTTAACAAACAATAGAGGACTTGTAAGAAATATATAGGTTTATTGAGTTATTGAACATTATAATATGGATAGACAAGAGACGTGAAAGAGACATTCATCTGAACCAACTAGGTGACTTATTGCTATTGACTATTATAACAACTTATTGACTACATGTAACTTAGGGACTATTCTCTTACATACTATATCTCTACTATCTGCTCCATTAACGTAACTAGACTTGACACATGGGGGGGGTTAAACCCCACCAGTCAACCCCTCCTCCATATTACTCCCTTCAAAAAAGATGCCTCGTATTATAGGTATAATTTATATTATACTATAATCTTGTAGCTTCAGATTAAATAAATAGATTTAATTTTTTATGTTATTTTGGAAGTTATAATGTTATTTTCATTATAAATTTTATTTTTGGAAGGGCAATCAAGAAATAGCTTTTAAATACAAGTAACCTTATTTAATGGTCACGATAACTTACTATAGTTAATTGCATAGGGAACTTTCTAGACCCATCCAGACTTTACTTCTAGATTCTAAGAATCGTCTAAACTGTTCTTCTCACATTTGCGATCTTATTTTTGCCGCTATAATAATATAATTAATTGTAAATAAACAGTATTACGTTTTGGTTTGTCATTTTAGTGTATCTTTTATTCATTAAAATAACTGTGTTCGCACTTTTTGTTGTGTTTTTGACATTATTGACCCTTACTTCTGTAATCTCACAATAATAATTTTGAAAAAGTAAAATCCTTCAAATTTTTATTTCTTTTAAATTGTTACTTACAATTTTTTTTTAAATTTCTTCTAAGCAATGGGGGGAGGTTACATCCCCAATAACCCCCCTCGTTACGCCTATGATCTCCCCTACCTCCTACCTCCTACCTTCTCTCCTAATCATAGAGCTAGAACATATACATGTAAAAGAAAAGGGAATGACAAGGAAGTCTACAATGGGAAGCATTGATGAATCTTTCTTGCTACAAATTTATTTTATTAAATTTGCTTAATGCCATTGACTGATAACTTAATTCTTTTTCTCTAATATTTGGCGTAAGGAAAATATATTCTTGATTGATAGAAGTGCAGTGAAATACAAAATCTTGTATTTCACTCCAAGTTTAGGAGTCGTTTTTTACTTTCTTATGTTAGTGAGAGATATCGTCTTTAGACATCTTGTTTTTCAAAAGATTAATTTTTGTCTTGAATTGCTTCCTGCTTTATTACTAAACATCATCCTAGACTTTCTTTAATTTCTTTTAGGTTTATTAGAAGCAATGTTGTAAGTAGGGTTTGACAACGAAATAATAGGATAAACCGGGGAATTGGCGACACCTTAAGGGTTTTTATTTTTATATTTTGTATTTAAAGAGATATAAATACAAAATAAAACACATAACTACATCAAAATGTGGCCTACCGATTTCTTATATGCATATGCTTAAACAACTTCACATTTTTTTTGTAAATAATTTTTTGTAAACTATGACCACCTGTCGGAATTGCCCCATGAACCAGGGTAATTCCGACATACCTTTAGGGTAATGCCAACATAGGTTGTAGAAGGCAAATTAAATGCTGTAATAATTTTAAAAAACTTTTCTATTGTACATGTAACGTTTACAATGAAGTGGTGAACAGTTAGTAAAATAAATGTGCAAATATTGAGGAAATTATTATTAGGAGTAAAAAAGTATTTACAACAAATCCAAACTTTGAGTAAACATATTTTGTAATAAAATATATATCTAAGCTAGATTAAAAGATAAATTATTTTTTAACGCAATGGTCGCAAGTATAGTTTTCCGCAGAATCAAATCAGCACAATCCACAAACGACACACCTAAACCAAAGTTCGTTACCTCCAAATTCTCCACACACTAAACACATTTCCGAGTCTTCTCCAAGTAAATTTACCATGTCATCCATCTCGTCATCGTCACATAGCTTCGACTCATCAATGTCATCTTCAGACGAAGACTCTGAGAAAGATATTTGTCTTCTCCATGTTTTCTTTACCTTTTTTTATTTTCTTTGCAACATTTGACTTTTTTGATTTATTTTCACAGGCATTTACATTTTCATCTACTTTTTCCTTCATGATTTTTTAATTTTTTTGTTTTGTGGGCACTTTAGGATTTTCGAGGTGTTTTTTAAGTGCTATCTTGGCCTTTACCTCTTTCTCCTTTTTGATCTTCTTCGCTTCTTGTGATACAGCTTTCATAGGCGTAGCAGCGGCAATAGTTGAGTGCTGTTTAGGTCTGCCTTTGGTTTTGAGTTGATTGTTAGGTTGTTGTAGGCCTACAGGAGATATTATTGAAAGCTGTTGTTTAAAACCAAACAGATCACGACGTAGACTTTTTTCTGCATTTGTCGGCATATCAGGCACACTGTTTGAAGATGTTCCAGCTTCAGGGCTTTTATATATGCCAGTTATATTCAAATTTGGATGATTTGTAGTTTTCTTTCTTAATCTTTTCTTAGAACGCACCATCTAAAAATAAATAAACAAAAACGCGTTAGCCAATCCCATTCATAATGAACCGGGGCAACACCGACATGTCGAAATAGCCCCGGCCAGGGATGTTGGCATTACCCCGGCAAGACAAGACGGCGTCTAAACAGGTTATGAGGGCAGGTTAGTAACCGAACCGAAACAAACACTATACTAAACTACTCGCTAAATATCGTGCTTTATAACTTATATAATCTTATTTAGGATTACAAACTTATAATTACATTTACCTTCTATGAAGTGCTAAGGAAATATTACACCGAAATCAGCAAAAACTTTTAATTTCAACTCACAGCACAACTTGTTTATCTAAACGACAGAGGCACACTGGGCGTTAGTTGCTTCCTAATCCGCAAGGTTGCAGTGAATAGCACTTCTCAAATATCTCTGCAGCGATGGCTAGAACTGCAGTGTCGGCATTAACCGGGGTGTCGCCGTTCCCCCGGTTTACCCTACTATATTAGGAATTTTGTTTATCGCATTATTTTTTGGAACGTAAACACGCCATTAAAAATATTTTATGTAAACTTACTCAATATAATCTAGAGAACTTGCAATATCAATTAGAATGTGAATGTTAGAAGGCTCATTCCTAATCCTGTCCTGCCCCGAATGAAAGATAGTCCTCGGAGGCCAGCAACCCCCGGCTAATTGATTTCACACTCGTTTTCTGCATACTCAGCCTAGTATAAATTAGCGCACTTTAATTAATATATAAAATCTTATATATTCTGTTAAATAATATTACATTAATAAGGTAAGTGTAGAGCGCAGAGTTGTTTTTCTTAAGGACCCAGGTTCAAATCAGTTTGTAACAGATTATATTTAATATGTAAACAACCACGGACTGCAGTATCACTGTCGGCTCAGAAATACTGCACTCCCTGCCATGTACCGTACCCTTGTAGACCCTTCATGGGCTGTAGTGCTACAGTTTTTTTTTAAAATATTAATATTAAAATAAAACTTAAAAAATAAATGAAAACTCCTATCCCCTGTTGTTGTTTTTTTAATTCACGCACTTCTTCATAAACCAGCTCGATCATATTTATGAAATTATTTGAGATTATTTTTTGGTTAAGGATCTCCATCAATTATCCATATAAAGATATTTACCCTTAGCAAAGCATTATTAGAGACGTTTATTGTAAAATATATCTTGGTTGATTGTTGTTGAAATATTCTATAAGTTATAGTGATATCTTTATACCCTACAAATATAAATATAAAATATATTACGACCCTTATTTTCTCCAATACACAAGTGTTTACGTTAGGAATTTGTGATCTATGAACCTATGACAAAACGAATCGATAGAAACTAGCCAGCGAATCTCAAAGATATCCCTAATATCTCAAAGATATTCCTAATATATCTCTATATTATTCTAGGTAATAAAAATATAGTATAAAAACACATTCGAGTGAAGAAACTAAATACCGTCATTTATTACTCAAAGCCAATTGTATTAATTAGATAGTAAACAATTGGTAAACGTTAATAATTTTTACTGTTTACGAAAGATGTATAGTAATTTAAAGCAATGGCGGATTTTTTGCATTTTTACATATGTACAAGTATTTTTCTTTCCGTTTTCTATAAGTATTTTAGAAATTTAATTTAATTTTAGTTACTATATTTTATTTTCCACAATAATAAATAAGAAATTATTTAAGTTTCCCCAACAAAGTCCTATTTTGTTTATGGCCGGTTGTTTAAAGCAAACTATATTTTATCGATTTATTAGGCTAATTAATAATCCTTTGACTTGATAGATCAATCCTGAACCGATGAATTATACATTCTCCCTTTTGATTAATTATCGAGAATTTTCTTTTAATTGGTACTCCCAATATCCAGTTTTAAGAAATTGAATTCCCAGGAAAATGAAATTCCTTTGAGATTATTAAAAAAAATTCTGATGGAATTTATTAGGAAATGTCTGAAACTTTTTAATTCAAAGTAGAAAAATCGACTATTTAAATAATTCAAAAAATAAAAAGACTCTTGATTAGTGTAAATAATAATATCATCATTTTTGAAATATCTGTGGCGGTTTGATATTAATATTATTTTTTTATACATTTATATTTAAATGATTCATCTCCTTACATTACATTCCATTAAAAAGTAATTGGATAATAATAATAATAATAACAAATAAATAAGAAAGTGTGGAATATATATCGTTTTTTTTTTGTCATCGTTTATTTTAATATGAATCTTTATTTGTGACCGTTTGTGGTTGAACTGGAGGTTCTTGATTGTTCCGAATTGAAATTAATCACTCCCTAGTTGGACGGTTCCATTCTAATACCCGTGCCTGCTTGTGCCGAAGATTTATTGTTAGCTCCACAAGTATATCGTCAGTATTGTGTGGTAAAAGTGAGCAAGTATATTTCTTTAAACAAATTTTCACAAAATTCAACTTCTCAGAAACTCAAGAGAAAATAAATAAAAATGAATACACGGCAATAAATGGAGAAAATTCACGTTTTAAATTTATCTAGTGAATTACAATTGTTCGAATGTCAATTAATAAAAATTAAATGTTGGAAAGATGATATTACTATAAGTAAAACATATTAAATAAATGTATGTGTAATTTATTGTAATACATTTGATTTAATTTTATATTTTTAAAAATGATTTCATTTTTTTTTAATGAAGATTGCATTTAATAAATAGAACATTATTTATATAAAAGTTATATCCATACCCACGCTCAAGTATATATGTATATAATCTGTTATAGTAATGTATTTCAAGATAAAAATCTTTATAAAATATTATATATTTGTAACAATAGCCTTAGATGTAAGGTTGATATGAAATTTGAGTTAGATATGGATTGATTGGAAGAGAAACTCGAGTTAGGCCTTCAACAATATGATACCTCCAGCCATCAGTGACTTCTCCGACACAATAAACCAAATTTCAGATTGAAGGGGAAATCTCTCCAACTGTATTACTATAATATATTTTAATGTAAAATAATATTACAAAATAAAGACAATTAAAAGTGTTCATGGAAGTTCGCGTACTAAATCTTAAACTAATACATCTTAAAGATAGAAGGTTTATTGCCAAAATTAACTACAAGTTAATACTATATTACTATTGCATCAGAAATGTTCTGGAAATTTTTAATTTAATTATAAATACAATAAAAATTGTTATGGTCATTATGAATTATATTCAAGGAAGAAATAGTTGGGGGTGCTGTCAATGAAAATACCATAATAAGCATAACTTATTTATTATGTGTACAATGTAGGCCATCTTCAGGGCTAAGAGAGAGAAACAAACAGAAATATATAAAAACGTAGCAGTAACAAGAATATATAAAGTGGTACAGGAGTGGAAATAAAAATAGTGACTAGATATGATGAAATAGTGAATAGATATATGATAAGAAAGAATATAAGACTGGTTACAGAATATAATAAACTTTTTGCATTTATGCCACTTCTTTCTAACTGTATACAGTTACATATTAACTTCCTTTACTTCTTTTTCTTTTCATTCTTCATAGTTCATAGTTATAAATACCACTATTTTCAATGTTTAATTTTTGAAATTTATCAAGCTTTTCTTTCTATTTATGCTTGTATTATTACACTTTACCTATGTAACCCATCATGTCTGGTATCTTATCCATATCTATAATTAAACTAGTTTTTTTCTAAATCCTTCTTACTCAACCCCCCTTTTTCTATATTTTAATCTTCTTTTTTTGTATCTTTCCGTTTACCTCCTCATTTTTCTTTCCCTTTATATTATTGTTTACATTTTATCCTTTCTTGACATGTATTTTTTCTATTTTATATTCTTATTCTTGTATTATTTTATCTGTCACTATTAGAATTTCTGTTCATCATCTACAATTTTATTTTTATCTATCACTATTTTAAGTTTATTATATTCTGTAAACAGTCTTATATTCTTTCTTATCATATATCTATTCACTATTTCATCATATCTAGTCACTATTTTTATTTCCACTCCTGTACCACTTTATATATTCTTGTTACTGCTACGTTTTTATATATTTCTGTTTGTTTCTCTTTCTTAGCCCTGAAGATGGCCTACATTGTAGGCCGAAACGTCGGCACATAATAAATAAGTTATGCTTATTTTGGTGTTTTCATTGACTGCACCCCCAACTATTTCTTCCTTAAATTAGAAGACACAGTCGACCAACTCTTCTCTAACATGAATTATATTCATTTAGATAATACTCAGTTGTATAATGAAATGAATCAAAGTGTAAAGATTTAAGGTTTTTTATTTGGGATTTTTCCTTTTAGGATTTTTTGGGATATCTTAATATTTATTTTATAACTCATTTGAGATTTATTGCTTTGATAAAAAAAAATTCAATTTTCGCTCAAATTCAGTATAATTAAATATATATTTTTGTCATGCCTAAGTATGTTTATATTATAACAGCTAACCCACTGAGACAAATGAATGAATTATTAAATTAAAGTTAAAGAGCACATGTTTACTTTAAACATATTCTCTTATTAACACTTACCATATCATGATATTAATATTCTTGAATAATTATAATTTGACCTTATAAATATCATGAAGGATAATGGTCTGGGTGGAGATAAATAATTAATCCTTAAATAGTGTCCATTCATTAGAAACCAACCCGCTTTGGACATAGTCTTCAGGACTCCCTAAGTATGGGCCTCCTAGTGCATTAAGACAAAATGTAGTATAAATGCTATAAAATGCACATCCTGATGTAATAAAAAAAAGTTATCATAAAAGGCATATATGATAAGAGAAGACAGGAGGGCTAGAGTCACTTACACGAAGGCCTGGTAACGGGTCAGTAATCAAAGCCTGCTCTGGCAAGGACGCTCAAGGTTAGCACTCCAACAATCTACTCCGCACCTTCATTTACCTAGCACAATGTGTATATATATATATATATTTATATTTATATACATTTGTATATACATATTATAATACATACATATTACTTTAAATTAAACATCAGACAAAAACCTTCAGTCTATTAAATATTGTAGGATCATACAAAACGTCACTGATTCATTGATATATATTTTATAAGACTGTAAAATGGTCGGGGATGCAGTCAATAAATTTTACACAAAATAAGTATGCCTTATTTTATTTTTGCCAAAGTTTTCGCCACCATTAGGGCTGAAGATAAAAGAAAACAAAATTATAGAAACAATTCAATACCATAGAAGATACAACAGATTATATAAAGAGAAATTATAGGAAGGCCGAGAAAGAAATACATACAGAATAAATTGTGAAATAAATCATGAGAAAGAATAAAAATGGAAAGAAATCTAGGAGATAATTACATTAATAAAATTATCTTTATTATATATCTGTATGCCCTTTTGTGGTAGTAAAGTTCATAAGTTTAATTTGTAATAATTCATGAAATTTGCAATCTGTGGCACGACCATGTAGATCAATACGCAATAAAAAACTGCAATCTCCAGATAACGTAAATATAAAATCATTTTATGTCGCTTGGGATTCGATTCCCTTAATCTCTACAAAATCTTCAGATCCACGACATTATCCCTGTTCGTTTAACAACCTCTTCGCAACAAGATAAGTGTCCACTAGGCGTGTTCTATTTATGTAGGTAATACAATTTATTTATCTTAGGGTGGAAGGTGTACAATAGCCTTCAGCATTTGGTACATAATACTAAAAATTGTGTTTATTTTATTCTCCATTTACTGTTCCTATAAAAGAAGATCTTGCCTCTGTTTATTTTATTCAGTGGACAGTAATCTTATCTTTTATTACTTGTACTGTTCCCTGCTTTCCCATTTGTAATAATGCCCTGTAACTTTTCCGATTATTTGTTCGATAGTGGCTATCTCAGAGATTAGATTCAAGTGTTCTCAGAAGTGTTTCTTCAATGAGATATTGGAGACAGCATTTTATAAGATTTAATATATTTTTTTGTACCTTTTTTTTTTATGATTCTCTTAGGTGTTTGATGGCCAATCATATCACATTATAAAACAATATGTTTCAGCCCAAACAAAAGAATACTTCGAAAAAACTCCAGCTTCCGAAAACCCATTAATCCGAGAAATCGGTAACTATGATAAACATTCACTACGACGGTAAACGCACAAAAGAACAAAACTTATACTTCTCACTTAATCAAATCACTATTCGTAGGTAGCATAATCTAGTTATCTGTATTTATTTTATAGTTATTTTTAATTGTGTATTTATTTTCTATTTAATTATTATTACTATTATATTTACTTACTTTATTTAGTATTATTTTTATGTATTTTAAATTACAATTACTACTATGGTTCATTTTTCTATTCTTTTTTTTTTTTTAAGCGGGTTTTTTCTACATTTTTCCTGCTATTGTAAAATTTACTTATAAAAGACAACTTTAATCAATTAAAATCACTGTTGTTTAAACGTGTAAAGGAAGTCCGGAACATTTATTTACACTTATTGCTGCTTGTATATGTAAAACTGTAAATAAAGGTGTTTTTTTTTTATCACACTATATCGGGAAAAAATGCAACAATTCCGCTTTTTCGTTTAAAAATGAAAATAATATACGATTTACTTGATTTTTATACTACTATAAAATAACTAAGGGAGCGGAGTGGCTCAATGGTAGAGCACTGAGTTGCCATGCCGGAAATCCTGGTTCAAATCCCGCTGCAGGCCAAGACTTTTATTTAGTCTGCAACCGGAAATAGATCATATAGGATATAGGACCCTCCTGGGGCTCACCCAGTCTCTATAAAATATTATAAAAATAGGGTACAGTACAGTCTCTATCATATACTGAACCCCAGACCCGTTCACAGGTTGTGGTAGTACAGATTTTTTATTTAATAAATAATTAAAATTCACGGACCAAGAAGTATAGGTATAGAATACCGGCCTAAAAAAAACAATATAGAACTGTATGCATGATGAAACAAAGGACTTAGAAATAGCAATAAGTAAAAGGATATTAATTTTTTTTCGGGAATATGAAAAGGATTAATGAAAACCAGTTGAACAAACAGATATTCATCAAAGTGGTGGAAATCGGAAACATCAGAGGATAACGGGGATGGTACAGGACAAGTCTTGGTTCTACAGAAAAATAATACCACGACAGAGAAATATTCAGAAAATAAATTAAGGAAGTTCTAGGAGAAATGAAGAGAAAAGAAGGAAAAAGATGGATAGACGAGCGAAGGAAGGAATGAGTGAGAAGATTATGCGAATTGGGCTGATAAGAATACTAATACATGACATAAATAGGTCCTTAAAGGCCATTACCGAGAAAAAAAAATAAGAAAATGAAATCAGTAACACAACTTATAAGAGTATAGGACTAAGTACATGGTAGAAACCGTACTGCCATTAAGCATGAAACCGCCACTGGTTTCCTGTTTAAGCATACCCAATTTATAGAGGCTGGGTGAGCCACATTAGGGTCATCAGATCGAACAGATTCGATCCATGGCTGTTAATAGAATAAATAATTTTATTTAATTACCCCTCACCTACTAGCCTACCTCGTTACGTATAAAATTATAAAAAACCAGCTCGAAAAATTAATTTATAATCTTTATCTTCTTTTAAGTACTCATGTAATGGCAAATTAATTAGATTTTATTTATTAAAAAAATTTATACACCATAAAAAAAGTTATTGAGTTTATATGTGAGTTTAGTAGTTAGCCGGATAGGAGAGGGAATTGATACGGGTTCTGCCAGACGATCCACTATTTTATAAATGCAATGGGTTCTGTAACAGCCTCGGCAAATCGATAGCATATTACACATGATGGCCCGTACTGCATTGAGATTGGGATGATACCGCGTCCTTTTAGGACTGTAACAATGCCAGTCCTAATGTCCAGAATTAAGAATGAATTAGTAAAAATTCTTCCCATAATTTGAAAAAAAAAGTAAAAAGTTCTATGATTAGCGAAAAATATGGATGTAAATGAAAAAACTCAAAGTCATTTATTTCCACCACTTGAATGCACAAATAAAAGAGATAAAGATTTATCTTCACTTGTGTTGAGTTTAGTAAATCTATTTACGAAGTCGTTTCACAAGTTAATATAAATGATGTTAGTTAGGAACGAGATCATTAAAATGAGAGTTGTTGAGTTGAGGCGTAAGTGGGAGGAAATCATTATGTACAGAGTTGTAGATTATAGTTTGGAGTAGCAGAACAGATCTAGGTCCCTATCTGCATGAAAATCCCATCTGGAAACCTTTAAACTTAAATCTTATGTTGAGTCAGTAACGAGGCTCCAAAAACCCTTAGTTACAAAATGTAAAATATTATTTCCACAGATTTAACTTCAATCCTTTTATATTTCGGTACCGTTACTCTTAACCTATCTGCTATATTTATTAATATTTCGATTCTGCGATCTCTGAGGCTTAACGAATTTATAACTAGGGGTTTAAAAATATGACACAAGCTATTTCTTGATGGCCTTCTGCGATAACCAGCCAGAGAAGACATCATATATTTGATCCTACAAGGAGATGATCTTTAAATATCTAAAAACCTGCACAAGAAGGTTAGAACCTGCAAGTCATTTTAATGATCCATTGCACCATATTAATCTATTAAACCGCTTTGCAACGTTCACTCAACCTCTGCAATTTATTTTATTTCCTTCAAACAGTAACCCTGCGAGAAGGATGAGTTGTTTTCTCTTCATGCCTCAAAGAAATAATTATGGGACATTTTAAATGTCTAGATTGTAAAATATTGCTTGAGGAAAAATTATGTTAAGAAAGAGAAGCAACAACATCGCTTATCCTAATCGTAGTTAGTTCTTTATTTTTGTTTTTGTTTATCGACAACAGAAGTTGTGCAATTTTAGATATTCACTATACCAGCGGTGAATCAACGTTTTTATAACGTTAGCAAATGTGCTGCAATGGTTATTAGGCGTGCTTTGCGGTCTTAGCTAGCGAGGTCGTTCAAACTTTGTGAAGAATATATAAAGAACAAGGTGACTAAGGAGGGGTTATTCTACTTGCCATTTCCTCTTCACTATAATTATCATTTATCTTACCTCTATTTTCCCCAAATACTCTTTCTTTAAAACTTCTTACAAGTAGCCTAAAGACAATTAAATTTTAGTTTTATTTGGAATTTTAGCAACATATTACGTTAGTAACTATAGGACAGAAGAGTGAGAAACACATCTTTTTGGGGAGGGACTATACCAATATTTTATGGTATTACTTACTTGGAGTTAAAGCTGAAGGATGAATAAAGTCTTAAGGTATTTTAAAATAAGATGTTGCGTAGAATATTCGGCCTAAAAAGGATAAGATCACTGGAGAATTTAGAAGATTACACAAAGCGGAATTGCGGAGCCTGCACCCGGTTAATATTATTGATAGTGTTAAGAAGATACATTGGGCTCGTAAAGTTGTTAGGCTGAGTAACATGCGAATTCCTAAAATGTTACTCAGCGCTGTTCCGAATGGAAAGCGCCTCAGAGATAGACCGAGGCGTAGGTGGGAGGATTGCGTTAAGAGTGACCCTTTAATTTTGACGATAATTATAGTGTTGAGTTTAGAAACTTACTTTAACGTGGGGTATATATCAAACTTTTCAATTTAACTAGAACCGTGAATCAAAAAAAAAAAATGTATTACACTCTGTTCGACATTTCTTGAGAGAAACTGTAAAAAATTAATGAACAATTCTATTTTACAATAGAGTTGGTTTTGGTATGATTTATTTCAGCAGCTTACTTATGGATCACTAACGGCTTATAAAATCGGATCTGCTTTTTTGAAAAAAGAGCTGACATTTAAATGTCAAAGCAATCATATTTAAAACTATATAATCGATGTTCTATTTAAAACTCTTTTAAAAAAAGTTTAAATTCAATTCAATTCGTATAAATAATAATTGTCGTTTTATTTTGTAATACTCATTTTTCAACTATGTATGATATAAAACTTCTATTAAATATGCATTAAGTGTTCTTATTGTTTATGAATCAAACATACATTACTTCAATATTAACTGACTAAGAGCATAGTTTTGAGAGAGTATTGATTGTGGCCTGTGGATTACGAGACATGTCTGGCCTCAGCAAGGACAAAGCGTTTGCTTCCTATCATACATAATTAACTATTGAAATTATAAATGAGTTAATATAAACATAATATTTATAAGTATTTATGAATAATGTTTATATACTTTTAATGAGGTTAATAAGTTGCGCAAGAACAAAATTATATAGATGCAATGCATTATTTGTATAGAAAAAATGTATGGACAGCAGAAGAAACGATGATGATTTTGTTGATCTATATAAATGTGAATAAGCACTGACAAGCTGTGAAATATAAGAATTTCGGATCAGTTATTGCTACAAAATAAAAATACAAGAGGGAAAAAAAGGCGGATAATGCTTGTCATTTCTCTCCCCCAACAATACCTAACTCCTGTCTTTTTCCAGAATCTTGATATTAAATATTAATAAAATAATTATCTTTCCAACTTTTATGAGTATTTATATAAACATCCCCGATGAATTAAATGGAAAAACATAAATCAATTTAGAAATATCACAAAATCTATTAAAATATATTTTTCAGCCTCCACATTTCTCAAATCATGTCTTTTCTCCCAAAACATAAAATTTAGAAGTTTGAGGAACAATAATGAAAGCCAAAAATGTGAATAATCATCATATACCCCTATATTAAAAATTACAAGTAATCGCTCCTTCAAAAGATCAATGTCATAACTAAAAAATTCTAATTTTTCAACAGAGGTATTTGAAAATTATATTTGAGATAGATAAAAAATTGAGTATTGGTAAAGCATTCCTATTGTAATGATGCGATTGAAATTTTAATTTTCACTGATGTCATTATTCCCATAAAACTTCAATTTCAAACATGATACAACCCAAAATATGACTCTATTAAAAAAAAAAATATTGTAAATGGAACATCATGTTGTTCGTTCCAACACTTCAACCAATAAATTAAAAAATCTACTGAATTAACTCAAATATGCCGATTTTTGCATTAACTAAAATTTTGCAGAGGAAAATAAAAGTCTTTAGGTATTTTAAAATGAGGTTCCACGGGACAAAATTAAGTGTACTGGAGAATTTAGCTGGATGCAGTAATTGCAGTCGTTGTACATGCAGTCTGTTGAAACAATTGCGTGATAGTATCACGAAGATTGAGATTTTCTTGTAGATTTGAGTATTGAGCCTACAGGCAAAGATCAGAGAGGTTGGACGAGGCGTAAGTGGGAGGATTGTGTTAAAGGTAATCTTACAGTCGCGTTTAGGCGGATTTAATCCGCTGACAGAATTTCGCTAAGAGTATTCCCTCATAGTTTCATCGGCAACGAACCTTTGGGTTTTGGCTAAGCTTATTAATATTATTATTTATTGTTTGTTATGTACTGCAATAATCCTTTAAATAAATTAAATCAAGGCTTAAAATTCCTTTTTTTCACTGTTATCCAAGTGGGATTTACTCAGGCCCCGGGTTAGCGCCAAATAGTTAGCTCATGGACTGATTGAGGTCCCTAACAACCCACACCATAATCGCTTCTCAATATCTTGCTTATTCAGTCTTTAATCCCATTCTTCGATAGAAACTGTCAAGATGAGAGCTTTATGCTTGAAGGGGTACAAGCAAGGATTATTTTAAAAAAAAAGGTCTCAGGAAATAATTCTCTAAAAAAAATAAAGAAAAGGAAAAAACATTATTCTTCCATCTTTCTAATTGTCTCTAAAAGTGATTCTAGTGGTTCATTCTTCGCTTTGGCGATTTGCCATTGTCATGGCGCCTAAAATATATTTTTCCCTCGTGTTCTCCGGCGGCAATCTCAAATTTTACTCTAAAAACATCATTCATTATTATTTAATCCTTCTTATACAGAGACTTCTTTGATTAAATATTAATATTTTTTAATAATTGTTTTAATTTTGAATCAAATAATTGGTCAATTTTTAACAGGAACCTATAAATTTAGACAATAATATAATAGTATCTTATTCAACGAAAATATAACAAGCCTGTCAGACTTATGATTATGAGCATACAATATTTTAAGGATTTTATAAATGATAATAATATGTCTAGAGGACCACCAATCTCTGATTACAAACTTCCGTCCACAAAACACCTCCCAAACCCAAATAAGCCAAAACACTCCCAATTTTGAATATGCATACGTAATTAATTGTTAAGGAAAGATTTATAACACGATGAACTATTAACAATTACAATTATAAACGATAAAAATAAGATAGTTTGAAATTTTTACAATGAAGTTACAGATTTATATGATTAAAAATCCTCTATCATTGATATCTTTTTTAGGTTCATTTTAATAAATTTTCTGATAATATGTTTACTGATTTTTTTTATATCTTTATTTCTCGCCTTTACTGCAACTCTTACTATACAAACGCTCTATGCTCCCAAATAATTAAAAAGATTAATTATTCATGAAGATTATAAGATCTATTTTACGGGGTAGAGCTTTGGGACTCCACTAAGCCATCGAATTCCTTTCGTATCTATTTCTTACCTTCCAAAATCCTTCGTAATATTGTCAATGCTCCTTACTTTATTAGGAATAAATTCACCCATAACTACCACCCTGTCCCATTTGTTGCTAATTTGGTCTGAACCCGATAGCATCCCTCTCATGACAAACTTTATTACCACTCGAACGCGCTGGTTTCAAACCTATATACCTCCTCAATTCCTGATAGTATTCCGAAACGTGGTAGTTTATCTTCTTGTCTTTATTCATATCTTTATGTATTATTCATTATATTTGCTTGCTATATTTCAATTAATATTTGCTTATTATTGCCATTTAATATATATTTTTAAATAACACAACTTTTAATTCTTAAAACCAACGATTTGATTATGTTTGGCTCTTTGTGTTTCCAAAGCCTAAAAATTTATCATTTTTTGAAATCATATTATTTTTAATTCATATCTATAATTATCCGTTTTAGTAATGTCAGTGTATGTATTTAAAGCCTTTTAAACAGAGAATATTTAATATTTATAAGTTTGATTCAAACGTTTTTTTTAAAAAACCTTACTGCAACTTATAAATCAAAATCCCTTCACCATCGACCTAAGATAGACGAAGAGAGAAATCACAAAGCACGTAGCTTTTAGGTTAAAGTTGTTTTTAAACCTTTCTCCTCTCTTTTATTATAATTTCCTTTTGTTGCTCCTCACTGGCCAACTTTCAATAATCTTGCCCTCGCTATCTCGCCCCATCCTCGCAACACTTTATCTCCAGTTCAATTTTCCCTACGTTATCTCTCAATTCCTTCATTACACAGCGTTCCCCTCTCACCAACGTCCTGTCATGTCAGAACTTCAACACTATTTTTTTTAAAAATGATTAAAGTTATACGCTGTTATTGTGGTAGTCTATAAGTTTGTTTAATTTCATTTACAATCTTTCTCTACCTCGAATGTAAACTTCACATCCATTATTAAAAATATATATCATTATTAAACAATGTTTGCTTCATACAGAAGTATTGCATAATTACTTTTTAATTGAATCTTTGAAGATCATAATTGGATAAATCCGAAATTTGACTTTTTTAGATTTTTTCTAGTTTAGTCAAGAAATTTTCTCTAGCACGTTAGATACTACACCACCCTATTTCTTACAGTTTTAGTTCGGTTTTGAAGCTGAAATGTCGGGAGTGTAAAATTGTTTGACTAAACGTACGAAACATGATGTAAAAATGTCAATTTTTGAGCTATCCGCTTTTGTTTAAATTCCTCTGAATTGTAATAGTTCTCACACGATCTTAATGATATGTTTATTTTTACATCAATATGAGAAAAAATTTACCTGAATGATACAATTTTAATTTTCTATACCCCATATTAATAATTAAATGAATTTGGGCTTGGTACATAATTTTAATGATTATCACTCTTAATTTATAGAAAATGTTTAATTTTATGAATTGCTTACACAGTCAATGATAATTGTTTTTGACATATAAATGAATATATAAATATAAATTTTATTTTGGCGTGGTGAACATTTATTAGTTTCGCTTACTTTGTATTTTTCAAATAACTTTCTTACTTAACTTGGAAAAGCCGGCAATCGTCATAGCATTCGTAGTGAGAGAATTTGGCCGTCACAGGGAATCCCCTCACTGCACCCCAGATATCAGAAAGCTGAGATATCCAATAAACTTATACAAAACTATGTATTATATTTTTTAAATAT
Organism: Arma custos; assembly: GCA_037127475.1. Taxonomy (NCBI): domain Eukaryota; kingdom Metazoa; phylum Arthropoda; class Insecta; order Hemiptera; family Pentatomidae; genus Arma; species Arma custos. Next base: position 121,261,459 of record CM073764.1, on the reverse strand, counting down.
TGATCGATGGTGATTTTATATTATTTATTTATATATTCCTTAACATTTATCATATGTTTTTATTTCATTCAGTATAACAATTTTATGAAATAAAAACATTTTTATTCAAAATATGTATCCTCGTTTTCTATACACTTTTCCCAAAGTGCTATCAAATTTTTAATCCCAGAACTAAAAAAAAATAAGCCGTCGCAGGACGCCTGGTAGATGTGAAACAACAAACATGAGTATCTGTCTCCCATCATCTAATGTAAATTGAGAAGAACATTTAAGGAGGCATTAAAGCACTTATAGCGTAATTTTATAAGGGTAATAATTTTATTAATAATTAATAAATGTTTAATATTATAATTTTAAAGTGTAATTTTCTTTTTTTTTCTTACCCTACTAATTTATTTACATTACAATACAAAAAAATACAATATAACAGTATAACACTTGTAACTGATCCTCCTTTTACCCTAGGGTATTATAAGGCAATTGTGCTCTTTCCGCTGTATGCGGGGGCTTTTATTTTGTGGCTGTGCCTTGGCTTTTACGATGGGGAAGGACCATTTTCGGGCTTCGCTTGAGGGATAGGAGAGAAAAGGTATGGGAAAAGGAAAGGTAGGAAAAGGATGAAGAAGGGTGAAGGGACAGGAATGGGGAATGGGATTGAGGGGATTTAGACTGCAGAGTCCTGACCCACTCCCTGGATGACGTCTACCAGGGGGAGTGCGCCTTGCCATCTCCCAGGCCTGGCGGAGAGTGATATAGCGTTAAACAGTGGATTAGTAGCCCTTAGCCTTAGCCTTTAGCCCTTTGAAGAATTTGATGTGCCTCCGGCTGGTGTAGTTAGACACTGTGGGTAGCTTCAGTTCCTCACGGATGATGTTCCGTGCTCTTTCAAGTAAAATCCACCAGACTATTCGCCTAAGGACGGACTTCTGGAAACTGTGCAGTCATTTGAGGGATGCATTCCTGTGGTACAGCCTTGTCCCCCTGGCCGTATGAGTGCTGGAATCGGTGATTCCAGCATCCGTTAGGTTCTTGTCAAGGCTTGGGAGAGAGTAAGGGGGCTTGATGATAATAGAAGGCGGGAGCTTTTGTCTAGGAGACTCCTCAGGTTGTACCTGATGTGATGTGCTGGGCGCAAAGGGCTCGAAACGGTTGGAGACTGGCACAGGCGTCGGTAAGTTAACTACGGTCTTTCTTTTGATGGCCCTCTTTCTCATGGCCTCTTCGAGCATCGTACTTCTTCTTGGTCCATCATGTCTTCCGTTGATGTAGGCATGGTGTGGGGGTCTCTTGCCAGCGCAAGGCTGCCCGTTTGGCTGTCGAGGTGCATTTTAAGAGAGGAATGTGAATAAGATTTTCTTGAGATTAATTAGATGGTAGGAAAGGGATCTACTGATGGAGCTCACTAGTTCTTTAGATTGGAGTTAGTAGTTTACTCAGTCCATGTTGAGTGACAGTACATGTGTTTGCCAGCGCTGAGGTCGGCCTGTCGGTGTAAGTGTGTTGAGTTGTGGGTTCGTCCAGTGTCATTATGAAGTCGGTTACCATCGGCAGTCCGAGGGTCTCATGTATTATGTCTGATTCGTCCTTTGTAGAGAAGTGTGCCTTACTATAATCCTCAGTATACGGTTTCGAAATTGTTGGAGCCTTTTTGAAGTTGTAGGCGACATAGGCGCCCCACAAAGGAACGGCGTTCTAATAACTTCCTTTTTTTAAACAATATATTATATATTAGAGAAGCACAGCCACGGGGCTGCTCGAAGTTTTCGCATCACGGCATCAACATTTGCTGTCACTCGCAAAACGCGCCACTAGATATTTCACTTCAAAAATCAGGGTTTTGTGATAAAATAAAGTCAGAAAATGAATATTTGACTAAAGAATCATTTTCAAAAATTTTACTCTTAAGGGAGTTGTTCAAATTTCTGAACAGGTAGAAATCTGTCAGAGATAAGTCTGGCGAATGAGGTGGATGTGGTAGGACTTCGTGTTTGTGTTGTCGTGTAAGAGTATAGTTCCTTCCCAATTGACCAGCAGGTTATTATGTCGCATTATGTCAATATCCCTGCTGTACTTCGAACAAAATTTTGAATACGAGACGCAAGGATCGGACATTAAAAGTTTGAGTAGTGATTTTGAAGATATTTTATGATCTGCCATTATGAGAGTCGTCAATTTCTTGACCATCATAGAGAACGATATGCTGTTCTTTGGATTACTACAAAATTTCCAACATTGGCTTGGACATCAAGTGCTCTAAGACTTTTCTGAGATCTTTGTTGGATCTGAATAAAGGCTAAATTTAAAAATAAAACAATGTAGCCCTAGCCCACACCGAGGCCTGGGAGATACAAGTGCTACTATTGGGTCCGTCATCTGCTCAGGCATTTCCTGGAAGATAGGAGCGGGCGGCCTAAACAAATTCCAAGGATACTCGAGCAGTAGCCAGGAGGTGCTGAGCTCAACCGGTGGCAATTGGAACTGAGAGGAAGCTGTTAGTTCGGGGCTTCACCGCTAGGTCGCTCTGCGCCACCTGTTTGTCAAAGTGAATTTAGGCAATGAGTTTGTTTACTGTAAAAACAACCGCAAACCCCGACCTCAGCGGTGGCTCACTTCGTTTATTTAAAACACTGAAAATTCCTAATTATCGTAACCAAAAGAATTTACAATGTTAATTACTGTTGACTGTTGCCTAAATAAGGTAGTAATGCATTGTTTATTTATTCATTTAACATCACTTTATGCTGTTATAGCTAATAGGATGATGCTAAGGTAAAAGTCCTAAATTTTGCCTATTCAGTTTTATATTGATTATTCAGGATAGGGATCTTCAACGAATTGCCACTGATAAGTGATTAGAAGTATTGATCATAGTGTTTAGTAAGGTTAACTCTTTATAGGTCAGAACTACTTTTGCAAAAAAAAAAAATGATAGAACAGTTATTTTGACTCTGGGATATTGGGTATCAAAATAATAATTATTTATTTATAAAATGTTTCTGTTATGGAACAGGAGGGAGGAGGTTTTATTTTGGTAAAAATTTTATTTTAAGTTGACTTATTTTTTGTAAATTTTTCACTTATTTATTAACCTCATAATTCCTAAAATCAATACAGAATAAAGAATATATAAGACTATCAAAACTCAAAGGTTGCGGAAGTGAAAAAGCTTAGGAAGAGCTTGAACAGGATCGTCATGAAATTTTGGACACCGTTTTTTTTTCCTTATTCTCTCTGATATGAGTTTTTTAGTTTATTCGAGTATGTAAACAAATACTTAACACTGAATCCAAAGGAGATTACTGGTCAACTAATCTTCATATCACAGAAATATTCAACATGTAATGCTACATTTTACACTCTTTTACAATAATTTAATATATATAATCAAATATAAATTTAATAAATTGTCTATAGAAATTAATCTTAACTTTGTACTTTGTATTTCCCAATTGTACGACTTTAAATTACGAGTGTGTCCAATCTTATGGCTGCCTTGTATTATTCAGCTTATATATCATGGAATTATTACATTGTGAAAAAGTAAAAAATGCCAGAATTCCGTGCGATCTGTGAATACCGATGGGGTCGGATTACCTATCGTAAACAATTTTTAATTATCTTTCCAAAAAATAAAGATTATTTTCATTATTTCTAATGGTGAGAACGTTAACAACATTGCGTTCTTAGCCAATCGGTTGATCTCTCAGTGGATTAGATTTCTAAGGTATTTCAAAACACATTAAAAAAGAAGTTAATTATAGTTAACTAAGAATATCTCAATTATGGATGGCATTTAATTATTCCATCCATTCTTTGTGTTCGAAAGTATTTTTTATATAAAATTCCTAGATGTTTTGGAAGCCCAAAAATTATATGCATTTTTGAAACTATTGCAACCGGTTTCCAATTGGCGTTCATTATTGTTTCTGTCCTTCTTTAGAATAGTTGCCGTTTTCTAAATTACTCAACACTGAACTTACTAAGGCCTTACAAACCTCTGAAAGATACATTCTGATCTACAAATTTTAAAATAAAAGTTTTGATTAGGTAATAATTTTCAGTGTATCTAGATTATGTTTCTGAAGTTATGAAATATGGTGAACAAAATGCGGATTTAAAGATTATATTATTTCTTTTTTTGCTCAATATCAACTTTTGAAACATAAACCGTCTCAATGATATTTTTTTTAGCTGTGTCTACTTTTCTAGCTTCGAAACCCCATCTGTAATTGTTTATCATCTTTCCCTGATTTCAATATCTATCTCAGAGGGCAGTTGAAAAAATAAAAGAAGTATTCGTACTATCAAACTCAGTTTTGATTCTCTGAGCTTTTTTCATTATGATTATATAAATTATCGGGCTGGCTAGAATTCCAAGGATAAAAAAAAGCATCCATAGCAACCTGTTATATGTTAACTTACCCAATTTTATCTGAATCCCCCAAACACTGGAAAAAATTGTTCTGATATGATTAACGGTTCTTTATATTCATATAATGTTATCTTCAAATAAATTTTCAGATTTTTTTTGTTTTGATTTTTAAATGTCTTAAAACATATAAATTGTAAAAAACTGTAGTTTTATAGATAGCTCACGATTGAAATAGTACAGAACTTAAATGTAGTAATCTGGTTAAAGACGATAAAAAGACGTTCTTTTTTAAGATATTAAGCTCTATAAACTGAATTTTGTTCATTAGCTTTGGTAAACTACTATTACATGAAACATATTTTTAGGCATAATAGCTTGCAGTCCAACCACTATATCTTCTCATACATTATAGGTTTATGATAGTATACATCATACACTACTCCTCACATTTAGCATAGTATAATGTGCTATTGTGCAATCCAATGAATTTATGCAACGGCATCATAGCTGACTTGACTGTATGCTATTGACAGTGCCCATCTCATAAATGACCACCATATTGTTCTATCAACTCGCTGGCTCAAAATTAGTAAATATTTATTTTCTTCTTTAAATAGAATTTATTCTTTTAGAACATTTAAATTTCACAAATTTCAATGATTTTATGATTTTAAAATTCGATGAAGAATAAAATCCCAAAGCAGGCGAATAAAATAAGAAACAAGAATAACAAAGTTTCTAAACATTCCTCAATAAAATATAAGATAAAATCAATTAATAGTTACTTAAATCGATTATTTATTAATGATAAGGTGCAGGTGGTAGACCTGTTCCAGTGCCAGGTCGTGGGAACCCACCCTTCCTCTGCGACCCATTGTAGAATTATCGAAAGTACTAAAATGAAAAAAAAAATCATATCCGCTATTAAGAACGCTTTCCCTTCCTTTAAAATTATGCACCAACCAAAATGAAGCATTGAAATATTTTATTAATTTTAAAGACAAAGTCCAGCGTTAGTAATAGAAAGGGTGGAGATTTTGGTTATATCGTTGTTGGACGGAATAAGTTTGAACATATAGAGAGGCTCAGCATTTTAATTTTAAAAAATCAATAGGAAACAGTGGACCGGTTAACGGCTTAAAGTACTTGTTTTTTTTTGTCTCGATATTATTTAGCTAGCGCCTTTTGTACCGAAATATTTTTTTTTTTTTAGATTAATTTATTGATATTTACAACTGTAATAATATTACATCAAGTAAATAATATGAACAAATGGCATGAAAACATAAAACACTTGTAGAGAAACTACCCATCGGCAGCACTCCAATAAAGTTCTATAGTAGAAGGTCTCGAGGCCATCTTCTTTTCAGACGCCTCGGAGGGTTATCAGGAATAGTATGAGAAGCAAGTTGAGAGACTAGCGGATTCGAGTGTGTATGGAGCTTTTCTTGGAAGGATAGGTATCTAGTTTGGGCCACATCAGCAACATATGGGATGTTAAGATCATGATGGATGAGTTTGTTTGTGACATAATAAGGAGCATTGAGGATTTTGGATTGCAAGGATTGGATACGAGATGAATTGGATGGTCTAGTAGAGCCCCAAAGCTCAACCCCGTATGTCCAAATAGGCCTGATAATTGTCATGTAAGTCTTTTGTAATTAATTGGGAGCTTAGAACGTTTGTCCAGTAAATGTTGAACGTCGAACAGTTTCTTGTCTTTTTAGTCTTGTATGAGGATACCGAAATCTAAATATCAGAATTTATAACACTAACATCCTTTATAACGGTCCTTTACGGATGTGAATCGTTCCCACTAACCCTGAAGGATGATCAACAAGGTATTCGAAAATAAGGTATTGCCTAAATACCTTATCGGTCCGAAAAAGGATGTGACCTTTGGAGAATTTAAGAATTCACGACACGCGGAATTAAGAGCACGTACCATGTTGATATTAGAATTGCAGCATCGCTGACATGGACATCTAAAGTTGTTTTTGTTAGGAACGAATTGCTAAAAGTTACAGCGCCAAGACGACTGTGGTACAGACCGAGGTGTAGGGTTGAGAATTGCATTAGGAGTAATATATAGGATTTGGTTTAAAGATCTAGATAAGATCTATTGCCAATCATTATTTTACGATCATTTGTTATGAGTATCTGCCTGCTTTACGAGTTTCAGACTTGCCGTCAAGATTTTTTTCCGAAGCTCAAAGTTTATGTGAGTTAGAATCAGAATATAGTCTTCTAAATGGAGCCATTCTGGGATACTTAAAACATGTATTTTGATCAGAGCATCAATCATTTTCTTGGACTCCATCAAACTCCAGAACTGGTATTAAGAGACATGGGTGTACCTGGGAGTCTTTCTCGTATAATTACTCTAGTAGGATTGGGTTATTCCTTCGCTGCTAACTTTATTCCTTTAAAGTACTAAAGGAAGTATTTAATGAAACTGGGTATATTAATTTAAAAATTCAAGACCTGTAGATGTTCGGCTTTGGTTTAGTATCTTTTGAAGAAGGTTCAAGTGAATTATACTTCAGATACAAATTGGAGTTTCTCCAATTGAGTACAAAAATATTAGCTAGGTAGATTATATTATTATATACTATTGGATGATAGGTATTATCAATCGATATGCGGCAATAAAGTAAAGGAAACTTATGCAACAATCTTTATGTCTCCACCTTCGTGTCCTATTGTATAATTATTTCTTTATTAAATATCCTTCTTGTAATGAATCTGGTTTTAATAGGCACTTTGTACGTGTGAACTTCCGTCGGATGCTTTTCCTCCAGAACAAACTTTTTTCTGTACGAAAATGTTTAACACATTTCAGCGATTACTGTGTTAGTACAAGTTAATTAAAACTGATCTATGGAAGCGAGTACAGAAAAAGATTGAGCCGGAAGAGGAAGATGTTAGCATCTGGTATTTCGGAGAGCTCTCATTGTCGTGTGTGTACTATTTTAGCTCTTGGGAAACAAAAAATATTTTGATTCACTCCTCGGGCCTGGGTCTATGCTCTGGTTCATTCAAGATTTCACTGGCTTCTAAAGAAACGGAGGTACCATTAATAAAGCCCAACATTGAAACGACAGGTCTAACCTTGATTTACGGCGATTCAACAAACAAAAAATTTTGTATTGCTTCAATAAATGTTTTTTTTTTCAGTTGTGGAAAGAACAATACTCTGATGTACTGCAAAGTCCTTTCTACCATTAACAATTGGATTCATACAATACAGAATATTCACGTTTCCCGCTCTTCCCTAACAATTGAACCGATAATAGTTGTATATTTCTTTTTTTTGGGGGGGGGGGGATTTCGTCGAAAGGAGCGGACACGAAAAAAGTTGTTTCTATTTTTAATCAATTTATTTTATCCTCTTGAATTTCATTTTCTCTAATTTTAAGTAGACTAATTAAGATTTATAAATAAATTAATAAGCGCTGAGCCGGCTTATAAACGTCCGAGGGTGGATCGAGGCATCGTCGGGAGGATTGTATTAAGTGTGATTTGGATTTGGGGTTTGGTTGGCGTTTCAACGCAGAAGTTGGTATGCAGATATTTGTGGTAACGGCATTGAGCTTTGGGGTTTGCTAAACCGTATTCTTGTTCTTATTCTTAAATAGACTAATTACTTAAATATCTCGAAGGATGTAAGTATATTCCGAATTGTATTAATAGGATCTGTGATGTATTGGTTAGAATATCAACTTGCTATATGTTTGCGGGTTCTTAGCTCCCAATAGGCAGCAAGCTTGATTTTTTTAACAAAAGGGCATAAATAATTCTCGGCTGTTCTTCGAAAAGGATGTAAAATGGACATCACGAGCCAGTGCGATGGCAAATACTCAGTATACACCCCTATCCAAATCATACCTGTATATGAGTGGGCAACTTTAGGATTCCCATTGCTGAATTGCCCGATGAGCTTTAGCAGTATAAAGTGACGTTAAACTAAACAAACAAACTTAAATTTCTCTAAGGGTGTATTCCATGATCCAACTTTTATAAATAAAGACACACAATTTCCTGGCCTTATTAGTAGGGAAAGTATTGTTATCTATGCATTTTATGTTCTGAAAGCTCTTGTGTAAAAAAATGGGAAACATAGAAAATAAAAGAAAAATCACTTTTCTTAATTGATTGAATAGTGCCACGATCATATCTTGAGCATATGGAGCCATTTGTTTTAGTATTTACGTTGGCCAAGCTACAAGGTTGGAGGTGTTCAACGTTCGTGGGCTAGCCTGGGACGATAGAATACGGATTTGTTTAAATCCTAGATAAATGATTAACCAAGCCTTGATGAATGGAGGCAATTATTATTGTCGAATCTTCGGATTCACTAAACCTAGTGAATTCTACTACTTAATCCTACATTGATGAATGAGTATTACGAAACATTGTTGAAGACAAGCAAAACGAGTGCCTCGTACTACACATACTAATATCTATACAACTAGAATATTGGTATCGACTTCAGCCAAGTAAAGTACTACTGCTTTGCTGCAGTCCCTGAAGACGGCAGGTGGCCCGGGCATTCTCCTTGGGTTCGGACCAACCCTACTTTAGTGGAGGGAAATACCTGAGGACCATACCCAGGTCTAGAACCACTGTCTGCAACCTTCTCCTTCTCAGAAACCGACTACTTTCCTAGCTCTGGTGTAGGAAAAGTCACTTCTTCGTGAAAATATGTCCGTTTACATTCCGAAATGTCTTAACACAAAAAATGCTGGTAAATAGTGAACAAAAGTCAAAACCTCTTTAAAGCGTTGAACCTTTAATTTAATAGTTGTATTTCATCTTTATGTATCTGTTATTTTTTCTATTAGGACGTTCAAATTTATTTAGATTCCACAGAGGCTCGAGCATATATTCTTCATGTTTAGATTTAATTAGGCATTGATTTCTTCCGCACTTTTCACGAGAATCCTTTTTACTAATAATATTATTGAAAAAATTGATGGCCCAATAATTCATTTTTTTGTAAATTTATTTATTGAAATTTACATCTGCGTACAAATATGAATGCTATATAATGGCATGGGTATAAATAAGTAGAGAAACTACCCACTGGTTGTACTCAATAGCAATTAAAACATAGAATGTCTGGAGACCACCTTCTTCAGATCCTCCGGAGGATTATCGGGAATTGAAGAAGTAGTTTGAGGTTGAAACTAATAGGTTTGAGTCGGAATAAAGGCTGTCATTAATGAACTGGTATAGGGTTCGGGCCAAATCAGTAATAACTGGGGTATTATGGTCATTAAGTATGATTTTATTCGTAAAAAAGTAAAGAGCATTAAGGATATTGGATGAGATGAGAAATTCGATGGATATTAGTCTTTTATAATTAATTTTGAACTTGGATCTTTAATCTATAAAAGTGTTGAAGTAGCTAAAAAGGGTATAATTGAAGTAGCTATAATTAATTCATTTAAATATTTTAGTTATTGTTTTAATACATTTATGTAATGTTATGTTTTAAATTTAATTACATACATTTAATATATTATTTTTATTTAAATTAATTACTTATGCATACTTAGAATAAATGCATATTTACAGCTCTAGTACCTATTGTCTTTGGGTGTGGCTTGCATTATTTCTTTTATCAATACTAAAATTATAAAATATAAAAAATTAGCGGCTGAAATCGGAGCAATGTTAAATAGCTGTTTGTTCTCTATTTATTTGATTAATATACCACAAAAATCACTAATATCCTTTCGTTACAACATATTTCATGAATAAGTTATTTAATTATTAAATTTGGAGTATTTAAATGTTGAATACAAGTTAGCCAGTTATGTTGATCGTATTGGCGCAACAGGTACGAGAGATGAATTTCAATAAGATAGAAGACAACTCCTCGCTAGCCCACAATGGATCCAATCAGTTAGCCACACATGCCTGCCCTACATACCCTCCTCTCTGCTCTATAGTCTACTATAAACTATATTCTATGCTCTAAACTCTAGAGAATTTTCGGATATACTTAATACGTCCAAGAGTATTTATAGATTTTTTTTTTCGAGGCAAATTAAAAATTCCCAGCCGTGATTTAAACACTTTTCCTTCGGAGTATAAAAACGTAGTATTCATCCAATATGTTACTTTACGATCTCTTTCATTTATATTTCAATATTTACTATATTTCGCTTAATATGCTTTTAGAATTATACATTCATGAGAACATGAACTTTGTATTTTTCTCTATGTACCTGTATGTATGTTGTTTTTTTAAATATTGAGTAATTAAAAGAAATAATAACAATTATAAAAATAAAATAAAAATGGTACTTTTCCAATCTAACGACGACCTACCCCAGCACGCTCCTCTGGCACTTACCTCAACTATTTGGACCCTGTCAGGTTATGCTGCCTGAAATATATTTGAAATAGTATTCTTTCATTATCATACAAGAGGATTCTCAGGAAATGAAATAGGAGATGATATAAACTAAAATATGATTTTTTTTTTTTATTGTTTTTATTTTTAGCAATTTTTCTTTTAAAGAGAAATAGCTAAAAACAAAAACAATAAAAAAAAAATCATATTTTAGTTGTATATCACAATTTCTCTTTAAATTTAAAATATATAAATTACTGAATAAATAAGAAGATAAAATATAACATTTATTATAAACAAAATTCATTAAAAATAACAATATCACATCAAAACGGTGTCCTATATACATAACAATCAAAACAATTAACCAAAAAACATCACATTGTAGTTAAATATAATTATTTATGTTTCAAATTGAAATATTTAAAATAGAAAATAAATAATAAGATATAATAAAACATTTATTATAAACAATATTGATTAAGCACAACCATATCTAGCAACAATTATAAACAATATTAATTAAAAAGAACAATATGTTACAAAAATTATAATCAATGTTCATTAAAAAGAACAATATTCAGTTGCAGTTTCATATTATGTCCCTTTCTACAAGACATTTTACGGGGAATGACGTTCCGCTCCTGTAGAAATAGCACAGCTGACTTTTCATCACTCACCTCGCGAAAAATCTTCATTAAATTCCAACTCATATTGTATAATTAACATGAAAACAAATAAACGTCCACTTGACACAAACAATAACAAAGGACTAAGAAAGGCTACAGTAGCAGGTAGTTAAGGAAACTGACAATTGGGGCGCTGGGGTAGGTCGTCGTTAGATTGGAAGAGTACCATAAAAATAGCTCAAATGAAATTAAAAATAGTAATACAATATTAAAATATGTCAAAAACATTAATATTTATTTGTTTAGTTTTGAGAGGAATTTTAACAATAAGCAGTTTTTGTCCATAAAATTAAAAATAACAACTATATATATTAATTTATATTTACATACCTTATGATACCTTTACAAACAGGTTACATTTGCACAGCTTTTGATTACATTATACTAATTAAAAATGTAATCATAAGTTGGCTGCCGCAAGCTCATGTAAAATGCAACTCACATTCTCCTAATATTTTCTTATTTAATTATACGTTACGTAAGGAAACGAAACCTTTGGGGAAAAAATCACGACGCAATAGCGAAAGATGTTAAGGAGTAGAGGAAGTTGGCCATCCAGGACTTACAATTGAAAGAAGTCTCCTGACTGCTAGCGATTCGTCCTTGGAGGAGGATTACATGGATTAGTAGAGATAGATAGCGATTGATTCCAAGGATTAGGATGATTAGAAAGATTTCGATGAAAGCTAGTAGCTATGGTTTCAATATGTAATATCTCATCTCGAAATTAAGAATGATAATCCTTATTCACTTATGACATGCTGGTTAATGTATTACAATCATATTTTTTATAATTTTATCATATATTTCCTGGATGTAAAAAAGGAGAAAATTGTTCATTAAATATTAATATGTCATTAATTAACTTGTAAATGCAACTTTCCAAATGCTAAGCTGTGAGGTTCGGAAATAACGGAAATTTCGCAGCCGGAGGTAATCTAAATGAACACGATTTCATTATCTACCTATAGTATTATAACCGAAATATTTATAAGTATAAAAATTAAATGTTTAAGTATAAAATGAATAATATAAAGGTATCGTATCGTGTCTAAGAAACAACAGTAAAACTTCGATCTAAGTCGCTCAGAGGTTCCAGGAAAAAGGCTATAACTGGAAAATCAAAACAACTTAATTTATATGTTTTCATGTTTATATTACATGGTATTAGCAATTTTTGTATAGTTTGACTTCATTAGAAGGGAGCGGAGTGGCTCAGTGGTAGAGCACTGAGTTGCCATGTCGGAAATCCTGGTTCAAATCCCGCTGCAGGCCAAGACTTTTATTTAGTCTGTTTCCAGCCGAAGATGGGTCATATGTGATCTTGGACCCTCCTGGGGTACCCCCAGCCTTTATAAAATATTGTAAAAATATGGTACCCAAATTAAGGGGGAAAAATCTGATTGAGCGTGACCTAGGACTAGTCACCTCCTTGCAGAACCGTTGTCCATGAATCGGTACAGTCTCTACCATGTACTGAATCCCAGACCCGTTCACGGGTTGTAATGGTACAGGTTTTTTTTGTACTTCATTTTTAATCTGACTTATTTTAAATCAATATTCGAATATATTTCCGGATTTAATGTGAAAACGTGAGAAGCTCGAATATGTTTGTGTGAGTTGAAGCAGGCACTTGAGGTAAAAGCAATGCTACCAAGGTTTAATTACCCTAATGATAAGAGAAGGGAAATATTTAACTAACTTTGAAACAGTAGCTACTGAGGATTGTTGAGTTAACGAACCGACTTGGCAAGAAGAGCAAACCCTCGGAACTTAGAACATGGTCATAAAAAGTAAGCTCTCTCGGGGAACTTAAAATAGAGCATTAAGTGCATGTCGAGTTTAACAAGTTAAGGCCGGTCTAGTGAATCCCATGAGGCCGATGCTACTTATCAAAAAGTATTGTTTACTCAGTTTTTAACTTTGTATGTTTAAACATACAAAGTTTACATTTAATTTATTGATGGTTTAACATTTAAGAAGTATACACAAGGAATGTAATAATAATTGTTTCATAATAATATGTAAGTTAGTTTTAGAGATTCTTTATTACTTTTTTTATGATTAAAATATTCACTGAATCGAACATAACACTAACTGAAGTTTGTATGATTGAAATTTTAATAATTAAAATAAAGAAGCCTATAATAATGCAATTGGGAAAAACCACAATGCAAAGCCTTATGTTTCAAAAATACACCTACTTACCAGTCGACATTTCGCCTATTCAGGCATTATCAAGACACCAAAATCAAAAAGGGGTTATGTGAATCGCATCTCGAAGAAAAAGGTGCAATACATCCCAACGATCAACAGGCTCCAAACATGAGACAGCACACCACCACCAAGACGTTCAACATACAACCCTATATATCCTGTTGATCGTTGGGATGTATTGCACCTTTTTCTTCGAGATGCGATTCACATAACCCCTTTTTGATTTTGGTGTCTTGATAATGCCTGAATAGGCGAAATGTCGACTGGTAAGTAGGTGTATTTTTGAAACATAAGGCTTTGTATTGTGGTTTTTCCCAATTGCATTATAATAAATAATAGTGTTTCTTTTTGAGTTTTTGGCTCTATTTTAGTAAAGAAGCCTATAATTTGATATCACTTAATACAATGCCACTCTACATTCCCATTTTTTTAAGTGGGGTCAGTAATCTACATCTGAGGTAATCCACTATTGTTAATTATTCCTGAAAAGAGTTCTTTACTATAAGTTTAATCCAACTTTTATGCATTAATTTCATCAATATTGTAAAGAATCTTTAATGCAATATACCCAGCCAAAAAAGTCACGAAACAATTATTGTACCTATTGTAAATAGAATAAGTAAAGCCGAGGTTTATAATTATGTAAGTAATAAAAAATAAAAGTCAATACTCAATTTTTTTCTACGATTCGGCCATCAAGGACCACGGGAATATCAGTTAAATCTTCTTCACACTCTCCGCCTTCCTTCTACTCCAATACTCTCTCATCTTCCTGGACTGTTCCTCTTACTCCTCCTCCTTCCCGCAAGAACCCCAACTTCTTTTAGTTTTTTCTCGAAAAGCTCTCTATCCAAGCAGTCCTTGATTTTTAGCCTATCCAGCTCCTCTTTTATTTGTTTCACATATCCACCTATACACTTATAGCTCAAGACTTTATCAAAGATTTTTTTGTTCAGCCTCTTATAGTTCATTCTGACCATGTGGCCGTAGAACCTGTCTCCTGGTCCTGATGACTGTTTCAAGATCTTCCAATTTTTTGTATATTTCTTCGTTAGATTTTTGCCTATACCCCTCTTGTGTTACTTTGGGTCCTTGAATCCTCAGAATTTTTCTCTCAATCTTCAGGACCTTCTCCAGACTCGGAAGGCTGACTATTCCCATACATTACAGTATTGCTGGCCTTATTATTGTACAGTAGTCCATCATTTTTGCATCGGAGGACAATTTTTTCTTGCTGAACATTCCATTTCCAATCGCAAAGTTCAGTCATTCCAGTTTGGCTATTCTTTCTTCCACGGATGCCCTATCTGTTCCATTGTTACTCAATTTATTATATAAATATAAAAAATCTTTGATGCATAGTTCTATTATAGATTTCTAGCTCGCTTATAGCCTTACTTAAAAATTCCGAATATCCTTGATTTTCGTGGCTGCATTTTCTAAACAATTTCAGTATTCAGGCCTTTCTATCAGATTAACTCTTTAACTATGGTGCATTTTGCAGCTGTGGTAGATAAATTATTTAATATGTCAACATCCTAGAATGGTCCCTTTGCTACAGACCCTCCTGTGGGTACCCTCGATTGGGAGGAAAAACTAGAGGTTGAGCGCGATTTCGGACAAATGTCTTCCCTGTTCAACCGTTTTCCTGGAAATAAATTTCTTTCTTCTATTAATACTCTAATAAAAATATATTTATTTTATGTAACACTTTTATAATAATGAAATATCAATGACTTAAGAAATAACTATATGTTAAATTTATTAATTTAATTTTTTTTTTTGTTTCAGGTACAATTTGTTATTTACCTGAAAAGAGCTAAAATATGTTGGCATTTTAAGAGAAAAGAAAGTTTGAAATTGATGAGATGTAATATCAGGTGGGATGTGGATATAAATAAGGTAAATCCCAAAGATTCCATCTTCATTATTAATATTAATAATACCTTCTAAAAGAATATTCCTGATGAAACATGGTTTTGTAACTACATTATTTATGGTATATGCATGAGGTAATCCTTATTCAACTATGCAATTTTTATTTTTATTTCTCTTTTCAAAGTACGAATGAGGTATATTACGCAGAATAATTTTCCCACAGGATTTAAATGATTCTTTTATTCTTATTGTTTTGGAATAAACATTATTAATTGTTTCACGGGTATATGAAAAGCGAATAAAACGTTATTAACTAATGAAATATTATTTATTATTGTTGTAACACATTTTGAGCCGTATATAATTTCATTTTTGTACTGTTTTCTCTTTTTTATTCGTTTTAACAACAGAAGACGGAGAAAGAGTTTTAGGAATTTCATGGATTTCTGATATTTATAACTCGGTTGCAATAAGTATATGATTCTATATTAGGAAAAAAACATTAACCATAAAAAGAGAATATGCTCATAGCAGCCAATAGGATATTAATAGAAAATAGTTTAATGTAGAAATAATTGGTAATTAAATATAAGAAGAAAGAGCAATAACTATTGCCTATTCTAGAGGATAGATTCTCACTTGTCTTTCGATAGCAACTAATCTACTGGACATATAGGGCAGAATTCAAGGGATCTGGAAAACACAGATAAAAGTAACACAATTAACAATATTTAGAAAAAAATGTATTTACTCGTTTTGTTTTGAATTATGTTATATCTAACGACAAGTTCATTCCATATGTTAAACCTTATAGTTTTGCTTTCCTCCACTGTGTTACCCGGGTTAGTTGTACGTCTGACTGGCTATTAACACAGACAAACGCCACAGACCTGCTACTATGCCATTAACTTCATGTACAAACTTTTTAAGTAATTAATGTAAATCATCTACCTTAAATTTTCGGAATGCGATGCATACAGCTTCACATGTAATGTAATCTATAGGAACCGAAAAAATAGCAGAATATTTGTTTGCTAATGATCTGAAACGCCAAACCCTAAATGAACGCGGTAGGAGATTCTAGGAATGTTCTTCATTAAAATTTGGTGCCCTCGAAAATTTGTCATTTCGGCTTAACTCCTATATTGGTTATATTAATTAATTCTTATTATCAATAAATAAACTGTTTATTAATTGCAGTTTTGATTGCTATGAACTGTCAAGAAATTTTTCAGATAGAGGAGGGAGATTTTATTGTTGGAGGGAGAAAATTGTCTTGACATACCTACACCCCTGCTATCTACGACGACCCGAACAAACGTAACAGCCTTCCATCCATCACAGGATACAGGACGACGAATATTTATTTGTGTTCCAGATCGCATGATCAGGAGTTCCATATAGTTCCATATTACAGCTGAAAATGAAACTCGCATATCATCCTTCTTGTGACATACTCACCTCGATCATGTCCAGCGTCATGTCTATCTTATATAATATCCTCCATATGTAATATACTAAATTATAAATTCGAATCTAAACATTCCTAATGAAGTAATATTTGAGTTCTTTTCATTTGCTTTTTTTAAATCATATATTATATCAAGTACTTAATTACCGGACCCTATTTATAAGTATCACACATTTATAATGAAAATTATCTCGCTTACTCTATTTATTATTCCAGCCTTCAATTAGATAACACATCACTTGTGAAAAAAAACATGGACCATTAATATTCAAAGGGGGAAGGTAAAAAGAGACCTTACATTCATGGTGGAAAAAATTCAACGAAAAGCCCTTAAATCTCCAAACTAAAACAGAAATAGAAATTATCTGCCCAATATTTCGCCCATTCAGGCATCCTCAGGGTAGAAAGAGAAGAACAGCTAAACAAAACATGAATAATGCACCCAAGAAACATGCCACCATAAGGAAGGTTACTAGACCCCAGCTGGATAAGGTTAATAAAAACAGCTGATAAATACTTCAGAAATTGAAAATTCAACAGACACTCACCAAACTTCAAAAAGCACAACAGGAAAAAAATAAATAATAGTAAACAACACAAAAACATAAGACAAAAGACCAAATGAAAAAAATGAAAATAAAAGTGCAAGAAAAAGAAAGAATATTATCAAGGAACCAGCGGACTTATGGCTGTTCAACAAAATATATAAAAATATTTTCGATTTCTGTTATAGTTTGGAGACTTAAGGGCTTTTTGTTGAATATTTTCTACCGTCTTAACATGGAAAATTAATTTTTCAAATCTACGTATCTTAATGATTGGATACAAATCAGAAGTAGTAGTACAAGAGCATTGCACGAAATAAATAGTAGTAATAACAAATAGATATATATTTTATAAAAAATACTATAAATAATAGATATACTGCTATAAATAAAAAAATATATACATAGCTATTTGGGGATATTGTTGTTGCACCATAGAAACAAATTAAAATTTTTTAAAAAAGTCAACGGGATGAAACGAGTTACTTCACATTCATAAGTAACGGTGAAGGTACTTTCTGTGGCACATTATCAGTCATCTGATATCGAACTGAAAAAGAAGGCGATTTGAATTTCACGTCAGGAGATTTGCATCTGAACTCGGCCAGCTCCAGGGCAGGCCATCAAACCTGACCTCTCTTCCACAAGTCATCTTCTTATCTGAGGCGATTCTCCTGGGGATGAACTCCTGGAAGAATCGACAACAGGGTCGAAAGAAAAGAATGGTGTTTAGAAGAGGAGGATTGGTAATAAGTTTGTATTCTTCTTCTTATTATTATTACTTAACTGCCAAAGGGTATTTGTAATATTTGCCTCAATATATATTTATTATGAAAAAAAACAAACTATTTTACTAGTACATATTAATATATAAAATATTATTCACAGCTTCAAGAGACAGAGATATTGAGTAGGTAAAACAAGGTTAGTTTGTAACATATTAATTTGCATAATTAACACTCATCGTTAGCAGAACGCAAATTCGTTCATGGTCACACGAAGGATTGTAGTTTTGATTCTAAAATATGACGCTTTCTCCCATCTGCGTTCTCCAATATCTTGACCTCACACAGCAATTCCCATCTCATGAATTTATTTAAATATTTGTTGATACATTCAATTTACTAGCCGATGTGTCTAATTACATCATAGAAATCAGAATGGAGGAGAATGAAACACGAATTCAATCTATGCTGTCTCGCAAGGACTCGTAGCCCTGACAGATCGGACCTAGTACAGAGTTCGACGAGGTTGGAAACGACCTTTGCAAAGGTGAAGGATACGATCCTTGATCCTTAGAACTCCTTCTTGGACGGATGTATCGCCGAGGAGCAGAGAACAGAGAGGAAAAGTCTCTAAGGACACGCGAATTCGCGGATCTATTTATATCTGACCTTGCTGAGCTGATGTTCTCTGCACGTATCTCTCTGCATCGTACCGCCTGCATCATTATCTCGCTAATAATCCAGAGTATAAACATATCTATTCAAGATCTATACAGTAAATATTTACATTAAAACATATGCTTCTAGATTTCTACCTCTAACATTAAAGATTTTTTTGATGTTGAGTGACTCCCAGGAAGCAGATCCCACATAGTCGATCTAAGAGTCGATCAACTGACTAGGATTCTAGCCCTGGACCTAAAGATCTGTATAATAAAGAGCTTGATCAAACTCTTTTCTATATATATATATACAAGAACAGCCTCGAAAAAGTGGTTTATTTGAAAATAACTGCAACTGATAACTAGGTTTGTTTTATTATAACAGAAAAAATTTGGATGATTTCATAATTAAAGTGATCATACTATTGGATGTAATTTTATTTTATTTTATTGTTGCGAATGGAACAGAATACAATCCATTAAAATACCTACAAGGTTAGCCCAAAATATCAAAGTTTTCAGACATACTTGCTACGACAATATGCACTCCAGATGTCACTTTGAATTAATAAAGATGTATGTCATGGTAAGATACTTGGTACCATACAATAAATTATTATATAATATAAAATAATTATACAGTGTATAATAAATTGAGGATGACCGCATACATAAAATTGAACTTTGAAGCGATGTGGGACAAGCGATTTAACGACTCAGGCACACAAGACATGCCTTCCGTATACGGCTCCTTAAGAGCAATCGCTTGCATTGTTGAGGCTAACTGATGCATTACTTAAAGACGTTTTATTCATGACGTACTCATTACTCATGAGGATATATAGCTTGTGAATTACAAAGATCCGCTATAGAAGTGACTGATATGGAAGAATGGTTGAATGAAGACCGCAAAGCAGTCACCGAGAAGATCCATTTTGGTCCATTATATTCAATGATGAACCTTCATAATCAAATTAGTAAAGAAGAAAATATGGATCCCCTTTCCAAAAGTTTAGATGCTTTGAGTTAAAGTAGATAATCAAAATAAAAAATAACCGTATTTCTTCTAACAACTGAACCGATATTTATTTATTTTTTAAATTTATTTATTTTTTATTATTAAACAAATACGCCATTTAGTTGAAGGCTGGTTAGAAGATTCATGCCTTAATACCTCAGTCCTTAATGATAGATAAAAAAAATTTGGACTTACAATATGAAAAAAATGTATTTTTGAAATGCGTTATAATTACTATATATCACTAATTGAGTTCTGTCTAACATTGGTTCTCCTTGAATTTAAGGTTAATGTGATCAAGGTTGTAGGTTAGTAGAAAGTCAGGTATCAGATCTTTCTGTTACTGTAATTAATGATTGAGTGACGTTAAATGATTTTTTTTAATTTATTATAGTTTCTAACTTAATGTAAAGAAATAAGATTTTTTTTTAAAGTTCATCAATTATGTTGCTGAACTTAATTCATAAAAAAAATAAGTAAACTTAATTTATGCATGTTGAAGTTTCTGAACGTTGTTGTTTTTTTTCTTTACATAAAAAAGCAATATAACAAATGTTTAAGAGGTGTTAACATGAAAACCTCTTACAAAAAGGCATTTCATTATCAC
Organism: Arma custos; assembly: GCA_037127475.1. Taxonomy (NCBI): domain Eukaryota; kingdom Metazoa; phylum Arthropoda; class Insecta; order Hemiptera; family Pentatomidae; genus Arma; species Arma custos. The sequence continues at coordinate 121,240,911 of CM073764.1, read as the reverse complement.
AAAACCCATTAAGTGTCATTAACTCTAAGTCAGGTAAAAAACAGAAGTATTTTAGTTCTAAGATAGTGTTCTAGATAGACGTCCTCTGACTATTTCTAAAATAGGAGTAGTGTTTTTTAAGAAAATAAATCATATATATTATCAATTATTTGTTTAATGTAATAAAAAATTAAAATTTAACTTCCATGGGGAAATAATATGATAATTTAAAAATAATAATAGTATGGTGTAAAACTAAAATAAAAAAGCATACCGTAAAGACTCACAAAAATTTATAGAGCTCTTGAAATTTTAGGAATCACCAGCTGGATAAAGGATGGAGACAAATACAGAAAATTGTATTTATAATAGAAGCTTTCATAAAAAAAATCAATCCGAATAGAAAATGTTCAGAAGAAGAACGAGGAACAAACAGTCAGAATGAGAATATTCTGGACAAACAAAAAATCTTAATTATATAAATGTAATCATCAAATGGTCGAAAGCATATAAAATCGAGAGTATTATAATACAAACTGTGCATCAGGTTATTAGATTTCGTAATTTGTAACTTAATAAATAATTGTAAAAGTTTAATAAATAATAATGCATTGAATTGGACAGGGAGTGCAGTCAAAGATAACACAAAATTAACAAAACTTATGTTAATGTGACTCCGTTTCGGCCAAGATGTAGGACAACTTCAGGGCTAGGAAAGAAATATTTTACGTCATATTAATAAATGATAATATGTTCGTATGGAAATCAAATTGTTCATAGCATCAGTTTAACAAATAGTTAGTTATAATCTAAAAGAAGACATAATACTCTTCCATTGACTATTTTCATGGCTTGTTTCTTTCAGTCATTTAAATTCAGAAGCTTTTTGTTTTTTGAAGAACATTTAGATAACAGTTACATCTAAAAAATAGCCATGTCAAGGCGAACGAACACACCATACTACTGCATTTTATAGCCGGACAATCTTTCGGATAAATTTTATAGTCGGTGAAGAAATTTATAAATAAAAAAGAATTTCAAAATACGCAATAGGCATTTTGGGAAAGTAACATTAAGTCCATATTTTATATTACAACACCATTTAAAGCCAAAAACTATGAGAATTGTACGATTCCGTTTCTCTCAATACAATAAACTCTCATTAAATAAACATTTATTTAATTATTTTAGTATTAATACAATGTTTGCTATTCAAACACCCCAAACGTTAGGCCATCAGTTTCTTGTTTAAAATTAAAGGTACATTCATTATTTTTTATATTTTTTTATCCGTCACAGCCGGTCTAGAACCATTGCTCTACAGATGTGCACACTCAACTCTCTCACTCTCATATAAAAAATACGGTATTATATAACAATAGTCTATTTACTCTTTATTAATTTATCTTTAGATTAATAATGAAATTACTCTAATTTTAGTTAAACAGTGATTTTGAAGGTGTAAGCTTTCACAGCCTATGAGAATCCTCGCAACTGAGCAACATTAATCACATGAAAGCGAGAAGTTATCCGAGCATAAGAATTTCGTTAACAACCGTTTCCGCTCCTTAATTAATTACATTTTAGCGATTGTAACTCATTGATTAGTCACTTTGCTGCTGAGAGCGTATAATTGCAGTGAGCTACTGTCAGCCGAAAATTATAACACCCCGGAAGGATACGTAACATTTTCCTCGCTGGGAAAGGAAGGATGAGAAAGGAGATGTTTAGTGGGAAAAAATTCTAAAATAATTCCTCAGTGATGGAACCACTTAACACAGATATATATATATATATATATATACATATCTGTGTTAAGTGGTTCCATATTAATTATATATATATATATATATATATATATATATATATATATATATATAATTAATGTACTGTATATATATAATACCACTTCCCATTAGGAATTGGTCTCCAGGGAAGTTAGACCATCACTCCCTAAGGGGAAGGCCTACATAAATTAACAACCAAAAAATTGTATATAGTATCTGTAATAAAATTATTTTAATTTTTATTAGTATCCTTTAATAATATTCATCTGAACCCTGTCGAACAGGTACGTTACCTAGGACTCCATCTGGACAAACGTCTCACTTGGAATCCTCATACAAGACTGAAAAGACAAGAAACTGCTCGTCGTTTTCGCCTACTTCAATATTTACTGGACAAACGCTCTAAGCTCCCAATTAATTACAAAGGACTCATTTACATGACAGTTATCAGGCCTATTTGGACATATGGAGTTGAACCATCCATTTCATCTCGTATCCAATCCAAAATCCTTCGTAAAATCCTCAATGCTCCTTATTATGTCACAAACAATCTCATCCATCATGATCTTAATACCCCAAATGTTACTGATTTGGCCCAAACTAGATACCTAGATCCTTCCATGACAAGCTCCATACACACTTGAATCCGCTAGTCTCTCAACTTGCTTCCCATACTATTCCTGATAACCCTCCGAGGCGTCTGAAAAGAAGATGGCCTCGAGACCATCTACTATAGAACTTTTTTGGAGTGCTACCGATGGGTAGTTTCTCCACAAGTGTTTTTCAAGTATTGTACATATAGCAGATTTACTTATTGTAATATTATTATAGTTGTAAATATCAATAAATTAAATTTAAAAAAAAAATTATTATTTTAATAATTCCTGTTAATTTTTTGTAATAAAGGCTTTATTCATTCATTCATTCATATATAATACACTTTATTGAAGTAGTATTATAATCTGCCGCTTGTAGGCAATAAATAATAGCGCTAAGTTGCTATACAATCATACAATAAATATAATAAAAAAAATAAAAATGTATACATTCAGATAATAAAAACAAGATACTTGCGAACATTATAATAAAAAGAAAGTCTAAAAATAAAATAATTGATCACATACATACCACAAGAATTACTTAATAATATAATATTTCATATATTCTACCTTTATAGAAATTTCATATAATAATACTAACATTTCATATAGGTAACATACAGAGACTTGACTTGAAAGATTAAAGTCACATTATAAATTGTGAGCTTACTTAGTGCCTATTCTCTTTTCTATACTCTTCGCTATCAACACTAAACCCTTTTCTCTCAAATTTCAATCTCCTCTTCTCTTGTTACAATATTTTTGAGGCTATATGTGTACATATAAAAGGGAATGGGAAATTAATGAAGTTTATACTGTTGATCACAAGGAAGGTCATTCCTTCCTAGGTTATGAACCCATCTGAAATACAATATATTTCAAATAAATATTTATCGTTATTATATTTACTAAATTGTAATAGCTTCATTAAAAATTTCCGAAAATAAAGATTCCAACAACTTTTATTCTAAAACAAACGATCACGGATCTGCAACAGTTAATAGAGTAACATCTCCATTTTGAACCACCGTTAGATGTTGTTTTATTTGCTGATGATAGTGCCTTTTCAGTGTGAAACGAATCTCTAGCGTAAATTCAGTGGAAGCCGCTAGAAGTGAATGAGCAGACAGAAATTTCGACAAACAAAACGGGACTCAAATTTGCAGCTGTGAAAACTTAATACATTTAATTTTATTTTTTTATTAATTGTTATAATATTAAATATTTTTTTTTAAGAGAAAAGATATGCCCAGGGATTTGAACCCGGGTCTCCCACATTTCCGTTGTGGTGCTCTACCAACATATAAATTTAATACATTAGACATACACATTAATACATTTAAGTTCTATCAACTTAGTTAAATACAAAGAAGGATGCTTTTCATATTTAATCAAATGTATAATAATATAAATTTAATGGCCAACTAACAGAAGACTCACTAAGAGAGTCCAGTATTCTATAATTGTTAGAAAAGTATACGTAGGTTGAAATAGTATAGACTGCCTTCTCCATTATACTAAAGCCATATTTAGTTCAACTAACCATGGATCGAGTCATTTTCAATCTTGGATAGTGACTGGCATCTTGTAAGCTCTTCATTACCTAACAAGGCCCAACAAGGATAGAATAATTGGGTTATTGCAGCATATCCTGGGAGTGTTTTGGCGGTCATTAATAATTAATAACACATGACATATTAATTCCCTAATTAGCCGAATATTTAATGTGCCGTGAGAAATAACGACAGAGATGTAGTCTTTGATTGAGTTCTAGCACACTCCTGAATCTTTGGAAACGACAAAGAGGACGAACCATTCGATTTACCTAAAAATTGTGAAGGAACTACCAAGAATTATATCAATAAAGAATGCCAGGTTAGAAGAAAATTTGGAAAGTAATTGAATTGGAATGTACATAAAAAAAAAATAGTTGCAATGATAAGGATATTTTGTAGATAGCAAACTCTTTCAATTCTTATATGATATACAATACAATTAACTCTCTCTTGACAATATTCAATTTAACCAGTTATTCACCGAGGCTGCAGTTATAAACTTTAACCTTAAATTCTACTTCTTTGTAGTTGATATTAACCTGAAAACTTTTTTTTTAAACTTTGTTCTATAAGATCCCTATTTATTGAAAATAAGTTCACCACTTTCCTTCGCGCAGTTTTTTATATTATTATAAGCAAAGCGCATATTTTTATTTACCTATCCATGGTAAAGGTGATGTCTCCCTAAATGGCTTAATATATTTCGTTCTATCAAAGCTATTTGCTTTGAATAATTAAATAATTTGGTATATTGTTGCTTTTGTAATGCAGTAAAGTTGATAAATGGTGGAGGAAGTATATTTTTAAATATTATTTCACAAAGAAAACCCACTTGTAAGATATTCAAGGGTAGGTGACTTAAATTTAATAAACGTCGGCACATAATAAATAAGTTATGCTTATTTTGGTATTTTGATTGACTGCACCCCCAACTATTTCTTCCTTGAATTTTTAAAACAAAGGAAAATACAAAATTACGTTTGACGTATTATACGCCTGCCCGGTTAACAGGTTAAGCTGGGAGTAACCGATGGATAGATTCGATACAATATCCTGACAAGTTCTTAAGAAAGAGATGAGCTGGAGGACCTGGAAGGCCAGGATGAAGAGGGCTTTACCTGGCGCCAGTGTTTGCTCCTAGCCTAGCCTATGCAGTGGGTGAGGGAGGCAGCAGGATTGGATTGTCCTCCCTACAATCTCACTCAGGGATAGCGTCCGTTCTCCCCTGTTTCGGGGTTATCTCTGTTAGCAAATGGAGGGTTGATATAAGGGTCGAAATTCACGATAACAAGGAAGTATATTTAATTACGCCCTAGCAGATTTAAAAAAAAATTATTTATTGAAATTCACAATTTTTTTTTTAATAATGCAACGGAAAGAGAATGAATGGTACGTAATGAGATGAGATGAAGGCAAATAGAGAATTTCCTATTTGTAGTATTCAAATAGCAATTTCATTTCAAAAAGTTAGGAGACAATCTTTGCAGACGCCTCAAAGCATTATCCGGAATTGAAGAAGTAACAAGATTTGAAACTAGTGGGTTTGTGCAGGATTAAGGATTCAAGGATTTATTTCGGATTTGGCCCAAATCAGCAATAGTTGGGACATTATGTATGACTTCATTGCTAAAAAAGTAAGGAACATTAAGGATTTTACGAAGTATTTTGGATTGCAAGTTTTGGATACGAGAGGAATTAGATAGGTTAATAGAGCAATAATGCTTGCTCTCTTTTCAATATTAATTATTTTTTGTACATGCTGATGTTGAATTTTAGTGAAAGGGGCTTACATTTTTCTTCGTGATTTATGTGCTTCGCATTCAATAACAGTATGATGAAATTTCCAACGATAAAATTATACATTAGGGCGTATAATTTTATTGGGTTGTAACGGATGGAATGTCAGTTTCGTTTATTTACAGTTTTCTTTCCATTAGGGAATTTGTACACAAACAATTATTTACGTATACCGTTTGTAAGATCATTTAATCCTTTTCCATAATCAGTCTTACTTTTGCTTCTGAAAGGGAAGCAACGTTTTAAAAATAAATAAGAATACAACTATATCTTCCGCGGAAATTTGAATAATTTTTCTCTAAGAATTTTAACTTGGCCATAGCGTCACGGAGGTGTTTCGAAACATAAATATTGTTTACGGTGAAGATACAGTGAGCGAAAGATCTATCTTCCGTTGGTTTGGAAAATTTCGGTCTGGGGATGAAGAACCAACCTTACCAACAAAGAACGTGGTAGGCCGAAGACTAAGTTAGACAACGAAAAGTTAAAAGAGCTGGTCGAAGCGGGACCTTCCCAAACCACTCGTGAATCAGGTTCACAACTTGGAGCAGGTGCCAAGACTGTTTCCAGGCACCTTAAGGAGCTTGGTAAGACCAAAAAACTGGAAATTAGGGTACCTCATGAATTGACCGAGGCCCAGCAGCTCACCCGATTTTTTCAGGAGCTGAATATAGAGGTCCTTCCTCACCCACCATATTCTCCGGACCTTTCTCCAACTGATTTTTTTTTCTTTTGTTTTGATAATTTTTTAAGAAATAAAAAGCTCTGAAATCGGCCTTCCACGACTTCGCTTCTTCCTTGACACACAATTTCTACAGAGCGGGGATAGAAATGCTTGTTTCACGTTGGGAGAAATGTATTGAAGTGAAGGATCATATTTCGATAAATAAAAGTATTGTTTGATAATTTATTTGCTAATAATTTAAATTTAAACTTTAAATTTGGGGAAAAAACCTATATCCAGTAAATATTTTTTATTACTTATTTATCAAGATACGTTTTGGCCTAGGCCATTCTAAATCTTCTGTTTAACATTGTTTCATTTTTTTTCCTATTATATGTTTAACAGTTTAACCATAAGTCATTAATCTCATTTTAAGTGGTTTTATTATGTTTAAAAATCATTTAAATTCAGTGGGAACAATGTCCTCTATAGTCAATTAATAGTAAGTTAAACTTTAAAAAAAAAAGTTTAACTTATTATTAATTGACTTTAAAAAACAAAAGTTTAACATATTATTAATTGACTATAGAGGACATGGTTCCCTCTGAATTTAAACAGAATAAAACCACTTAAAATGAGATTAATGACTTATGGTTGAACTGTTAATCATCTAATAGGAAAAAAATGAAACAATGTTAAACAGAAGATTGAGAATGTCATAGGCCGAAACGTACCTTGATAAATAAGTAATAAAAAATATTTACTGGATATAGGTTTTTTTATCTCCAAATTTAAAGAATAAATTATATGATTGAGTCGAGTTGACCTTTTTTTAAAATTTAAATTTAAACTTTCACTGACATTTCATATGTTACAACTCAATACTAACGGAAATTTAAAAAAAATATATCACCATTCTTTTCGATGTAAATAACTATCACTGTTCCGTAATAGGTGTCATCTGTGGCCTAATAATAATAATAACAGCTTTTATTGCTTTTCATCAATGAATACAGTATTTACATAAGGTTATAAAAAGTAAGAAAATTTTGCCAATAATTAAATAAAGTGTTCTCCTCATTTTTTTATTCCAAGTTCTTTATAACTTTGGTCCATATGTTCCTGTTCCTGTAGGCTTTTAACTTTACTCTTAGCCTGTACGTTTCTGTTGCTGATGTGTCTTTTCTTCTGATACCCTGATACTTCTTGAAAATTGTATTTGTGCCCTCTCTAATTTTTTGTAATAGCTTTCTGTTGCTCACCATGTCTGGGAACCATACAATATTAGCGGGTAAACACATGATTCTAATACCTTTGCCTTAAATCCTGTAGGTAGTTGCTTTTAGAAATGCGTTTCAAGTAGCTTCGTCCGATTAGCCATAGCAAAATAAAGTGACGTTGAATGAACTAACAAACATTATAAAATATTAAAATTAAAATTAAATTTAAAATAAATTTTAGAGCTGCTGGTAAGATGTAATCAATACAATGAATACATAATTTCGGCGAGAGCTGTCTGCACTGAGCCGGACAATGACTTGCCTCAGTCTTTGTTTTAAAAGTCCATTGTCCTTCAAGAAGGATCATCTGATAAGAAAATATTTTACCCAGCCTGGGACTTTTAGTTTTTTTTTATTATTCTTTATAATTTTATATTATTTTTTGTCCGACCTAGTTGCATATTTTTATAAATTAGTTGCATGTGTTCCTATTATAAATTATATTTATTTTCTAATCGGTTAAGCTTTTTATTTTTTTTAAATTTAAATAAGGGGGGAAATCTGGAGGTTGAGCGTGACCTAGCTCAAGCTGGCAAGTTTGTGAGCTGCGAGCACATAGCTATCTCTAATATCCTACTTGCCCTGGCAGTTGCCAACTTATCCTTGCAGTATAGTTGCCCATGAAACAGTACAGTCTCTACCATGTACTGAACCCCAAATCCGGTCACCGGCAGTTGTGGTACAGGTTTTTGAATTTAAATATTTCTTATTCACATTGATACCACCGCCGTTACTTAGCTTAAGTATGCATATATACAGTTTTATATGTTAAACATATTTTTGTAATATTACTTTCATTTTTTATACTAATACGCATTCATATACACATTAATAACAGAATAAAATATTTTAAAAAAATAATGAAAATAAGGACCCAACTTAAAAGAAAAATAGGGAATATATTTTATAAATATCTGACTTTTAAAGCATTTAATAATTTAATTTATGATTTTCTTGTAATGAAAAGAAATACTCAATTTATTAGAAATATGAATTACAATAGTCAGAAGTTTTGTTTTCCTTTTGTTTTTCAATATTCAATTGTTGCATATCTATAGCGTTTTATTATTTTTTTTATTATTTACTATTTATCCAGCACCATGCTTAATTTTTACATTATATTTTATGTTGCTGATTAATTTAAATAATTTATTATAAAAAAAACCTCTATACAATAATTATATATGTTTTTTGTTTTTAAAAACAGAACTTACTTATACAAATTACTAAAAAAAACTTACCTATACAATAACTAGATCTGCTTTTTAAGTTGACTATTCGAATACTTGTATTTCGCAGTAGAATTATGTGAGATAATCTAGAATAAATATATTTTTGAATTTCGCGTCCGATAAAAATTATTTTGTATATTGTAAAACTCATTGTGATTGCTTTGTTGCTTACTGCATATCTAATTGTTGAATGTTATAATGTATTGTAATTTTTTTTTTTACCGCATCACGGGTATAATTAAATCAGTAAAAAAAACATGCCAGTTAAAAAAAAAGATAGCCATTCAATATATCCGATCTATGAGTTATATGGAAATTATTCTTATGCTGACTGGCTTAAATATTAGATACCATCTAGGCAGAAAAGTCAATCACGTTTTTTATTTACATTGTTCAAATATTTTGTATATGTTGTGAGATTACGGCTTGTAATCAAGACGTTTTAAAAAATAAATAACTTAATACGAGCAGTACAAACACATTTTTAATTGTTTGTTATTTATTTATAACAAAAAACAAACAGGATCGTGGCCTTGAAAGTTTCTGTTTGCCAGATACGTGACGGGAGTAGAAATGTTTGGAAAGTTTGTGAGCTGCGAGCACATAGCGGTCTATCTCTAATATCCTACTTGCCCCAGCAGTTGCCAACTTATTTCATTCTCCATACTTAATACTAAACAATTTGTCGGACTTCAAGTCTGTAGTCACTGGAAAATCACTGTAAGCAGATTAGTTTTCTGTGAGCCCCATCAACAGACATAAATGTCTCAGACCATCTTCCTATTATTATTCATCGCTTACCCGTTTTCAATAATTTCAGTAATTTTGCGAAACATTGTTTAAATTATATAAAAATAATAAATAACTCAAAAATAGATTTAGTATAAAAATTGTATATGAAAATAAATAATAAATTATAATAATAGATATTACATAAAATTAACTTAATAATAAGAGTTAGTGAAACCGAGGATTCGATGGCAATACCACCAATCTCTGCTTACAAAATCCTGTTCACCGACTATTACCCAAACCCAAATCCAATTCACTGTTAACGCAATCCTCCCAATTACGCCTCGGTCTACCCCTCAGAAGTACCAGTCTGCAAAATCCTTGTTAACTAGTTATTTTTTCCATTCTAAGCTAAACAAGTTTACAAGCCCATGTTATTCTAACGTTACTTCAATAATATTAACAGGGCGCATGCGTTTTGTTATCTCCTAAATTGATTTAATATTATAAAATTTATTTAATATAATCAATTTAACCATTATTATTGAGTTACAAAAATAAATAAAAATATTAAAACGATTTTGTTCCTAATCTTTAAAATCGAATAATGTCATTACTTATTACCTTTGACAAAAAAAAAAAGCTATTTTTTAGATTATAATTTTTTTTTTTAGTAATTTAAAGGAATTTAAAACACTCACATTTTTCTAGGAAAGTTCAATATTCTCATATATTTTAAATCAAGATTCCAAACCATATCATTTCTTGTCTTGGAAGTAGATTTTGATTTTGTTTTCTCTTGTTTATATTTAATAAGATGTACACACTTATTGTAATGACTAAGATTTTGTTGAAGATATTTTCTTTCCTTTTTATTCGTAACTGTATTATACCGTTTTACACAAATTATTTTTTTTTCTAAATAATTTGTGATTTTGTTTGAGTATTTTAAACGTTATGTTTCTAATTTTTTTTGTTGACACAAATAAAACATTGTTATCCTCAATGGACATAGTCCTGAAATTATAATTTTTTGTATTCTATTCTATGTAAATACACATTGTAATATAATAAATAACTTTATTGTTTGGAACTTACATTTGGAACCAACAGATAGTTGGATCCTAACATTCCATGGCTAAGGTATTACTTTACTGTTGGAGCAAAGTCATTAGAAAGATGTTTCTGAGATTAGATTAGAATTAATATCGAGGTACCAACTTTCGAGGCAGCCTTAAATCCGAATCTGGCGTGGCACCTGCCTCCCACCTGGCCACTTAATGATAGGACTTCTAAGCAAAACAACTTCGAAGGTTACTGTCCAGCGACCTTCATCTGAAACAATTCTTTAATATGTGGTGGATTCATTTTGCTTGTAGAACTTCTTTATAAATGTAACTTTTAATTATTTATTATACGCTTATTCTCTATCCTGACAAGTTAATAAGACATCTGGTAAACGTCTGGAAGGTAGACCAAGGTGTGGGTGGAAGGAATTGGTATCGGCATAGCGAATGGTGGTATCGCCATCGAGCTTCTGGTTCGCTAAGCATTTTATGTCTATTTTTAATGTGAATCATAAATTATTAATACTAACTGTTATTAAAACTCATGTAGTTAAGAAAATAAAAAGTATTTTAAGGATTGGAGCTAATAGAAGTGACGAAGGAATAATGTGTAACGGGAGAAAATAAAGTACAAAGAAATTCATGTATATCAAATAAGAATGGATTGCTGTGATATAGTCGAATCAGAAACTTCATAAAATATATTACAATTGACAAGAAGTATATAACATTAATAAAGTTTCTAATTGAGAAACCATATTGAATCTAGATTTTTCTTCAATTTGTGACTTAATTTTAATATCCTGAAAAGGGGTCGCTCAGTGGTAGAGTGCTGAGTTGCCGTGCTGAAGGTTTTGGGTAGAAATTCAGCTGTGGCAGATTTTATTTAGTCTTTTAATAGCAGGGGATGGATCTTTTTTTACTTCGGAACTTCCTGGAACTCAGCCAGCCTCTATAAATTGGGTACCCGAAATAGGAGAAAACCTCGTGGATGATCGGGATCTAGGACAAATCACCTTCCTGCACAACCGTTGTCCAAGAGTACTGTCTCTACCAAGTACTGAACACATTATTGCCTGACCGATAAAAGGAAGATCGAGGTTAAGGAGACTTGTCTGCTCGATTGATAATTACTCTGAAGTTTGAGTAAAAGAGGAAGTGGAACGATCCTTGGTTATGTTTGGATAATTTTTCTTTATACTCAGATAATAATAATAAGCTTTATTTTTTCCTCTTTCTTCTATGTACAATTTTTACATGGTTTTATATTTACAAGGTTTTTAAAAAGGAAAAAAGGCCCTTCTTTGGGCATAAGCCTCTCCCGATTTACCCCAGCTACGTCTGTTCCAAGCAGAACAGTGCTATAATACTCCGATGAAGTTTTGTATGTCGTCTCGCCATCTCGTAGCTGGTCTCCCCCTTCTCCTAGTGTGGTGTATTGGATACCAATCCGTTGTGTCCAGCCCACTGCCATTTAGGATCAGATACTGTCTTGAGAATATCGCGCGTACCAGTCAGCTTCCGTAGTTCTGTCTTCTTTATTTTCTCCCTTCTACTTTTCCTTAACATACTTCGCTCCATTGCACGCTGAGTGATTGCTAGGGATTTAGATACATCATTATTTAGGCTCCAAGTTTGGCATCCATAAGTTAAAGAGGGAATGATGCAAGCATCAAGCTCTTGTGGTGTATGGCCATGTTGCTTTTAAAAATATTTTTGTGTGACCAAAATTTGGACCATCCCATTTTAATCCTTCATACTCGGATATAAACAATAAATAAAAGAAGGATTTATTTATTACAAATATAATTTTTTTTATGAAAAATTCTGCTTAAATACTTGTTTGTTTGTTTGTTCTTTTAACGTCACTTTATGCTGCTATGGCTAATCGGACGATGCTACATTGGGAGCTCTAAATTTTGCCTATCCAGGTTTAATTAGGATAATGATTTTTAACGAGTACCTGACATCGTACAGGCTCGGGACCCCCGTTTAACGTCCCTTCCGAAGGACGGCGTAACTAAGGATTTTTTACTCCCTTAAAAAAATCCTAGGGCCACCTGCCGGGCTACTTAAATACTGATACTGATACTGATAGCTACTGCTTAAATACTGATAAGATTTAGTGTGTAATCCGACTGGAAGGAGAGAACTAATCTTAATTAGTTCAATAAAGTTCGAATCAAACGCACAGAAACAAGGCATTAAGGAACAACTAAAATATTTATTTCTAATGTATTCGCTACCTGGAAGAGGAGTAGAGCGGAATTTGGCGAAAGGCAATTTCGGGTGAAAGGCTGCTAACTGAGAAGTTGGGGAGCCGCTTGCAACTCCTGATTTTTTTTTTGGAGTGGTCCTGAAAGGAATCAGTTCCAGGGCATGGAGTCCATTATTCTCGACTCGTTGCAGATACCACACCATCATTTATATTAAGAATGGCCATTTTTTTTCTTTTTTTTTTTGTCATTTTATGGTCTTATTTCAATTTTGTTATTAGCTCTGTTTTTCCACATTCATGAATCTATTAATATTTATATATTTACAGATCTACTCTAAGAAGTTAATCAGTCAGGAAGCAATGTTAAAAGCAAAACAAAAATAGAGATCCAACGGTACAATAAACTTAGTGTATATATTTTCTGCGGTTGGTTCATAAATTGACAAAATATATAGGCTTAATATACCTTCAGAACATAAACTATTATAGATTTATGTAACGCGATAAACTCAATGTTAATATAATACATGAATATAATAATAATATAATATACTATAATAATATAATATAATAATATAACTATTATAATATAATATAATATATAGAATATAATAATAATATAATACACAAATGAAAATTGAAGTTCAAACATTTCAGCACACAACTTCAATACAATTCTCCCAGACACGCCTTGATCTACCAGACGGCTTATAGCATCAAGGTTAAGCCGTCAAAAGTTATTACGGCTTTTGATGCTTTAAGATGAGATATCTTAGGATAAGAAAAACAAATAATTACTGCAAAGTTTGTTAATTCTAGAAATTTGGATGAAAAATCATGGTTTCTTCAAACAGGTATATTTTTTCGGTTGGTGCTATAAACCAAAGTTTGCCCAAGCGATCTTATGTTATGCAGACATATTTTTGAGCGCGCAGGCATTCTAGACCCACCCTCAGGAGTACAGTGGCGCGCTGCCCATGGCTTTATGACCAGTCCCTTTAGCCAATTCACCCTGTCCTTCTCGTACGACGTACAATCGGGGTACAAAGACATTGTAAAATAGGCCTAGAACCGTGAATTATGGCTGTTTCAAGGCTGTTACACAGGCGCACGAAAACCAATATATGTATATTTCCTCGAAGATATCTAGTCCCTGCCTTGACTCTGGTTGGTTATGACAACTTGGAAGGTCACAAAACAGTTCCCTGGTAGTACAACGGTCTTCACTTCTACAATGATACCAGTCATTGTGAATTAGCAGAGAGAGAGAAAGAGAGAGAGAGAGAGAGAGAGAGAGAGAGAGAGAGAGAGAGAGAGAGATTTAAGGTCAAATAACATTCAGCTATTTATGCAACTTTATATGTTAAATTAAATTATTTTCAATACAATGGAAAGAATTAAACGTTTTAACTAAAATATATGCTGTATTTTATCGTTACTTTAACCAAATGAGGCTATTCTTTTATATGCTGGCTAGAATATAAAGAGAAAAGGTTCTCAGAAATCATTATAACCCCCAAGACGCACGCAACGCGGTCATTCTTTATTTCTTATTTCCAAAACTAAATCAAACTTCAAGACAATACTTTCTGTGGATATAGAATACTGAGAAGTAAATATTAATTCGTTTGGTAATATTTAAATATTGAATAATAAAAATAATAAATTAATTAAAAGTTTTGGAATCTCAATCGAAATATATATATGTTTTACATAACGCAGAAAATACTTTCGGTTTATTGATATTGATCAGATAGTTTGTTTTAAAAATATATTTGGGAAAAGAAAAAAATACTAAAAAAGTACTTTAGTAGTTTTAGCGATTGAGGACCGCTTTATAACAAAATTGGCATTTTTAAAGTTATTTTTATTATTGGCATATTCTTTTATGTGTGATTTATCGAGGCCGATTAATTAGAAATAGGCATTTTTCTGTTAAAATAGGAGACATTAAAAGACAAAGTAATTAAATTAATTATTTAATTTTGGATATTTATGGTGGAAAAAAACTCAAAACTTATTTCTCCGCTGCTGATTTTACTTTAGTGATCAAAATGATTATAGGACCTTTTTTTGATTTTTTTTTCAAACCAGATCGATCATATCTTATTGTGCTTCGATGGGTATATGTGCAGGTTCTCAAGGTAGCAACTACATGATGTAAATTTTGATTTTTATTATTTTCAAAGAGGTTATCAAGGTTAAGGCTATCATGATTGACTCCGAAGGCTACGGATATAGATCGCGATAAGCTAATCAATTACTTGAGCTATTTACGGGTATCTTTAATCCTCTTTTAAACAATAGTTTAATAATTTAAAGAAAATATTCGTTAATATTTTCTATTCGATACTCTCCAATACCTTACGCATAAAAGCTTATATCAAATCCTCTATAGAGAATGAGAATCGTTTAAATTCTCACCTGAACTTGCCATTTTGATGACCCACATTCCCTTACTTTCGATATAGGATCGTATTCAAATGTCACAGTAAGTAGGAACCCGGACCTGTGGGAGTTCATGTTTGTGAGAAAAAAATTTGTTATTTTGGGTATTTTTCTTTCGATTAAAACTGATAGTAGGAAACCTAAGTCCTTTTTTTTTTTAATTGTTATAAAATCACAAAAACGTTGATGCTATGAAGGTGAGAGCTAAATTATTAGCATTGCTTCAGTTTCTACGCTCACTGGATCCGATGTTCGAAACCACGTGTGGCAGGTAAAATATTTATCCTTTAATTAGATCTCTATCGGCCCTCCTGAGTAGACCCTCCTTAGCCTAGCCCAGGTGTGTGCTGTTATAAAAAGAATAACATTAATTAAATAGAGGAATCCTAGTTGTTGAATATTATGTTTTATTCCCTTCAAGTACTAAGGAAACTAGGATTTAGGGACTCTTTTTCCTAAAAATTCTTGAAGTCTCGTAATTTATTCAAGTTATTAATTTTTAAGGCTAGAGAGAATTTAGCAAAGAAAAAAAAAAGAAAAAACAACAATAAAAACAACTGTTAATCACAAACTTACTCCACTGGGTTAGATCACAATGAATTGCCACATTTTCCTCAGCTGTGGGTTCTGTTGAATAATCTTAAGGCTTAATATTAACTTAAACATTTTTTTCGGCTCGCGAGATTCATCAAACACTTACAAAATATATTTATTTAACAATGGCTATAATTATGAAAACCAATGAATCATTGGAAATTGGTTAATATCGTCGTAATGATTACAATATCCGTTTAGAAAAATTGTTATTATATTATCAATATTTACAAGTAAGAAAAATTGTGCGATAATTATAACTCATTATGTTTGAATTTTTCACTCCGAAAATAATGCCATAGAGGATCTTAATATATACATGCGATCCACCTAGTTATAACGCACTTCTATTGTGGTTCGCAAGCAAGGTTCATTTTGGCCACCACTGTCTTAATTTAAGCCTTATCTTAATGTTGGGTCTGTACTGTGTTATGCCAACTGTTATGCAAGACTATTTCTGAACTTGAGGACAATTAATAACGCCACTTTACAAAAGCTTTTTTCCTGAGGACCTTCTAGGGCTCACCCGAAAAAAATTATATTTAAATGGAAAATAATTGACTGGATAATCCTAATAATGGATCGAATCGGTCCGGGGGTGCAGACAAAGATAACAAAAAATAAGTTTTTGCTTATTTTATTCTATATATGACTGCACCCCCTGACCAATTCATCCATTATTTAAAAAAATGAGACGGATTGTTTTTTAATTGGTCATGTTTCATGAAAAATAAAAACGTAAAGCATCTCAGATCCGTTTAGGATTTCACAAAAGGAAAGTTCATATTTTCCTAGTTCCGGGACCGAGATGTTCAGCAAGAAACCACACGCGCGATTGAGATATGTCACTGTTGTAGCTATAAAAATTAAACATCCTTTAGAAGGGTAAGTATCCTTGAATAACCTTGCTTAAAACCACAAAGCCACACGCTATGAATAAGTTATTTCAAATTGGTTTTCCTCCTCCTTTAACGTTTGGCTGTTTCTTTAGTGTTTTAGGTTCGTCAATGTTGCAAGTGAGTTATAAGTTCTACCAGTTTCTTGAAAAAATAGTTGTCTTTAGTCAGTTTAATTATGAACAGGTCGGTTTGGTAAATTCCACCGTTAAAAAAAAAGATCGGTATGTAATTATGGATCACTGAGATAATGGAATAATACTGATTTGATATGTACATAAATACTAAAACCTGAGATAAAATTTTATTTATTTATGTCCCCTCAATAGAATGTAATATATTTTGTTTTGAATAAAGTTTGACGGAATAAAATTTTTAACGAAAAATGTATTTTTTTTTTTTTTGTGTTTCGCAGGATGGGATATAGTTATAACCAGTATTATTTATAGGATATATGTAAGTAGAATTTTATAGTTAGTTTTGTGTTATAGTGTTAGCGTAACAAACTACTAAACCCAAGATCGCGGGTTCGTAGCCCGGCAGGTGGCCCTAGGATTTTTTTAAGGGAGTAAAAAATCCATAGTTACGCCGTCCTTCGGAAGGGACGTTAAACGGGGGTCCCGAGCCTGTACGATGTCAGGTACTCGTTACAAATCTCTATCCTAATAAAACCTGGATAGGGAAAATTTAGAGCTCCCACTGTAGCATGGTCCGATTAGCCGTAGCAGCATAAAGTGACGTTAAATGAACAAACAAACATAGTTTTGATTTAATTTTTGTATATTGATGCCATTACCAATAAACAAAATTATCAATTATTTGGTGTAGTGGTCGGATAGTGTAGAGAGAGACACAAGGCATATTATGGGAGCCAGATGCTGGGAACAGCTAGGAAAAATAGAGACCCCTGGAAGAAGCTGGTAGAGGAGGCCAGGACTCGTCACCGAGTTGTAGCGCCATAGAATAATAATAATCAATTATTTTGATTTGTTTGAGATTGTTAAGTTATATTGGTTATTAATTAAGAAGATTTTATAGATATTTTAACTGTTTTAGATCACATATAATTAATTATGCAATAGGCATTTTAAAAAAAAAAATGATATTATCTTTAAATGAACACTTGTTAACACATTCAGTATATTTGTATACTATCTTACTATATAATATCTTATATTCGTCATTAACTACCTTATAAAACATTGATAAATGTAATCATCATTGATATATTTAAAATGTTGGAGAAGAGTTAGTCGACTGTATCTTCTAATTTAAGGAAGAAATAGTTGGGGGTGCAGTCAATGAAAACATCAAAATAAGTATAACTTATTTATTATGTGCCGACGTTTCGGCCTACACTGTAGGCCATCTTCAGGGCGAATAAAACAAGTTGCAGGTTAGGCAGCTCAGAGACAAGAAAGAAAGAAACCGTTACCTTATTATATATATTATTATAGTATATATATATTATTATTATAGTATATATATATATACCTTATTATATACCGTTACGAGGTAACGGTTTCTTTCTTTCTTGTCTCTGAGCTGCCTAACCTGCAACTTGTTTTATTCGCCCTGAAGATGGCCTACATTGTAGGCCGAAACGTCGGCACATAATAAATAAGTTATACTTAACTTTCACCATTTCCTCAACGGTAGCTCCCATTTCAACTATCCGATTTTTGATTACAGAGAGTTCAACGCTTCACTCACGAACCCCGATTCGTATCACAGAGCCACTGTACTAAACAGATCCTTTCCTTAAAATCATGAATTTTTGTAATTTGGCGGATTGTGGTTTCATACATAACGACCTGATATGTTAAGGATCTTAATACAGTGCTGCCAAACTAACAACATGCTCAATCGTGCAGTTGCTCCCACAAGATTGGCTATCCTTATCGAGGCCCCGACATCCGGAAGGAAACTCACTAGCCTTATTCCGATTCTGTTCTGAATCGATTATGGAAAGGAGAAAGTGCTCGCTTTATTGTGACGCGGTGGTTCTTATTCAGACAAACCGATAGACAAAACTGTTATGTTAAAGCCTAAGTATTTCGAAGGATGGATCAAAATTATTTTCTCGTTTTCATAAGAAGAGAAGGAGATGTAATTATTATAGTTTTATTTAATTTTTTTTATATATTACTATTTGTATAAGCCTCTGTATTTGTCGTTAGATACAGTTTTCAATGCCTATTTCGTCTAATAATATTTTAAATTATTTGCTTTCTAATAACTGATAGTTTTCACATTAAAATAATAAAACAAACAATAATAACTGGAAAAGAAATTGGAGTAAAGAGCCAATAAAAAATGAAAGGAGAATAAAATATATCAATATCCGACTCAATAAATCTCAAGAAGGGGGATACTCCTGATTAGAGGAAAAACCTAGTGGGTGAGTATGTTTTCGAAGAAACCACCTTCTGCACTTTCGTGGGCTTAAAACAGTACAATCCGTACAATTCACGATCCATCTTGATCCACGCGGGATGCGGCGGAACAAGTTTTTTTTTTCATCTTAGGCGGATTATGGTAAAACAAAATTTTGATTTCAATTGGTATTGCTTTCCATTTACTATACATTATTGTTATAACGACAGCATTGGGACTGCCTACAGTAATCAGATGAAAATGCTTTAGTAATTCTAGTATAGAATTGTAGTTAAATTTTCATCGATCGATCACAATGACCAATTACTCTAAAACCGACTATTCTACCGCCTCCAAAGTAATTCAAACCGTATTTAAGTTTCGCTTTGCCAAACAGTGATCGTAGTCAAGTCGAGTAAGTATGCTGCAAGTGGAATCCGAAAATCCAAATACTACGCTTGTAAGCGCAGGCGGGTAACAAAGAAATTATAATTATTGTGAGTTCTACAGGAAGTAAACAATAGTTAACACATTTTTCAG
Source organism: Arma custos (assembly GCA_037127475.1). Lineage (NCBI taxonomy): Eukaryota > Metazoa > Arthropoda > Insecta > Hemiptera > Pentatomidae > Arma > Arma custos. The sequence continues at coordinate 121,221,146 of CM073764.1, read as the reverse complement.
AAGAGCAAGCCTTCGGCAATTATGCAAATAGAAATGAAAACGAGGTCTCCTGTTGAATAATGCACGCTGGGGATTGAACTCACCTCACTGTCTATGAAAAAAATGGGGTTCCATCTGGAAAAAAAATAAATTGAAAAAAATACTCACTATGAATAAGATTCTACCAGCGCCTGCTGAATACATTCAGATGGGAATAGTTTTAATAGATAATAAGGGAGGATTATTTTAGGGAATAAAATTTAAATAAATGTTCCTCTGCCTTGGGGATCTTAGTCAAAGAGGAGATCTATCTATATTTTTTCCAATATCAATTCCTTTTTGTTGATGACTCATTGAGTTACATCATTATCTCTGAAAGAGAAGTCATGATAAAAAATAATCCCCATTTGAATTCCTCTGTATTATACAAAGTAGATCTTTCTTCTAAAAGTTGCTACCCTCTTTGGATGTTGGCGATTATAACGGATTCTTCAGCATATCTCGTGATTTGATTTGTATGGCGGAGATTTTCTTCTCAAATTCATTGGAATCCTTGATGTGGTATTTATTCTTTCCAATGTGCTTTTGATTTCCTTGCCTATCTATTTCGCTAATTCACATATTGCTGAACCAATTGAATTCACTATAGGGCGGGGAGGTAATTCTTTCTTGTGGATTTTTTGGAAGGCCGTAGATTCTAGGTGGCGTTGGGTCGGATCTGGTCAATTATACAAAGCAAATCCTTCTTTTAAAAATGCGAATACTTTTTGGAAGTTGGCGATTATAATGGCTGTACGAAACAAGACTATCGACGTTAATCCTTTCCATTGCCTCAGGTTTTTCAACCAGGAGTGACTCCTGCGAACTGGACCTCTCTTTCTTCCAATCTTGCTCTGTATCATCAACTGCAACAGACGGTACTTTTAATTCCGCATCACATGAGCAAATTATACCAATTTCTATCCTTTGATGATGTCCAATACTAGGGACTTCTGTATTTGTTGAAGTATGCTTTCTTTTCTGACATAATTCACCCGTGAAACTCCACACACCGATGATAGCATCACATCTCGAATGCTTGTAGACGTTACTTGAAGCTCACACGTGTCCAAGCCTCTGAATATAATAATATTGAGAACACGTAACTTCTAAGTGCTCTAATTCGATACATGTTCTAATTTAGATTGTATAGCACCTTTCTGACTTGGTTAAAGCGACTTCTTCTTCTCTAAAGTCTTATATATAGGTGACCCTGATTTCATTTGAGTGTCTCATTAGTCAGTTTTGTTACATCCCAGGTAAGTAATTTTATCGATTCTTTTCAGAAGGTGATTATTTGTTGCTGTTTACTGTTAATTATTGTTAAAGCAAATCTACTATATACTAATACATAATTGCAATGAGTTCTATACTGCTTAAATACTTTACATTACACTTCAGAATATACTTCAGATATATATATATATATATATATATATATATATATATATATATATATATATATATATATACTTCATTTACACAAAAAATTGATGTATGTTTTTATTTAAAAAAAAAAATTCAATGAGGGCATAGAATGAATAAACTTTATTGTTTTAATTTATTTTTTTCAGTTATGTAATGTACACCGTCTACGATAATTCATTAACGTCATTTGAATTAATAAAAATCTTTGATGTATTTTATTGATTGTTGGATGGACTATGTTCTATTGATCAACAACATGAAATATTCAATATTTTTTTTGGATAAATAACATTCTTCTTTCTGATTATGTGAACATTTTTTTTTACCTAATTTAATCGCCTTTATATTTTGTAAATATGACAAAATAGGACTGGCCAAACAATAGGTCACCGACCTATCCCTACAAGAATAAATCTGACTCACAACTGCCTATGAATGAAGATCTTGGAATCAGAAAAATATGTCTCCACTTTCTTTTTTCTCCACTTTCTTGGTATTTTTTGTATTATTATTTAATCACTTGATTCTTTTTCTAACTATTATTAACCAAAGGCAACAAAATATTAAACAATTATATTAAACAATATTTAACCTGAGTCAGCGCTAGAAAACATAAAATAAAGCATAATTAACATTAAGCAAAATATTAATGAAGCAACACTAAATTAAGTGAAAGATCTAAACATATTTATTTATACTTCTAGAGTTCTAGAGAAAAACGTTTCATTAAATTGTTTTTATTCACTGCTGTTATTTTTCACCTCATCATGAACATTATTCATTAAATTACAATTACACGTTGAGGTCTTTTTCTTTTTATCATTTTTACTAAAAATTAAAATATCTCTTGTCAGGGGGCTCTTTAAACTTATTTAATACACGTTTCTATGTCAGGCCTGAAGAGTTTTGAGGCAAGATTGGCAAAAGTTTAAGCTAGTTTATCTTAAAGTTTATAATAGTTTAGTAATTCTGAGGGGTCTGTCTAAATCCAGTGAAGTGTCTAAATATCTTACTGTCTCGATTGAGAGGAACATAGTAGACTGAAAGATCTACTGAGGGATACAGATAGTCTTGGGGTGCAGTCAATGTAACACAAAATAAGACAAACTGATTTATTATAAGTGCCGACGTTTCGACCTACGTTGTAGGCCATCTTCAGTTCTATGAGAGAAAAACAAACAAAACAAAAATAACAATAAAAAAAACATTGCAATACCAAGACTGAATTCTGGTACTGCGACGTAATGATATAGAAGATATGTTCTGTTTTTGGCCCCGTCGACACTTGTAATAAATAAGTTTTTCTTGTGTTATTTTGAATGCACCCGCAGACTATCGAAATCCCTTATTAAGTCTTCCAGTCAACTAATTTCCTCTCAATCATGAACCTTGATAAACGGGGCCAAAAACAGAACTTCTCTTCTATATCTTTACGTCGCAGTACCAGAATTCAGTCTGGGTACTGCAATGTTTTTTTAATTGTTATTTTTGTTTTGTTTCTTTTTCTCTCATAGCCCTGAAGATGGCCTACAACGTAGATCGAAACGTCGGCACTTATAAGTTTTTCTTATTTAGTGTTATTTTGACTGCAACCCTAGATTATCTATATCACTCATCTGACTGTCTCATATCTTTCCAATTGATTTACCTTGATATCGATGTTAAATCTGAGAACTAATAACCTAAAGTAATAATTTACTTACTTCAGTAGTTGTGTCTAAGTAAGTAATCTTGAAGGCTTCTATCTAGGTTTACAAATCTCATGGAATTATGTACCATTCATTATTTTTACATGTTTTATTATACGGTTGTAAATTTCAATAAATAAATGTTTATAAATATCGAGCAAAAGTATTGGGATTACTTTAATGGGAATTCTCATATTTATTGAAGGTAAACCAATGAAGAGGGATTATGCACTGAATTGAAGAAATTGCAATTTAAAAAAATTAACAAGTATGTACAGTTAATGAAATATTCATAAAGAGCTTATCAAAATGAATTACTAATTAGTATTTGCTTATTATTGGTATTAATTTAAACACTTATTATAAGATAGCCGAAATTTTGAATTGCTTCAAAATAAAAATAGATTAAAAAGGATTTCTGTCGGAGAAGTGATCGAAAATGAAAATTGAACAAATTCCTAAAACTTAAAAAAAAATGTTGTTGTAAATATCAACATACGAGTATATTATTAAAAAGACTCCAAATTCAAGACATACAGAAAATTAACCTTACTGCTGGACATGAAAGATAAATAAATAGATTATAATAACAAAGAAAGGCTGAGGCATATAATTATTTAACATGTTAACAGCGAGGAATGAATCCTGTGGGATCTGCAGACCCTTCTATGGCCCACCCATCCTGTATAAACTGTGTACTCTTAATAGGAGGAAATGGTTGGCGGTTGAGCGTGATCCTGGACAACCGATCTCCTAGAACAAGTAAAGTCTCCAGGACCCTTCTTGGGTTGTAATGGTGCGGTTATTACAATATATAACGAATTATTTTTTATCCCACAAAAATATAAGTATCTTCTGTTATATTGAAAAAATATTCCTAGATATTTGAAAATCGATACGATATTCTTATCCAATAGAGAAAAAAAAATGTATAACCATCATGCCGCAGACTCTGCAGATACTATATCATCTGATATTAATAGGCAAGGAAGATAAATCATCGTCCATGATTGCGGCGATGATTCCACCCTGACTCCAGGTCAGGGGCACCTCAATCCGTACACTATTGCGACTTGTATCATTGTTGCGTAGCGAGGTATAAGGTGATGCAAGGTGAAGTCGAAGCTAACGTTGCGCCTTGTTGTGTGTGCTTGGCTTTGAAAGAAAGTAGGCAACCGCTAGGAGCGTAGTGCGAGTGTAAACTGGCACGTCTACATGTTCCAGTCTAGTCCGTTCACTAAGATTAAAACACTGGAGAGCTGGAGAACTACTGGAGGGAAGGGAACAGGACACTGAGCAACTGGTGTTCAACCTTTTCAAGTGTGTTACATAGAGTATCAGTGTCCATGTGAATACATAAATGGGCATTTTGATTGAAGATTTGACATTTTGAATGTTACCTTTATTCTATGATTTCAACATGACCATGAATGATAGATGATAAATAAACATAAATTTGAGAATACTTAAAATATAATTAAAAATAGTGTATTACGGTAAACCTCTGATTACACAAGGGAACAACATTTTTGTTGCATGAAATATTTTGACTAATATTCTACTTCCTCAAGGTGCTGGTTTAAGATCTGAAGTCAGTTTGTTTGTATCAGCTTTACTTTTGGGGTTATAATTATAAACTGTTTTTTAAGATGAAAATATTTTTTATTAAGAAAACTATTAAAAAAATTACCACTACATATCAAAAAATTTTCTTTTGTAAGATTTTCTGGCTTGATTCGGTTCACGGGGGCTGTTTTTAATGCTCCAACAATAGTCCGCCATCATGTGAGCATTCCAGTGACCTTGGTAACGTTCCTCCATAGTTCGAATGTCCTGATGGAACCGTTCCCCTTGTTCTTCACTCAGATCACCAAGATTTTCAGGGAAACGGTCCAAATGGCTGTGGAGGAAGTGTACTTTGATGCTCATATTACAACCAAGCTGCTGGAAGTGTAACAACATTAGTTCAATATGCTCCGCATAGCTTTCTTCCTTTTTGTTTCCCAGAAAATTTTGAGCAGTCCAAACGAATTCATTCCAGGCATTTTTTTCAATATCAGTCATGTAACTAATAAAGTTTTCATCCTTTATCAACCTTCTTATTTGGGGACCATCAAAAATTCCATTTTTAATTTTTTCTTGGCTCAAATTAAAGAACTTCTTAGAGATGTATTTATAGCAATCACCACCCTTGTTCAAAGCTTTGACAAATTGTTTCATGAGCCCTAGTTTGATATGCAAAGGTGGCAGTATTATTCGATCCGTGGGCACAAGGGGCTCATTTATTACATTCAGTTGTCCCGGAACCATAGATTGCCTGGAAGGCCAATCTTTTCTAATCCAGTGCACAGACCTAGCTCTGCTGTCCCATAAACAAATAAAACATGGATATTTTGTATATCCACCTTGTTGTCCAAGAAGAAAATTCACCATTTTTAGATCAACACTTATCAACCACTTTTGTTCGTTGTATTTGATTCTATCCATTACAGAAGCTACAGTAGCATATTCTTCTTTGACTGTAGTTGAATGTGCAATCGGTATCGAACCCAGCTTATTGCCGTTATGCATAAGTACACATTTCAGGCTACGTTTAGAGGAGTCAATAAATAAACGCCATTCATTTGGATCATACTTCTGTACTCCCATTGCTTTCAATAAACCAGGAACATCTGAAAAAAAAGCAAAGTCGACATCTTTAGAAAAGAATGACAGCAATTCTGCCTCTCGGTTACGATAGTATGAAATTCTTGTTTCTGGGGTTAAAAGATTTCTTTGCTTTAATCGAGAAGCTAGAATCTCCGATGTCTTTTTAGAAAGACCAAGATCTCTGATTAATGCATTGAGGTCTTCCTGATTAAAGAGCTGGGGCTCAGAAGTAAAATCAGGGTAAGAATCACTTGTCCGACTTTCATCACTTGAAGAATAGTTTTGTTTTTCTATATCATGATCATTTTGTACAGATGAAGAAGCTTGGGGTACTGGTGCATCGCCAGAGAACAAGACTGGTCGAGTAACAGATAACAAGTTTGGATAAGACCATTTCGACCGGTTATTTTTATTAATTCCATTAATATCAATCACATAAAAATAACAATCATCTTGATGATTATTAGGTTCCCGCCAAATCATTGGTGTTTGATACTTAAAATGGGGTCTTTTCTTATTTGCCCATAATCTCAAAGACTCAACACATGTTTTACATACCATATGAGGGATCCAGTACTTGTCACGGATGTCCAAAGCGAATCCAAAGTAATCAAAATATACCTGTGTTATAAACTCTGACACACTTAGCCTACAATTTTTGAATGTATATTCACCACAAATGTTACAGAAATAGTTTGGATCGTTTCTACAGATATTTCTTAACTTGGACATTGTTATTTAACACAAGAGCACAAACTTTTTCACTAAACAACTCAGTTGAATTGAAGTTTGAATGTGACTAGTACAAATATATGTCTATCAGCTGTTTGCCAAAAACAAAAGGTGCTGGAGAAAAACTGAGGCTAGATTTGTAATCACCAACCTCTAATTAGTAAACAACAGGCCTAAAACTCCATGCAACAAAAAATTAATAAAAATTTGTTCCCTTGTGTTATCCGAACCCCAATTATCCGAACTCGCTTCGAAAGAACAGATGACTCAGAACATCTCATACTGAGGCCTAAAGGCACTGTATTTGATATTCCAGTCGTTCCAAAGACAAGAAGAGTTGAACACTCTTTCTTACAACTTTCTTTGTGATACAAGTTCAATAAATCTTATTATCTGCGTACTTAATTTTCCTGACGTTTGTATTTTTTTTTAATACGAATATGTGTACTACATAAAAAAAATAAGATTTTAAATAAAATATCGAGATGATTATTTTGCATTTTACATTTTTTAAATGAATAAGGACTATGAGGACTGCCATTATCTGAACCACAGCTTACATTAGTTGGGATAATTGACGCTCTATTGTATTTCTAAGCCACAGATTGCGAAAGAAGGTGGTTTGGCCGAAAAAAAATGTATCAACTTGCTTATTTTTTGCATTAAGCTTACCAACAATACAGAGACTGGGTAAGCCCCAGGAAGTTCTCCAATAAGCTCATGCAGAGCTCTCATCATAGGACTTCTTTTTGAAATTTGAACTACATATCATCACTATACTATAGTGGTTTTCAAACATGATATCCTGAAATATAAGTCACATTTAAAATCTTATAAATACTGCATAGGCAACCACATCCCATGATCATTGGAAAAGCTAACCAGTCAACAATACGCCAAATTAGATATCATGAGGAGATGTACCTAAAGTTCATATCAAATGCAGTACATCTAATATAAAAAGGTATTCATTACAAAATCAATTTACCGATTGAACGTTTACCGAGGTTGCTGTCTTTGATTGAATCTGTTAGGACTGTTGATATGAGATGGTAATTTCTTTAGTTTTTGTCCTGATCTTCCCATTTAAATCATTAACATAAAATCATTAGCCGGATAATTGGCGTAACCTTGACTGTTTAGTTTTCCCCATATTTTAAAGCCACTCAGCTTTATTTTTTTGTATTTTCCAATTGAATTCTAATTAATTTATGCCACTTAATGGAGTAATGAGTTTTTATTTTGAACTTTAAAAATATGACATCAGAGCAGTGAGTTTGAAGCGAATCAATTAAACAGAAATTACTATCGCGTTGATGTGATTTTATCCAACCTTTGACCCGTATATAGCCTAATATAGCCTATGTGTTATTCTGATGTATAACTTATATTACTGTGAAGTTTCTTCCAAATCCGTCCAGTAGTTTTTTCGTGAAAGAGAGACAAACATACAAACTTTCACATTTATAATATTAGTAAGATTAGTTATATAATAAAACAAATAGTTTCACGCATGTTATTTCTGTTATTTTAACAACTATCATCTTGCGATTTGCCTTTAATTATGTACAATCATGGATTCACCACTTTACCTAAAAAACCGTCGGGAGAGCACGTGCCCCCATGCACTCCCCCCCCCTTAAATCCGCGCTTAATATGGCCTATTTGTTTTTCTGATGTATAACCTATATTACTGTGAAGTTTCATCCAAATCTGTCCAGTAGTTTTTGCGTGAGAGACAAACATATAAAATCATTGGTTGAAATTAAGGCCTAGCTTGAAATTAAGACTATTCCATAAATATCTATTAAGGTTTCGAGCAGTCTGAAGAAAGCATTACATGTTTCGGCCTTTAGTAATCGCTTTGACTCAGATTCGGATTCTTTCCTGCCATTCATAAATTCATTTAACAACTCGTTCACGTTATAAACGCCAGTAATGGATGTTAATTAGTGAGTCACTCCGCGAAGATTCCTGTGTGCGCTCTTGCGTTCCCATTACCGCTTTTATGGATTCTCTGTCTTAATAACTAACGGTACATTGTATTTAAGATTCAAGAGTATCCAGACGCTTATTCATTTCCTTTTATTATGATAAAATTATAATGCGACTTGCCGTGAAACGTCAAGTTGAGGTGTAAGTGGCGTTGTTCAATTGTTCATTGAGGAGGGATTAATTATTTTCCTTCAATTTCTACCGTTACTACTAATAAATACTGTGAGATAATTAAAAGAAAAAGTTGATCGTGTAAAGCTAACGTTATTTTTAAAGTGAAGATATTTATTGATGTTTAGATATCTCAACCTGAGGTTTAAGTATAAACAGCTAACAAGTTTTTTGTAAAAAAAAAATTCTGTAGTCATTCATTTAGAAAACAAATCGTAAGTTCATACTAATCAAATCGAACCCACGAATAATGAGTATCTGTTTTGAATTTGAAGATAACAGAACAGTGAATTTGAAACGAATGTCTTGTATATAAATTTCAATCACATTCCGATCAATTCCAGTAATTTTAAATTTAATTCTGACTCCGTACCTTTTAAAAACTTCAATAAGCCTCAAATCCTCAAAATAAATTTTATACAGGATCAGAATAATAAATACAAATGCGATGATACTGGCGATCCTCCATTATTGTAAATAACAGGTAAAATAAATTAATAGACTGTAAGACAATTTTTCATCATAAAGCGACGTTTAATAAATAACCCATATTAATTTTAAAAAATAGTATAGTGCGAATGAATATACCCAAAATACAAAGCCTTAAGTCTCCAAAATAGTGCAGAATAAATATTCAGTCAACGTTTCGCCTAATCAAGCTTCGTATTTTGGGCTTTTCCAATCATTATTTATATTTGATAATAAGTATTATTTTTAATTATTAATAAAAATAAGTTACAAATTAAACTCAACTAATGGAAGGAGCAGATAAGGGAATATCAACATGAAGAAACTAAGCTAGCTAGGCTATTATAGCATTAATTGCTTCGTAATTACAGCATGTTCTCTCCCCGCACCCCCGCATCGGCTATATTTGCAAGTTAAACTAACTAGTCAGTGGAGTACAAGATGTTGCGGACTGATTGTCCATCATCACATACGATAGGGCCATTACATGATCCACGAGGTCATGTAGATGGAACACAATAAGGTAGATAGCATATCTCCCTGCACCACTCCATAGTTATTGAAATGTCTACTTAGGGTTCAGTTCTTGTTGTAGCTTACCAGCTAGGAGATATGATATGATTGTTTGGAGCTTTGAGTAGTCTGATTAGAAAATAACGATAGACAAAAAATACAGCCTTCTAAAGTTGTTATGAGGACAAGGCATGTCCTTTCTAGAAACTTTATGCTTCTATTTTAGCTTGGTACCTAAATAAAAATAATCGATACGTTTAAATTATCAAATAATATGATTTTTAAAAGTTTCTATTTCAAATAATTATTATAAAATACTATTTCAACGGAAGAGCTTCAAAGAATTATTCTTTAACTAAGTTTAAATTAAAGTTTTTATTTTATTTATTTAAGTTATTTTACAATTAAATATTAAGCAAAAACTGTATTAATATAAAACTTCTAGAGGCCTGCAGATTACAATTTATAATTCTTGTTATTATTATTTTTTTTTAAACGAAAATGGAGAAGTAAGTCATCGAGAAGATCCGTAGCAGAAAACTCATAATTTCAAGAAAAGGCAAATTTAAAACTTTGAAAACACGAATTTCTATGGATATATATATAAAACAATATTTAAAAAAGTTAATCTTCCCGTCCCAATATAAACGAATCCGCTATTGGCCATACTTAAGATCATCCCACTTCTGTCTATCGAAATAGTTCAAATCTCCGAGATCTCGTAACCATCCCTTTACCAAAGAGGGAATAAAATCTCTTTAATACACAGGGTATTGTGTAGGTGGTGGAAAATAAAAAACATTATAGGGCAAAAAACGGATAATAGTGTCCTCACGGAAATTGGAAACTCAAAAAGGAACATTTAACATCAGTAACCTGCTATTTGAAGATATCCATTGTAAACTAGGTGTTTTCACAAACCGAGTCAATTGAATAAACTTAACCGAGAATACACCTGAATACTCGTGTTTTTCCTTATTCTGTGAATATTTTATTTTGAATGTACTATAGCTATTTAATGCGAGAGTTGTCCCAAGAGTAAGTAGTCCTTATTTAGTATGCCACGAATGATTAATTTTTCGAGCTCTAGGAATTGATGAATTTTAATGAAAGAGGCCATCAATAGTGACAGGTTGTGACGAATAGTTATTTTTCATTTTAATTTCATACCAGCCTTTAGAATTAACAGTGGTGAAAAACGTTAGAGGTTTTACTAATGGTCTTTAACCGTTTTTGTTTTTTAATGCGGGCATCAGCATCAAACGAGCTTCTTTGAAATGCATTTACTATGGATTGCAAGTTACAAAACCTACTGTTTTACTACCTACTGATATTATCCCACTTACTACCTGATGATGCTATCCCAAACTTTATTTCCTCTGTGTAAACAGACACAGCCACAGTCCTCCAACTCCCGTGAGAATACCAAGGGCGAAGCAACTACCATCCTGTAAAGTGGCCTTAAAGTACAGCCGTAATTGCTGTTCAGTGAGTCCTTGTAGCCTAGAAGGGCTGTGCTTACACCAACTATACTCCCGATCCCTTACAATAATGTTCTTCCGAGGTTAAAAAGACAAATGTTTGAAAATAGTAAAATTATGTCAATACTTGACAGCATTTTGTGTCAGATTTCGGTTGTTTAAAACATCCTTTATATGTATCATGTAGAAGTACCTAACTTTTACAAAACATGAAATTTAATACACGCGGCAAACTGTTTTTACGACTGTATAAAATAAAACACTTACAATTATGTACCCACAGAAAATGTAGGATTCAGGACGGGTTAATGTAAATAAAAGAAAAACTCCGGGGACAAAGAACTAAGAGACGGGAAAAACGTGTTATGGAAGTGTTTAGGGCAAAAGGAAAATAGCAGATGCCCTAATGGAAAGATTTAACTAAAATAAGAACCAAACAGGCGAAGTTATATATTGCACGGGTGAAATTATCAGTTAATAGAAAATATTAAAATACAGAAGACTATATGAAATATAATTAATGGTTTTTATAATTAGTTGCATTTGAGCTTTCGTGGTGGTGGGATGTTTCTTGGGTCCATTATTCATGTTTTGTTTTGCTGTTATTCTCTTTCTACCCTGAGGATGCCTGAATGGGCGAAATATTGGACAGATAATTTCTATTTCTGTTTTAGTTTGGAGACTTAAGGCTTTTCGTTGGAATTTTTCCACGATCTTAACATTCATGTAAGGTCTCTTTTTACTTTTCAATATTAATATGTTTTTTTTGGAATAGCCGTAGGTCCACTGGTTTCTTGATAATGATATTTTTTTTCTTGCATTTTTACTTTCATTTTTTCATATGGTCTTCCGTCTTAAGTTTTGTGTTGTTTGCTATTATTTATTTTTCCTGTGGTGCTTTTTGAAGTTTGGTGAGTGTATATTGAATTTTGAATTTCTGAAGTATCTATCAGCTGTTTTTATCTAACATTAACCAGCTGGGGTCGAGTAACCTTCCTTATGGAGAACGGAGATAGTTGGGGGGTGCAGTAAAAAAAAAAAAAACACTAAATAAGTACTAGACTTATATTTATATTTAGTACGTGCCGACGTTTCCTTCTGATTCATTAGTTGATGAACCTTCCTTATGATTCATTAGTTGCATTTGAGCCTTGGAGGTGGTGGGATGTTTCTTGGGTGCATTATTCATGTTTTGTTTTGCTGTTATTCTCTTTCTACCCTGAGGATGCCTGAAAGGGCGAAATATTGGACAGATAATTTCTATTTCTGTTTTAGTTTGGAGACTTAAGGCTTGTCGTTGGAATTTTTCCACGGTCTTAACATTAATGGCTAAATTAAATTATGAGTTAAACAAAAAATAGCAATGGACATACAGACTGAAATGAAACATAATAATATAAATTATATTTAATGAAGAATTAAAAAATAATTTTAATATCAAAATGAAATGAATGGCACAAGATATTAATATCTGTCAATTAATTATTCTAAAATTATTTCTGACTTAATTTTTGTTTTGTTGTAATATTGTATTTATTGTATTAATTTTTTTCATAATTTTTACACGACAGATATCATGTCTATACATATAAAACAAAGCCCTCAGCCGTGTCTGTCTGTTCGCGGTGAACTCGATAACTACTGCACGGATTTTCATGCGGTTTTCACCAATAGATAGAGTAATTCACCAGGAAGGTTTAGGTATATAATTTGTCGAGGTTTTAATTAAATGGATTAGAATATAACGATAATTTTTAGAAGTGTAGGAAAAAGTATACCCACATGAAAATAAATTCGAAGATAAAGAAATATTTAGTTTTGTTTTTATTTTTATAATATCTACATAATAAATTACATTAGAGAGACATATGCTATGTCAGACAAATAATATGCCTCATTACCCATGCAAAACGGTTCGCTAGTATTAAATATATTTGATTGATAAATTATCTTTTCAAGTAATTTTAGTTTTGCATTCATACTTATGTACCATCTTAAATTAATAATTATATAGTTATCATAGCCTCATAATTTCTCTGCTGTTTTATTTAATTTTTCATCGATTATTATATAATTATGTATGTTAATTGTTTGCGCTATATATTCCATTATTTTACCATTCCTGTCTTTTTTTTATTCATCAGTGTTGTTGATACTATCGCAGTTGTATGATTTTTTCAGTTCTGAGGATGGACTGAAAGTCGGGTCAATCACAATAAATACTAATTGTCACAGCAAACAATAAATAATATGTAATACTTCTTGGTGTATTGAAATTAATTGACCGATTCCCCGACCAATTTTTATGTCTTTATTACATCTACGGTCAAACATTCCTTTTAACCTCAACAATTTATATTTGATTTGATTTATCTGCATGATATTTTTATCATTGATTAATTTTTTTAGAAATATATTTTTATTTTATGACACTGGACCAGATGAATATAGTTTATATCAGCTTTTTACAGATTCTTGAAGTTTAGTCTATATTTTGGAGAATCACAGATACTTATTTAGTTATGTTAGCAGTTCGTAAATATAATTTATGTATTTACACAGCCGGTTTCATATTTGTCTAATTATACGTATAAATAGTGGTGTACACGTTTGTTTTTGACCTAGAATCTACTAGAAATTTAAGCTGATTTTTTTTCATCAACTGAATAATTACATAAACCTGGTGAGATTCCTGAATCATTGTCTAGAGAAAATTTATTACCATCCATTTACAAGACTTAAGGATACATTTGTCAACAGGCTTTAGTGGATTAGTAAAGAAAAATCGACTCGGTAATAGCTAATTCATAGATAAATAGTCCCTAGCTAAAAGTATTTCTTAAAGTTTAAACTGATAGTGGAAAAAAGCTATTGAAGTAACTTAAAATGGTGAGAATGAATGTTCAACGGTAATGAATAATGATATCAAAGAAAAAAAACGTGGAAGTATGCGCCAGGTCATACATTTTAACAAGGCAAAACATTTTAAAGCTCTCTTAAGTCAGAGAAACGAACTGTATTTTGCTCATCTTCCGTTAGTGCATTTTTTTTTTATTGTTTCTGCTTCTGAAGAAAACTTCTTTTTTATTTATAAACACTATACATCTAAGAACCTTTTATTGGTTAAAGCGAAACAGAATTTAGTTTTTTTATTTTTATCTGAGATGATAAGATATGGTTTGAAGATTATAAGAACATTCTATTTATAGCTCTATAGATATTTTAAAATTAAACAGTGTTCCAGCTTTTGTTTTTTCTGGTCCTTTCACCATCAGGTTATACGAGTTTAAGAGAGAACATAAAACATAAAATGTCACAAAACTGACGGCTGTTGGTTCCGTTGCTTCCAAATTAATTAAGTTGTATGAATACCGAAACGCATGTTCATTGCGGTCTAAAGGTGTTACCTATTCTCAAAAGATTAATTGTTTTCCCCTCGCACTAATTAAACAAGATAAGTACTTCTAAACTTTTTTGGAGCGTTTATTATAATGTAAGCTATAGGTGTGTGCTTTGCAATTTTTTTTTTTGTTGAATTTTGTAAAAAAAAAAAAAAAAAAAAAAAAAATGCTGTTTTACCACTTGCTCGTCTCTTTTACGGAAACTGCTTGAGTTGTACTTTAACTGTAAGAGACGGAGCTTGCTTAGCTTCTGTAAGACAACGAAAAGCCAAGTTTTTCCAAAGGGAAAAAATAATGCATACTTGAGCAATAACAGAACAAAAAAAATGCTCTTAATGACATTTGCGAGATTTCAAAAACATTTTTGGAAGAGAGTTACTTATAAAATATACTCATCTCGTTCCTGCCAGTTTAAATTGTTTTTGGTGGAACAGCCAAAAGTTTCAAAGAAGAGCAACCATCAATGGCAGGCCGGTGAAAACTGATTACTTATTTAAGCCCATTTTCAAAGCCAACGTTCATTCCCAAGCGGAAGACACTAGTTTAAAATTTTTCTTTTCAAGAAATAAGCTTACAGCTGAGTTTCAAGTATAATATATTTCATTCAAGTAAGCAAAAAAAAAAACAACCTTTTCCAGTCAAACATTTTTTCTTTATTTAAATACGTTTCAACATTCTTCAGTCATTTTCAATTTATATCTCTTATAAGTTTAATTTATATCTCTTCTTTTTAATTTAATTTAAATATATTTTTTAAATACTTATAAATTTGCACATTTTAAACCTTTTAGAAAATTGTCAAATAATTTAAAAGTTTTCTTATAATACTTAGAGTTTACAATGTACTCCATGGTCATTATTAATATTTATGTCTTAATCATAATGTTGTTTTGGAAGCAAATGAACATGTGCAGAAGTCAGACGCAAAAAAAAAAAAACAGGAGCAGATTTGCGCCTCTTCACAACAACGAAAGGATCCAAGTTGTATGTCTACCGTTAGTTGATGCTAGACTTCCTTTCTCCAGCAATGACAATGTTGTTGAGAGTTTGATGAATAGAACGTTTTATTCGATCAATTAAAATAATAAACGTGTTCATTAAAAATTAAATAAATTCATATGTTTCAAGAATAGTAAAAATCAATTATCTTATTTAAATACGTATTATATTTCATTAAATGGGTAATACCTATTAGTTTACACTTAAAAAAAAAAAGGAACTGAATGGATTGAAAAAACATACTTAAACAGCGTAGGCATGAATGTAACCTATTTTTAAAATATTCAGAAGTTGGGTCTTATTAATTTTAAATATTTAGGCCAACTACCACTTTGGAAACGTTTTTATTTGAATTTCTTATCACTAAGCTGTTATACAAGAAATGTAAGCGGTGCTATTTTTAACATTCCACGTTAAAAGAACAATACTGAATAAGGCATATCGGGCTTTAATAAAACATGACGAATAGAGGCGTAGTGGGCTAGAAAAACAAAATGTATAACAGTCCTAAATACTTCAATAATCGTATTCAAAAGTGTGTTTAAATATTACTTTTACAATTAAAATAATGATTTGACAGGATATAGTTTCAGGTAAATAAAAAAGTAAAATTTCTTAGCTATGATAACCGATTTATAGCTTGACCTTCTTACTTAAATCATTTATTTATTCGTGGATACAATAAAACCTCTGTAAGATATACCTGCAGTCCGGTAAATGACCGGATAAGTATAATTTTATCCAAAATGATTGGTTGGTTGTTCCAAATTTGAGGGGTAAAACCGATTGTTCATCAACGCCTTATTAGTATAATCATTTTTAGTAACAATTTTTATTCTTATAATTTTTTTTTTCTTTTTTTTAAACTGGATTTAATTCTTCATTTATTAAGGGTAAGAGAAATAAAACCGTTTTCCAGTTGTTGTTTATTCTTAATTTTTTACCCTATTAGAGATCAAAATTTGGTCTTTTAATGCAATATTATTTATTGACCATGTAGGACTAATGATCTCCCAAGAATTTTTAAAACCATGACTTTCCAGGTACCTATACTTATAGTGTGTTATCTTTGGACATTTATGTTAAATTATTTATAGTAATGTAATTATTGTTAATTTATTTATTAAAGTTAAAAGATGCAGGAGAATAAAAGATTGAGAATGACACCATAGTGTCGAAACGTCTCTAAAGAGTAAAAATTAAGAATAAACAACAACTGGAAAACCGTTTTATTTCTCTTACCCTTAGTAACAATTTTTATTAAAAAAAAAAGTAAATTAAAAAAGCTGCGTCAGATATTCTTAATAGGTCCTTCTTTTGATAGAAAGGTGATGACCTTATTAATGTACTTTTCTTCATTTCCTAATATTATGGATACTTTGGTAGTCGGTCCTATTTTATCCAAAATGATTTAATTATTTTAAGGAAAGCTGAATCGTGTCATTCCCATAGTGTATAAGTCCTAACTTAGTAACTGTATAAGGCCTGATTTAGTAAGTGTATAAGGCCTGACTTAGTAAGTGTATAAGGCCTGACTTAGTAAGTGTATAAGGCCTGACTTAGTAAGTGTATAAGGCCTGACTTAGTAAGTGTATAAGGCCTGACTTAGCCGGCCATGACATGAAACAAAGTTACATTTATACACTACACTATTCCATCTCCCTCAGTACAATTAAATCATTTTGGACTTAATTCGGCCTAATTAATAATTCACGTGGTTTGCAGATATACATATTGCCATATTTGTACTTTACAGATGTTTTATTTTATCAAATATACACAGGGGTATAGGGTTCAGTACATGGTAGAGACTGTACTGTTTCATGGACAACGGTTCTGCAAGGAGGTGACTTGTCCTAGATCACGCTCTGCGCCAGGTTTTTTCCCTTTATTTTGGGTAGCCTATTTTTCTTAATATTTTATAGAGAGTGGGTGAACCCCAGGAAGGTCCTAGATCCCATATGATCCATCTCCGGCTGCAAACATACTAAATAAAAGTCTTGTCCTGCAGCGGGATTTGAACCAGAATTTCCGGCATGGCAAATCAGTGCTCTACCGCTGAGCCACTCCGCTACCCAAACTAAATAAATAAATGATTTGAATAAAACATTAAAGTTCATTTTAATAGTACTGTTACAATGCAGGTTTTTTTGAAGTCAGGCTGTGAGCGGGGAGATAGCACTTGGTGAGTTGCTGTGGTGAAGGATTAGGGATGGTCATATTATAAAGTGGGTACCCTTGATAGGAGGAAAAGCATGACGGTTCATTCCAAAACAATCAGCATTCACAACGTAATCAATTTTCGGTGCTAGTATAATGGTACGTACCGCGGTTCCCATTTTAGGGTCCCGTACCCGGGTACAGTTATTTTCAAAGGAATTATAATATTTTAATTTTCTGAAGTATTATATCACCGTGGTTGCGTATATGTGTTTTCATGTAGTACTATTTATATCTATATTTAAAGCATTATATAAGCTGTTATTTTTAAAGTAGTGTAAGTCCATTTTTTCATATTCACGAAATCTAGATTTAGGTTTCCATTTGAATTACATTATAAATATGGTCAAAATGCAAATGTTTCTATCACTTAGCAGTTAGCATACATAGAGTGATGTTTTGAACTCTATAAACCTTTTAAATTTTATTATGAAATTACAATAATTAAAATCTTTTAAATAAATAAATGGTTTTTAGATCAAAATGAACTTGTACCACTTTCAAATGTAAGAGGGTTGTTTTACTTACAAGAATTGTTTTATTTATTTAGTTGTCTATTAGAGAGAAATGTCCGATATTATAGGTTACGGTTCAATGAGAGCCGTTATTATTTTACCTAGACCTCAGTGTTGTCAATAGCTTTGTAGGTAAAAGGGCTCTGCCCCCAAGGTGGGTAATAGAATTTTAGTTATTCATGAAAAGAAAGAGGACGCGGGAGAGAGAAATAGGCCAGCTCACGCAATAAAAAGCGTGGCTATTTACGGCAGATTTTGCCTCGGGCTCGGCGAAGGTGAGTCACTGTTGTTAGCTGATTCATCCCGGCCGCGTCCGCAATCCAGGGAATACCGAGTATCTTCAACGGGTGTTCAGGATTCTCCAGTCAACTGTACCCGGGTACGGGACCCTAAAATGGGAACCGCGGTACGTAGCATTATACTAGCACCGAAAATTGATTACGTTGATCCTGTGAATGCTGATTGTTTTGGAATGAACCGTCATGCTTTTCCTCCTATCAAGGGTACCAACTTTATAACGTAACCGCCCCTAATCCTTCGCCACAGCAACTCACGAAGTGCTATCTCTCCGCTCACACCCTGACTTCAAAAAACCTGCATTGTAACAGTACTATTAAAATGAGCTATATTTTCAAGAATAGTCAAATTATGACTCATAATGTTTTTATTAGTAGTTTTGGTTAAATAATTCTTTTTAATATCAATCTTTATGTATGATAATGTAACTAAAGAATTACTCCAGAAAATTGGAAAATCAAATTTTCTATCATTAAGGTTGTAACTTTAAAATATATGACAAATAAGGAAGTGTCAATTTCATAAAAAAAAAATTAAAATATAAATAAACAAATTTTAAGGGGGGAAATGTCTGGTAAAAATAATAATCATAATCGAGATGATGAAATAAAATAATAATTAAATGAATTAGTATGTGATATCTGTAGATTCGACGCCAATAAGTTGTAACCAACAACTCGCAGAAATGAAAACTTTTCACGCTGGCCCAACATAATAGTATATTTTGAAAAAATAATGAAAATAAAAATATACATAATATAATTATTGACTATGCATACAAAATTAATAAATAAAATTTAGACTAAAATTATTAATATGATAGTAATTAATTTGTAAATTAATTATTACGATATAATGCAAGCCAGAACTATTATTTCATTTAGTAAAGGTCGATTGCAATGATATGGTCGCAACGATAGGATATTACAATTACCATAGATCGAGGATTATCTGATGGAAAAATCTTCGAGGCGCCACAGATATACCATGCCGCATGACAAACCTGTGCACCGAGTATTAATGATCTCAATTCTAATAATCGGAATTATAATAAACGCTATATTTATGCCAATAAGAAGAGTAAGTTATTTTATCTATTTCGGTCCAATATGTGATACAAAGATCCTTGTCATTTTTTAATCTATTTTTTTATTTGATGCTTGAGTGGTAGGGATTTCTGTAATTTTATTACACACTATCAACACATATCTCTTCATAGCTTATTTTAATTGAAAAGAGATACCGAAATATTTAATCGGTTTATCAATATTAACAGTAAATGACATCAATACCTACTATATTAGTACCGTCTATGGAAAATATTTTTTTAAGAGCATAGTTTGATCCTGTGAAGCCATCAGACGATCCTGAGGCCTAATCAGATTCTAAAAGGAGCATTTCATTTTGAGAAAACCTATGGTGATCTTGATTAAATTACCTCCCATCACAAGAAACAATATAGTCTCTATCGAACTCACCCATATAGTCTCGACTGAACCCAAGGCCCTTAATAAGTTGTAATGCTACAGGTTTCATATAAATATATGTTGACCGATGCGAAATACCTTGACCTGGATAAGCTTGCTCATACCGAGATTGTCTTACTGCTTTTGTCGAAAATTCACTATCATGTCGAATAATATTTATCCGTTAGCAATTGTATAACATAATATTACGTTCATATAATTTTCAGATTTTTTGTTATTAAGATCTTAGCGCTCTTTCACCTGCCGTTGTTTAATCTATCTATGTTTCTTGCACTCCGCTGTGCAAGAACACACACGATCCCAGATTTTATAGTTGTTTATTTTAAACAATTCAACGAATACAATGCTTTTATAGGATCTCTTCATAATGCGAATTAATAATTAATCTTTTAAAAACAATTCTATGATTCTTCTAGTTAAATTTCCTTCTAATGTATAGTGTTTATCACATGATAATGTAATCGTCTTCAGAATGTTTTTTTATTTCAGTTATTATTGAAGTTCTCAGGACCGCTTCAAACAATACATTACGTCAAGGGCGCAATGCTGACAGAGAGGTTATGCTAAGACAGGCGTCGAAGCAACCTTTCACGCTTGCAAGTAATGACAGCATCAGTCAAGGTTTCTGACGAGGAAGATCTCTCTGAAATTGTCCAGATTTATTCCTGCAGTTATATCACTTTTATGGCATTATCCTTCCGAAACTGGTTAATAACTGTAAACATTTCGACAAGACCAGAGTTTCCATTGCGGACTCTATTCTATTGTTAGATATCTGCAGAAATAATAGATTATTTCATAGTTAAATAATACAATACTTTGAATTACAAATTAAAATAACACCCTCGATGTACGCTAAGGTTTCAATATTTTACTATGCCGTTGAATTTGTTTTTTATTTAAACACTTCATTGAAGCATTACAATCTGCCACTTGTGGGCAATAAGTAATGGTGCTATGTAGGTTACAGTCATTCCATAACAAAATAAAATAAATAAATATATACATGCGATAATAAAATAAATTAATGCGAAAATGATAATAAAATAAAGTAAAAAAAAATAATAATAATGAAAAATAAAATGTACACATTCATACCCTTTCCGTTGAATTATAAATTAAAATGGAAGATGCTGTATTGCACTGGTTAAACTGTCGGGAACTGATCCACCTAAAATGTCCTGGATAAGTTCATTCAAAACGTTTTTGTTTGATGTGGAAAGCCGGAAAATATTCTAGAAATTAAATTATTTTTTTATGTACGTTATAGAAAATTGTTTAATCTCGAAGCCTGGTTACTGGTAACATTTAATTATACAGGTAGTAGTACTTAAAATGCGTTAATTAACGATTAAAAATTATAAAACCAGAACATTTTCAAGGTACATGATTCATGGTAGAGACATTACTTAGAATATTATGCAAGAATTGTTTCCCCATAACTGATACAGTGGGTTCTTTTGACAGAAAAAATAATTAACTTGCCATAGCCGGTCTTGAATTTGAGATAAGTAATCCAGCACCCTACTGAGCTACCCCCCTTTAATAATCAGAATGATTTATGATTACAGGGCGTGTGATGGCTATGTGTGTAAAGCGACTGTCTACTAATCGAGCAGATAAACTAATGTATTTACATTGTTATCAGGCGCTGATAGACCTTGTGGGAAAAGCAAACTCTTCTAGGGCTCATCCAGGCCCTATTAACTGGTTAGTCTTAATTAAGAGGAAAATCAGTAGGCTGAATGGGATTTCGACCAAATTATCTCTCTGCACAAACCGTTGGGTATCCTAAGTTTGTATTTAGCCCTAAGTTTGTAACTAGCCCAAGGTTCTTCATTGATCGGAGTGATGCAGGTGTTATTTTGTTCTTATATATTTAAGATTCTTACAGTGTAAATTATCAATCATGGCTAAAAGAAACTTCTAAGGACGTGGAATCCAAGATATGATAAAAAATGACCAATAAAAAAATTAAATAAACATATCTAAATGGAAATATTTATATTATTTTTTATTAATTGTTATAATTTTTAGAAAAGATTTTTCCAGGCCGGGATTCTAACTCGGGTCGCCCACGTCTCTAGCGTGGTGCTCTAACCAACCTGAGCTAACCTGGCTTGTAACATCTCTTCAAAATAAAAATATTTAAAAATTATAACAATTAATAAAAAAAATAAAATAAAATTTAAATAATATAATGACATAAGTCAACAAGATCCCAATTAAAGTAATGTTCAATTAACATTCTTGCCCTTTTATACATCCAAAATTGCGATTGTCCAAAATTTTCTGGCTGTGTTACGAGCCAGGTTAGCTCAGTTGGTTAGAGCACCACGCTAGTTGAAATCCCGGCTTCAACAAATCTTTTCTCTTCAAAATAAAAATATTTAGAAATATTTATAAATTCATATCTTTTATATTTTAGTATAAAAGCCCATTGGATATTTTTTAATATTCTACATGAATTTTCAACTGGTACCCAATAGCCAAAAATTATATTTTAAATCTTTCTTCACTTTAATAAACGTTTGACTCAATCTTGACTATGACCAATCCACTACCAAAAAACTTATATTCTTGTTTAGCTTTAGTAATATATAAATCAACTTTCGGTTCCTTCAGGCAGCAGAGGCTGATTTTACAATATGTGATGTTGAATAAAGTTTTGAGAATGATATTTATTAAATTCATACATGCATGAATATATAATGTGTTATTCTTGAAGAATATTCAATGGATAATTAAAACAACAGTATAATTTAATAACACCATTTAAAAAGAAGAAGCAACATACTTTTTATGAAAATGTTCTATTTAAATAAAATGATTAAAGATGTCTGAATGGTATTTTTATATATACTGTATTTTAGCAAATCTTCAATTAAACAAGTTATTGCAGAGTTATAAAATTAACTCTTTGATCCGCCCCAATATCCTTTTATGAAGGATTTAGTTAAGCCGAAGAAAAATTCTGTCTTCCTTATTATGGTGGAAATGGAACTAAATTAACTTGAATCGTTAATACTCCTCTAACTCTACAATATAAGAAGCTTGACATGAAAAAAACACAGTACTCTGTGAAGTCGGACTATTGTAGGAATACATTATTTTTTTTTTTAAATATAGGTTTTACGTTACCTCTTAAAATGTTCCTCGTGACACACGATTTTTTTTCAAACACCGTACCTTTTAAATATTTTATTTGAAAAGAAAAGATATGACCGGGACCGGGAATATTTCAAATAAAATATTTAAACAATAATATCATATAACAATAAAATAAATTATAACCATACTTTTTTATATTTTTTTTTAATATATTTTTCTATCTTTGGTAACTTTTTCTATACACCCTTGTGGTTACATAGTTCAGATAATCCACGTTTTTCCAAAATTTCAGATCTGCTGAGTTCTAAGATTGTGAAGAAAAAGGACAGTAACTTTGGAAACTTGTATTTTACTTTATTAAACTTTCTAGAAAACATTAAAACAAATAATATAAACCATTAATGCTCCTGGTTGCTTTAGCTACCGGGTTAACATCTCTGGAACCGCTTCTAAAACCTGTTGGATCCGTTACATTTTTTTAATATCTTTTACCAAAAACTGGTAGGTCGGACCTAATATCTTCTTTACTGTGCTCTTTTATAAAAGCTGACCATTTAAATGATTCTTTAAATAATTTTTATAGACAAAGCTTTTTTTTTTAATTTACTAGGAATTTTATTTAATTATTGGCATTCTCACTAAAGAAAATTAGTTAAAGAGCCATTGTAAACGCCACAGATTTCAGCGGGTACGTCAATTTTAGCCAATCCAATTTCGACTTGACGCCAATAGAAACATTTTTTTTTCAATTTTTATTTTTATTTTATTGTGATTATTTAAATATTTCGACCCGGGTTCGAATCCCGGCCAGGACTTTTCTCTTCAAAATAAAAAAGTTTTTTTCCCTTCCCAATAGTGATAGTTTCGTATATTCTATACAGCCATATTTAAAACGTTAATAAGTCTTTCGCATAACTCAAAAATAGCTAGCATTCAAAAGAATCTCTTGTAGAAAATAAAATGTTTTTAAATTTAATATTTAACAGTGAACTACAAATATAGTTGTTAATCCGGGTTGTAGTTGTAAATATAAATATAGTTGTAAATGATACGTTACTTGAACCATAAGGTATTCAATATTACAAAACTCATATCCATTTCTGAAAATAACAAATATAGAGTAAAAATAAAACAATATATGAAATATGTAAAGAAAGTAAAATATGCAAAACTATGTAAATTTTAGTTGATCCCAAGTGTGCGAAAACATAAAAAAAAGGGAGTTGGGATCTAATGGGATCTTGTTTTTAAAACGAAATGTATTTCCATGTATATTTAGTTATTCATTATTTAAGTTTAGACAGGATAGATTTATATATCATTATAAAAACATTTTATAGTAAATAGGAATTAGGCAATTTCGTGTGCTATAACAAAAATACTTTATGGTTCGTTGTATAAATGAATATATTTATGACATAATTTTGTGAAACTTCTACTAACTAAATAAAAAAGTTGAAATTATTTTGTAAATTGATTTATGTTTGTCTAAATGCCATCAGACACTAAATTCCGATAGTTTTAATAACGGTATTGTAATAATATCATTCTTTTAATAATTTTTTTTGCAATAAATAAATTCAAACAAATAATATAACAGTGCTATTAACAGATAAAATTTGGCAAATAGAAGCATAACCATAAAACTTAAACATTCCGATTTTTGTTATATTTATTTATTGTTTAAGTTTCGCTAATATTTGATAATAATCTAATAAAATAAATTCCGTAGATAATTTTTTTTAAAATGTATTTCTTGATATTTACAACTGTATATTAAATTCATCAAGTAAATATAATAAAATATAAATCATGTCTAGAGACAATGGCAAGTAGAGAAACTACCCAGTGGTAGCACTCAAATAAAAACCTCAACATAGAAGGTCACGAGGCCATCTTCTTTTCAGACGCCTCGGAGGATTATCAGGAATTGAAGAGGTTAATAGTTTTGAAACTAGTGGGTTTGAGTGGAAATGAAGTCTGTCATGAAAATATCGACATCGGATTCGGGCCAAATCAGCAATAAATGGGACATTAAGGTCATTATGGATTACTTTGTTCGTAACAAAGTAAGGAGCTTTGAGGATTTTACGAAGGATTTTGGATTGTAAGGATTGAATACGAGAGGAATTCGATGGCTTAGTGGAGCCCCAAAGCTCTACTCCGTTAGTCCAGATGGGTCTAATGATTGTCATGTTTATGAGTCTTTTGTAATTAATTGGGAGCATAGACCATTTGTCTAGTAAATGTTGAAGTAGCCTAAAACAGCGAGCTGTTTCTTGTCGATTTAGTCTAGTATGAGGATCCCAAGTTAATCTTTTGCCAAGGTGTAGTCCTAAGTACCGTACCTGTTCTGCAGGAATCAATAGGGTGTTATTAAACGATACAGGACAAGAAGTTTTTGGTTTACAACGGAGGGTAAAGGTGATTTGATGGGATTTGTGTGGGAATTTATTTTAACCCTTCAATTTTGACACCATTTTGCGAGGTCAGTTATATGGCATTGAAGAGTATGGAATGCTATAACTGAATCAGTGTTGACTGATAAAAGACATGTGTCATCCGCATACGTGGTAAGGATAGTATTAGGATGAGTTGGGATGTCAGCTTTATAAACCGTGTAGAGCCTTGAGGAACACCCGTAGGAAAGAAGGATGAGTAGATATTATTATGAACTGTTAATGGGTAGATAAAATGAAAAATAAAACAAGTTCAATAATGTTATATCTTGACAGGTGTTTAATAAATTTTATTTGGATGTCTTATTATTTAAAATGGTACTATATGATTTGTGCCACGTATACAGCGATGAAAAATACTTATGTCATTAAAACAAATACTTTAAAATTATTTTTATTTTATTTAAATTATTTCCCATTAATCAATCAATGCTATTTTTTTTAATATTAAGGTTAAAATATAATCCAGGGAGAAAAATAATATATATGTGTCTCTCGCTCTATCGAATTCTTCGAATTCTTTACATCAATTTAAAAAAAAACAAGTAAAAATTCTTAAAACCTCTCATTTAAAAAATACTTTGTTTCTCATACATTTAACAACACTAATACAACTCTAACCGTTTCAGCAAAGCTACATAAAATATAATAATATAGCCCAACACAAATTTCACCTTCCCCATGGAGAATGATGGCGACGAACAATATCTTTCGACACACCACACTCCCTGTCAAGTTCGCGAGTACTTGTGGACGGATTTGACTCAACAGCTTCCTTCAGAACCTCATCAATATCCATTAATGGTCGCCCGGAGCCCTTCTTCCTTTTCAATGTCTTATCTCCACTGCTAAATTTTTCAAACCAACACCTTCCCCTTCTTATCTAATAATTTCACGAGTTTCTTCAGCGGTTGTGAATTTTTTTTTCCAGTAATGTCTCAAAATTACGAGAAATCCGTTGGACACTGTCATGTTTCTTCTTTGAAATAAAAAACTAAACTGAGGCTTTTTTTGAGGAATCAAGTGTTAGTAAAGAAGCTTAGAGAATGCTCTAAAGAGATTATTAAGTCTTGGTAAATAATAAATATCATTAAAATATTTAAAGACTTTTGAACTCAGAAATTGGATAAAACGGTAAAATATTTTTTTATACATCCTATTATAATACTAATAATAGAATAGATTAAACGTATTATCAGAATTAAAAAAAAAAAAATATTGAAATTTACAACTGTGTTTACAACATGTAAATTGAAAGGACGATATACAAAGAGAATGAGAGCATGATATATGATATGGCTTATAAATATGCTGGGCTTATTAAAAAAAATTATTTATTGAAATTTACGAGTGTATATACAACAAGTAAATAGAAAGAACGAAACATAATGGCATGAGGTAAAGGCAAGTAGAGGAACTAACCACTAGTAGTACTTAAATAACAAATTCAACTTAGGCCATCTTCTTTTCGGACGCTTCGGGGAATTATCAGGAATTGAAGAGGCTTGTCATGAAAGGATTGATATCGGATTCTGGCCAAATCAGTAGCAAATAGAAGATTAAGGTTATTTGTAGGACTCTATTCGCAACAAAGTAAAACGCATTGATGACTTTACGAAGGATTTTGGATTGTAAGGGTTGGACTCGAGGGGAATTCGATGGCTTACTGGAGCCCCAAAATTCTACTCCGTAAGTCCAAATGGATCTTAAAATGGTCATGAGTATTTTGTAATTAATTGGGAGAATATAGCGTTTTTCTAGTTACTTTTTTAGACAGCCTCAAACGGAGAGCAGTTTCTTGTAGTTTTAGTCTAGAGTTATCAGGACTTAATATTCATTTCGCTCGTAACAGTTAGTTAATAGAAACATCATAAGTACATCACCCTTTAACTGTTCCGATTCTCTTTCTCATTAAGAATCCATTATCCAATTTATTTTTCGTTATTTAATCGACCTCGCTCCACTAACAATAAAACCGAATTGATAATTTGAGTTTATGAAATGTAAGGAATCGTTTTTCAAGTTAGATATTAATGGCCTAGCTGATATTGATAAATAGATGTAAATATTCGAGCAGCAAGTGCCGGTGGGAATTCCATGTAAAATTTACTCCTCATCAGTGGGGGGAAGGGATAAAAAATGAAAGAGCATCCTCCCCCAAGGGCCTAGGATCAATAGCCATCTAGGAGCCTAATTAATACAGACTGCACCTTCAATAATTTTACCTAGCGGAGAGGGAAAATAAAATGAGATAAACATTACAAGCAGACGGTTGATGTTTCCTCGTTTATTTATTGATTTCTCTTCACTATATGCTGCTACGAGAGAGCGAGGGAACTCAGTGGTAAGGCGCTGAGCTAACATCCCGATGATACTTGATTCAAATCCGGCTGTGGTAGACAAATTATTTAATCTATTAACAGCCATATATGGACACTGTTTAATCTGCAGACACTCCTAGATACATCCCTGCTTAGCCGCTGCTAATGAAATCTACTTTAGAGGATAAAGTTTTAGAGCATTTATTAACCTAACATCCAGAATTTACCGATTACTGATCGTTACAATCAGGTTTAAGCTGAATACTTGAAGCCATCTTTCTATTTTATGAATGCTTACTTTACAGCCGAGACTCTACCTGGTGTATGATTTTACAAGGCGATGCAGATGTCCTGTTTAAGTGCAAATGTCTTCTACAGAAGATGAAAGACAGAAGACCTCTTTCAAAGGTTGTTTGTGTTATTGCTGGTTCGGTCTTTTCATACTTTTGACTAGGGAACGAGGTACCTAGAAGATGAGTTCTAGGTAAAGCGACTGTACGGGATGGGCAGTACAAGCTGGCGGTACAACTACCAATAGCACTCCCTGTACCTGAGTCGGCAATAAACTTTGCCTTTGAACGAGCCGTACTGATTTTAGCACATCTTGTTGCAATTATTGCCAACTAAACACCTCAGGACTTAAGGCATATAAGAATATTCGCTTTAAAATAAGTTTTGAAAGTTTGAATGCCTACTGAAGAATATAAATGGTCAGAGAAAACTAATAAGATGCACTTGAACCAGTTAATATAATTTAAGTTAAAGCAGTGAAAATGTTGAGGTTGGCTTATTAAGCTTACTGAGCTTATTAAAAAAATTATTTATTGAAATTTACGAGTGTATATACAACAAGTAAATAGAAAGAGCGATACATAATGGCATGAGGTAAAGGCAAGTAGAGAAACTAACCACTGGTAGTACTTAAATAACAAATTCAACTTAGGTCAAGAAGCCATCTTCTTTTCAGGCGTCGCGGGGAATTATCAGGATTTGAAGAGGATAGTCATTGGATTGATATCGGATCCTAGTCGTCCAAAACAAAGGGATAACAAAGTTGAAAAGCGTTGATGCGACTAGTAAAAGACTGAGTGGTAAACCAAGTCATGAATGGGATGATTGAGTTACGGGTCATATTACGGTTAGGCAATCGGTGAATGAAGGTTTGTAAGCAGCGAATATCTTCGAACCAGAGGCTAGCCAGGCCTTTTTATATTTTTACTAATGTCTCACATCCGTGAAGAATAAAAATTGGAAGTATCAAAGCAAATGAATGAGGATATTTTAGAAAACTTCGCGATTGTTTTTTTTTAGATTAATTAATTGATATTTACAACTGTAATAATATTACAAGTAAATCTGCTAATATGAACAATGACATGAAAAAAAAAACACTTGTGGAGAAACTACCCATCGGTACACTCCAATAAAGTTATTGGATTATCAGGAATAGTATGGGAAGCAAGTTGAGAAACTAGCGGATTCGAGTGTGTATGGAGCTGGTCATGGAAGGATAGGTATCTAGTTTAGGCCAAATCAGCAACATATGGGATATTAAGATCATGAAGGATGAGTTTGTTTGTGACATAATAAGCAGCATTGAGGATTTTACGAAGGATTTTGGATTGTAAGGATTGGATACGAGATGAATTGGATGGTTTAGTAGAGCCCCAAAGCTCAACTCCGTATGTCCAAATAGGTCTGATGACTGTCATGTAAATGAGACTTTTGTAATTAATTGGGAGCTTAGGGCGCTTGTCCAGTAAATGTTGAAGTAGGTGAAAACGTCGAGCAGTTTCTTGTCTTTTCAGTGTTGTATGAATTGTCGCGATTTTTAAATTTCACACATAGTTTCTTATGGATCGAAACAATAAAAAAAAAGAAAGAATGAAATTGAATTATTGAATTGAAGGATAAAACTAGCAATTTTTATTATAATAAAGCCTCAAGAACACGATAGGCTTTGAAGTCCACATAGGTTTTTAATAATGCTGTCTAACGTTCTTTCTGTTCATATCATAGATCGATTCTTAAACATACAAATATATTCTAATAAGATTGGGGAAGGTCAAGATTCATTTAGCTGATCAGTTATGATGTAAATGTCCATATCGCATTGCCGGATTCAAACCGGTACCTCTTCAAACTCGAAATTGCTAAGGCGACGCCATTTTTGGCCATGCATACCTCCCTATGATGAATTTCCCATTATGATTCATCGTATTTGTCAACTTCGTTACATTGAGCACCTTACAAAGCAATGTTTCACTATAAATTGATTGTCGATTTATAAAACAAAAATCATTGCATATTCTCAAAATGGCAAAACTATAAATACATTTGAATTTTTGAAGGAATTACTATGGTGTGACTTAGCATTTTAATTCTGTGAAACATTTTTTTGATAAGTAAATAATCGCTGCAGGAGCATTCTGCATAGCCTGCAACTATTTGTTCTAGTTCAATCAATGATGCTGCAGATTCTGCCTTTCTGCCGTTGCATTCGTAATATTATTAAACATTGGAATATCATTGCAGCAACATTTGGAAATTCTTGTAGTTACTATAATTGATTTAAATCTTAGCGTACCATTATCATTTAAATCATAATTTTTATTATTTTTTAGCCATGGTTAAATAAATAATAAACGTTAAATAAAACGTGTGACGCAAGCCCATAAAGCATTATGGATAATAATAACATAAATAAAATTATAACAAATTAAAATGTATTTCAATTTAATTTTCTGTTATTCCCTTTATATATTCATTTATTTAAGATCGGCTTAGTCAACGCAAACTATTAAAAAAAAAAGAAATCTGACAATGTAATTTTGAACATATTTTATTGATTGCATAGCATTGATCCGATTAGATCCAGTTAAAATTAAACGAAATATACGATATAAATAATATTAATATAATATCTTAGTATTAATAGTAAATATATTATATAATATAATATATTAATAATAAGTTTTATAAGTTTTTTACCAATATGATATCAGTCATGCCCAGTTCGTGGATGTAGGTCTTGGAATTCCTAGATATGGGCTATCTAAGTAACAGTGGTCGGTGTTGAATATAAAACACGAAATACCACTTGAATGGGCTTTCAACGTGACTAAAATACTTTTTTTTTACCGTGAATAATTAGAGTCGGTTAAACTGTTAGATATTATCGAGAACATTTCTATTTTTATTTTATTATATATTACAATATGCATTTATAAAATATATATGATTATACATATTTTACAACTATTATATCGTTCTATTTTATGTTGTTTTTCTAAAGTTAAAATGTCAACAATATTTTAAATTAAATACCAAGAGTTACGTTAAATGTCTTTGTGTTAAATCCATGACGTTAAGCATGGCCCGTAACACGCCATCACTTTTTATCACCCATGATAATAAAAAATTACTTCCTTATCAAGTACTGGACCATATAGCACCTCCCTTTATCAGTCAACTGGTCAAATATTTCAAAACAGTTAAGTTTTAATTTCCTTTTATTTATTTAACATTTCGTTAATTTTTTGTAGGATACATTTGTAATAACGTACATAGGACTGGTTATAAGATCAGTATAACTAATAAATTTAAAACAAAAATATTAAGATACTTGAAGTGGATCTTCATACAAGAAATGAACTTTTCTATTTCTCTCTAATAATAAATAATAATAAAAGGCTAAGTAAGCCCGGAGGCTCGATAGATATCACCAGTCACTGGTTTCATAATTCCACCCAAACTACAACTGTAAGATCATCATTAACGCAATACTCCCATCTACGTCTTGTTCTGTCTTTCCTAGGTATACCAGTCACTGCGAGACTAATTGTCTTATTTGAAATTCGTTTGCTGCTAAATCCCACTACTTTGCAACCCTCCATTAATCTGCGCAATGCTATCACCTCAATTATATTAACTGGATATGTCTCACTAATGTTTAAACTGAAATAGAGAGAGGCTTCATGAAAGTCTATTTGGATGAAAAATAGCTTTATATATTTACATGTTATAAATATGTAATTTCTGTTTTCTAGATCACTGTATTATTTGAGCTAAGCTGTTCCCCTAGTCACAGACTAAGTTCATCACTAAGTAAAGTGCTTGTTACTTACAATCTTAATTGGCTCAATTGAGATACGACAATAATGCTTAGCATATCTTGCTAAACAAAAAGGTAACAAGTAGTAACTTTGATAACTTCCTGTTAATCGTTTTTTATAATAAAATTTCTGTAGCAAAACATGCATACCTCATAGTTTCGCACAACCTTTAGTTTTCATATTACCAGTGACGGATATATTCACAACGCTCACTATTTACTTAGATATGAATATCTTTTTTGGAATAATTATAAAG
Source organism: Arma custos (assembly GCA_037127475.1). Classification (NCBI taxonomy): domain Eukaryota; kingdom Metazoa; phylum Arthropoda; class Insecta; order Hemiptera; family Pentatomidae; genus Arma; species Arma custos. The sequence goes on along the minus strand of CM073764.1, from coordinate 121,188,822 downwards.
TACCAACGAAATAAATAAATTATAAACGAATATTTGCCTTGTCAGCCTGATCTCGTTCATTCTGCGGATATGAAACATAGGAAGGAAAATGTGGAAGAGAAAGGAGTTTGAAGTGAAACTGAAGAAAGGCCGGTGGGAAGGAGAACGTCGGGTTTGCTGAATGTGTAACTGAGGCGGATGTATCCAATAGTTGGAGCTTCTGTCTCCTCCAATCTGTCTTCGTACTGTGCCTTCTAGCCTCCATCAAACCTCTCCTCGGCCATTCGATATCTCTGCCTCAATGTCTTTGATATCACTGCTAATCACATGTACGAAGCCATTAAACGGTACTTTAATCTAGATTTACTCCGACATCCTGTCTTGTAGCGAATGGCATAAGTCTACAATCGTTATCTCCACCATAAGTCCACAATCACACCATAAGCCTCATTAAGGATGCTGTCTAGTATATATGCCAGTATTAGAACTTCTGCAATAGAAAACAAGACTCATTCCAGGAGTAGTGAAGAAAACTTGTATACCATCAGTAGCGTGAACCGCAGCTGTATTGTTTTATCGACTCGCAAGATTCGAGATTCAAAACATATAAATTTACAATAAGGAAAAATCGCCATTCAACGGAGAAGCATGAGAATAAAATCTGGATATTTATATATACATGATGGATATACATAACAATGTTATATAAGTTCATCAACTTCAGTCTAAAAAAAATTCTTTTGAACAATTACACACCATACTTTCATGTAATCTTAATGTTTGATCAATTTTAGACGTCAGTAGTTTTATTAAACTGTAAAATAATAAATGAAATATAAGTTTTAAATTTTCAATTTTTTTAACCAGAACGGACCAGTTTTTGACTCTTTCATCAAAAACGAGTTTTTTGACTCGTTAGTGACTCTTTTTTCTCTATGTTTAGTGAAAAAAAGGTATTTTTATAAGGTTTCAGAAATATAACTAATTTCTTAATTAAATTATTGAGGTATAGGTTCCGAAATTATTGACATAAAATATTAAGACAATACTTATGTTCCTAACATATAGATTTTAAAAGTAAAACCTACAAAAGATATGCTGCTTAAGATACGGATCTCATAACAGGAAATCAGAACCACAACCGTCAATAGAGATCCATAGAATAAAATGTATTCTATTCATTAATCTTTAATAATTGATGATTTTCAAGAGAAAACAATTAAATTATAACATAAATACCATGTTTAATATATAATTCAACTATAATACAACAGGATTTATCTGGCGTTGGAGTGGCTAGGAAGTTGACTAACAGGTGGAGGGATATTCAGCCGACCAGAAGGCGATACGGAAAGCATTGATGAGTTTAATAATCGCTAGCCACCAACACGTTGGTTATCATCCCATTGTGTTCTAGTAAGAATAAATTCGCCGGACTGAGGAAATGTATGATAAATTTGTATTATACGATATATAAGCACTGAGGTAGAGGATTCTTGTTAGTGGTGAGTTATCATTTATTGGTTGCGGAGGTTGTGGAATCGACACTGCACCTTCGGGACACCAGACACCTTCCCTACCCGACCGTCTCAGGTATACACAACCATCTGCCGCATCATCTGTGTCCCTCCAACACTCGCTCCCTGTGGGGTGAAGCACTGTCTGCAGTGATTTAGTGGATCATCACCGTCTAAAAGATCCTAACATGTTCAACCATATAAATTAATTATTTAAATTATGAATTTATTTTATGCTTATGCCTCAACAGTCTTAATCAATGAAGCAAACATTTTCGGTTATGGATTTTTGAGGAACTGGTAAGATTCGGAGTATATTTTAGGTTATTTAGTTATTTTTATTTCTTTATTAAATATTTGGGTTATGGAAAACGTAATTCCGGTTTACTTCAATCATATTAGTTGTTGACGGTAAAGACTCGTAAATTCGACACTATAGATTTGACCAAGTTCGAGCAGCTGTTGATGAAAAATTCCTTTCAAATCCCACCAAACAATCAGCTTTACCTTTCTTGGCTTCAACAAAAGCTTTGTAATAGTTTGTAAAAGTTATCTTGGCTTTTACCACGATCCTTTTCGTACATACTTTTTTCGAACGATTAAAAAATGGAAATAAGGTCCATTAAAGTTTTCATCGTAAATTCACTTGTCACTCAAACTTCGGTCTCTTTTGATAGTCTTGTGTAAATGGTCCAAAACTGTTTTAAAATAAATTTAAAAGTTTTTAATTTTGTAGCGATATTGCGTAGTGAAATGTGTTGGTTTATTATTTCTATGATCGACCTGCCATGGTTAGGTTCATTTTTAAACGAAATTTCCGAAACCAAAACGAGTTAATCAATTTTGACACTGGCTTTCACTGAAGCACTCATCATAACAGCGCACGATATTCGATGGAACTCCGCAGCAATCTTCCCTTTTAGGATTAAATAAAACAGTATATGACGAAAATATGTATTTTTTCTATTACCAATAAATTAATAATATTTTGTATTTGCTAAATTATAATATTAAAAAATGAAATTTATTAGGGTTGTAACGAATTAAAATTATGACTATTAGTATTTATGGAATAGAAAAAAATTTGAGGCTACCAAATCAGAGTACATAAAATCATTAACCGACAGAACTATTGTTTAGACAGAAAATAAATGTCATAAAAATGCGTATGATGACATATTGGACATATTGGACCATACCTCATATCAACAATCTAAAAGGACCTTAAAATAGAGAAATTATGGACACCGCTCCACAGCATCTAAACACCTTCATATTTAATTATTATAGTAGACGCCTGGTAATGAGATACCTATCGGTGAACCGTCGAATGGGTCATTGTTTACAACTATTACACAGACCCGAGGCTTGGCGTGTGGAATGTTCCGTTTATATCCCGACAATTTACAGCTAACAACCGCCCAGGTAAAAGAACGCGTTTCGAGATATTTGTTCTGTTGTAGAGATATAATTCGAGAAAAGCTAATGGCAGAAAGCAACGAAATCTCTCTGAAAGCAAATTGGTATCATCTCGGATAAACGACTGGAAAAGCAATTACTGAAGATTCTTGGGCTCTCTAAATATCTAAAATAATTTATGTATCCAATCATAGCTCGCAATTTACAAGGAGGAGCCGGCAGCTAATCCCAGGCTGGATACGATTCCTTACCGCTTCTAATGACAGTGCGGGGTTCGATTCCGTACCATAAAGTTGGATAGATGGATCATAAACCTAGCCAGCTAGGCACTTATAAAGCATATAAAACAATACGTGGTCAATTTTATTGTATTTCTGGGCAATGACAGGCATCTTACCTATTTTTAAATCTATTAGCACATTATGAATCAATTATTCATAAGTTTAATAATATTAACATTATTTTTTTTTAATTGCCATTTTTAGTTAGATGATATTTAGAAAATTAAAGCATGCATGAACTCTCTGGTTGCCTTTAGAGAAATGCAATAATTATTAAAATAAAGTCCGTTGCCAAATGACTATATTTTTTTGAAAATGATCAATAGTTCTTGAGCATATATCAATAGGTCTCTTGCCATTGTCTTCTTAATCTTCTCCTATCAAGCCCGGGTATCAGGGACTAGGAAAGAGAAAAAACAAACGGATTTAGGTGATTTTATATTATATAGGGTTGGCAACTAAGTCATTGCCGATTTCAAATAAGAAGGCAAATTCAGAATTTTTGTTTAAAAATATAACTTTATTCAATTAGATATTGCCCGTTCTTGTCGATGACCTTTTTCCATCGTTCTGGCAGCCTAAAAATTCCCCGTTCGTAAAATGTCTGGTCTTTGCTATTAAAAAACTGAATTAGGTGTGATCTGACATCATCCGCGTTGTTAAAAATTTTACCATTTAAAGAGTTTCGCATGGAACGAAACAAATGGTAATCCGAAGGCGCAAGGTCAGGGTGTGACAAAACATCCCAACCCAGTTCCAATAATTTTTGCCGAGTAACCAAAGATGTGTGGGGCCTTGCGTTATCATGATGGAAAACAACACCCTTCCGATTTGATAATACCGGCCGCTTTTCTTCAATTGCATCCTTCAGTTTGTCGAGTTGTTCAACATACACATTTGAATTTATCGTTTGGTTCTGCGGCATGAGTTCAAAATACAAAATTCCTTTGTGATCCCACCAGACTGACAGCATAATCTTTTTTTGGTGAATATCTGCTTTTGATGCTGTTTGGGCTGGTTGATCTTGCTTCACCCACGATCTCTTGCGAGTAACATTGTTATAAATTGTTGTAAATTGCTATATATAGATTATTTCGATGAGAGGAATGTCGTGTATTTGTTGTGAATGTTTTTACAGAGGGAATGTTGTCGTTGTGTATAGTGTGTTTAGAAATATACCAAGGAGCATTAACGGGGCGATTTATGGTCTAGTTGTTAGCATAACAACCTTCTAAGACCAAGCTCGCGGGATAGTATAGGTTTTTTTAAAGGGAGTAAAAATCGTTGGTTATGCCGTCCTTTGGAAGGGACATTAAACGGGAGTGCCTACCCTAATTGAACCTGAGTAAGCAAATTTTAGAGCTCCAACTATAGCACCGTCTAATTAGCCATAAAAGTGACTTTAAATAAACAATCAAACAAACATAGGTGCATTCATAATTTTTCTTAGACTTTTGTACCATGTTGTTTGTATATTGTGCATATGGACATGTTTTGCTGAGCCATTAAATTCTGGTCCATATGTCCAAATAAGTCTTACTATAGTGTTATAGATCTGCCGTATGTTTCGTAAGATCTGTAGTCCAGACGATGTGATAATTGTTTGAAGCGTCTTGTCAGTTGTTGTATTTTTAATTTTGTATATATTGTCCATGTAAGTACTTTGTCCAAGTATAGTCCGAGATAAGGTACATAGCTTTTGGAATGTACTTAATCGTTACCAACTTTGACTGCTGGACACGAAGCCTTCCGTAGAGAGAAGCTTGCATAGCTCGATTTTGAGGGGGTTTATTTTGATTTGTCATTTGTATAATCACTTTTCTAAATTAAATGTATGATTTAGGAGAGGTATATAGGATAGGTTTGGATCTGTGTAGGAAGAATTAATGGCTGCATCGTCAGCGTAGTTAGGTGGTGCATACTATAATTTTACAATAAAATAATAAACATTAAGAATATAAGAGAAAAAAAATATTTAGGTAAAGATGCGTGTAATGAACGATAAAATTGGCAAAACCAGAAAATAAGTAAATAATAACAAATAGAGAAAAAATACATTTCTGAAGACAAAAGTGAAAAAAATTAAACAGCACCTATTAGAAAAGTGAGAATAAGGAAGAATAATGGCGGATATTCGATGTAAGGGAATTCTGAATGGAAGGGGAACGGGCAAGAAAGGATAGTTGGAATTTAATCTTTTGGAAGAGAGAGTGTTCAGAAGAAAGAGATCTTGTTTCTCGTGATTGGACTGCGGGTTCAATTGCGAGAGTTCGCAAATGTAGGAAAACGAAGGCTGCTGAGCTTTGGCGATGTGGTGCAGGAATGATCCGAGGAAATATCGTCGACGGGCTAGTGGGAATAGCCACTTTAACGGGCCATAGAAATGGGACAAATGGAACCGCCTCGGGGTACCCAGCGGCACATAGGTTCGCTTCAATCTAATGGCTCCAATACAAATGTTTATAATTCTTTATTTGTTATTGGTTAATATTGTTGCTATCACTTTTTTTTCATATTTCGATTTATTGAGGTTTTCAGTTATTACTTACAATTCCCATACTACTTAAATTTATTGTAATTTTCGTTAAACAAGAAGTAAAATAAACGATATTTTAAAAAACTAAAATAAAACACACTTTCATTTCGTCAATTTCAACACACAAAAAATCTAAAATGTAAAAATTAATAGTAGACTAATAACTAATAAACACGCTTTAAATAAAGAATCAACAATCACTTTTAATAAGTTTAAAAATTATAATAGAATGATGCACAAAAACATTAATTTTATTTTTAAAAAACGTAGGGTGTTTTTTAAAATTTCTTCATAATGGCTCTGCTGACTTCCCAATAATATGATTCATTAAAATATTTACAGCAATTAACTTCAGGTTAAATTTTTTACAGTAAAATAAATATTTTTGTTCATCACTAATTGATAACTATTTTCTACTTGTTAGTGTTGTTTAATAATAAAGCGTATTTTAAAACTATTATTTATTTTTCTCCTGTTTAGTTCGACTGACTATGAACGTGTGTTATTTATATTAATTTTAATTAATTATCAGTTGGTGGAGAACATTTTCACGGATGGGTGGGGAAAATTTTCTCTTACAACCTCCTAGACTATTTCCTTCCCTATTAGACACATATAAGGTCAAACTAATATCAATCAAGATAATATTCGTTATACGACGTAAAAGTCTAGCTGCAAAAGCGTGTTTTTTAACCTATAATTTTTGTTGCGAAATATAAGAAATTCCCTTGCCAGTAGCTATATTCAGATTGATCAAGCCATGTGTGCCTTAGTACTTGGCACGAGACATTAACGTGCCTTCCGAAAGAAAACCTCTACTGCTAAAAATAAAAAAAGTGAGACAAACTTGTTAAATTATAGTTATCGGTTCTTGAGAAGTGTGCAAGCGTACAATTTCAATTCAATATTTTGAAGTGGCCGAAAAATACTAAGAGATTCCGTTATATATATTCACGCGAAGCTAATAAAAGCGTGAAAAAATAATGAATATAAGAAAGGATGGAATGAGAAAAGAATCGTGGAATGGAAAGAATGTTTAGGAATGTTGCCGTGGCTCTGAGGCTTCCATTGAGAATAGAAAGTGAAGAAAATGTCAGCTTCCTTGTTCTGCGACACATCACACGAGGCTACACATTTATGTTTATTTATGCTATTTTATTACTATTAAGTACGGTGCTAATATTATTTTGTTTATCTATTTCATCTGTTTCTTGCTTATTAAATATATTTAATTAATTTTTTTAATTTTTATTGACGATTCATAGACTTGGGTGAGTCAATATTTCAATCAGGATGATATTGATCGGATTAAATAAATCACATTTTTAATTGAGCTAGAGGCGAGGCATTGAAGATATAATTACATAATGAAAGGTCAAGAACTTTAAATGATATTTTATTTATCATTTGCAGATTTAATTATCCTTTTGTCCTTGAATTATCATTAATTATTTTTATTATCATCTCGTTATGGTTTTGTAGGAGCTTCCATACTAAGCTTAGGTACCTGTTGAAGCACGAAATAAATTGGTTGCTTAAGCAAGTTTCGTTTGCTTATCAACGTAACGTATTTCCGCCAAAACCTTGAGATTTCTACTAGCAATTGAAAATTAACTCTTCTTTTTTTTTAAAACTACAGATCATCACAAATTTCGATATGGGTCACAGAACTGTATTTCGCATTTTTTTTTTTATCTCCGAAGTTGAAAAAACCTACCGTTCTTATGACATATTTATCACAATTTTCTCTGTTTTTTTCCATGACTAATTAAAAGTAAATAAACGATAAATAATAGATTTATATAATAATTGTTATATAATACATAATTACAATTGACATTTTATTGTTCCTTTTTTGATGTAATAAACAAGGTCGGTCACTTTAATATTATTTTATTTTTATTTCGGACGTTTCGACCCTAATTCATGAGTCATCTTCAGAGTAAATTGTTTTAATAGAGAAAAATTTGCAACAGTTTTAGATTATTTATTCCAGTCTGCCAGTGAACATCAAGCCTTTTTAAGTAATATTGTTTTAGTAAAATTTCTTTTTATATATTTCGATTTGAAAAAGATAAGAGTTTTAAATTTGCCAACAACAATCTTGTACGTATTGATTTGAAACTAATTGATATTTCAAAGAATACAATGAAATACTTTAAATTTTGAGAAAAAACAAGGTATTAGATAAATGAGTTATAGGTATGTTAAATAAAATGAATTAATTATTTTTTTGAAATTTATTTATTGAAATTTACAACTGTATCATAACAATATAAAAAGTGAATATAATGAATGACTCATAACCACATGGATAAAGGCAAATAGAGAAACTACCCAGTGGTGGCACTCAAACAACAAATTCATCATAGGTTTCATATCGGGTTCCGTTCAAATCAGCTACAAATGGGACATTAAACATAAAGTCATTATTAATGACTTTATTTGTAACATAATAAAAAGCATTGAGTATTTTGGATTGTAAAGATTGGATAGGACAAGAATTCGTTGGCTTATTGGAGTTGGAGCCCCAACGTTCTACGTAAGTCCAGATGGGTCTTATAATGGTCATGTATATGAGTCTTTTCTGATTAATTGAGAGCTTAGAGTGTTTGTCTAGTAAGTGTTGAAGTAGCCTGAAGCGGCGAACTAATTATTACATTTAAATTACTTTATTATCTTCAGAATTTCTACTGTTTTATTCTATACTATTCGGTTATAAGAGTCGATTCAACAGGTTAAAATCCGAGGCGTAGGCGGGAGAATAGCGTAAAGAGGGGTCTTTTAGTTTGGGTGATATTTGTGAATGAAGGTTACAAAAGACGATTTTATTTATCGGCATCGAACCTTTGGATCCCAAAGCTTATATTTATCTAAAAAAAAAATAATGGGTGGAGAAATAACGAATAAGAGGACGTGGCGCTTGGATTCATATAGGCCTAGGTTTGAATCCCACCAGGGACACTTGAAATTTATTTTCGTAATACCTCTCGTAATAAATCTCAGATGTCTTAGCCTGATTAGAAAAGGGCGGTAAGCCCTAAATAGCCCCTCGAGTAACCTCGACGAGAGCACTGCGCTACCGACCAAATTAAAGTCCTACTTTAAGAGGGAAAAATTATAATTCACAACATTTTTTTATTTTATCCATGATCCTAATTATAAAATCACGTAGGTATCAGGATAACCTGGTTTTAATTATGTCGATATCGCGAAGCAACAATCTGCGAGAAAACATTGTGGAATATTAAAATGTTATGCTCGATAAATTAAATTTATTATATTCCCGTATTAATTAAATTTAAAAAATAGACTGCTGTTGAATAAAAAAGGCAGTAATTATCATATAAATATTTAAAAAATCATAATCCTGATTAATGTTAACCAATAATTTATATTCTGTAAAAAAACAAAAACAGAGTTACTGGTTATATTTTTTTTCCCCGGATACCCTCCCTTATTAATTAATTTCGTTCATTTATTTTAAATATATAGTAAAGTTATTACGTCATCACAGTTGTAAGCTAATTTAATCTTTCCTTTTTTTTTAATTTTAAGTTTTTGAACTAATTTGTTTTATTCTACACTATTCGGTCATAAGAGTCAATTCAAAATCCGAGGCGTAGGTGGGAGAATGCGTAAAGAGGGGTCTTTTAGTTTGTATAACATTCTATCTTTGCAGTAATTAGTAATTACTCTTTACTTCATCACACTCGGTAAATCAAATATTGTAATCGCGAAAATTTTCGACTTTCCGATTTTAACAGATACTTTTGAAAGTATTATAATTTTTTTTTTAAGTAGTATAATTTTTTTTCTTACTTCACAAATTTTGTCGAAAATTTTTAATTTCAGATTTTAAGAGATACCTTTTGATTATTACTCCACAATGAATTAATAATTATTACAATTACTCCACAGATTTTAAAAGATACCTCCACTCCAAATACCTCCACTTCTTAACAGATAATCCACTGAATCCATATTACCTTGTAAAAATACTAATCGTAACTCTAATTGTTTTATTTAAAAAGTTTTAAAACAGAATTTAGAATAATATTGGATGTTTTAAATACTTCTTTAGAATCTGAAGTACAGTTTAATAGGTTTAATGAGATACCACGTCTTGCCGATTATAGATCTTTATTTATTTACTCTGATAAATTATCTATTATACTTCCAGTAAATGGATGACACAATCGGTTTACACTTTTTTAAATTTGGTTTTTGATATTTTGTATTATCATTTAAAATAAAATTTAATATTTTCTTGGAAAATTTATTTATTCAATAATACTAAACCTTAGATAACATTAAAATTCCATAGATTCTTCGCTAAGTCCCTAATTTATAATTAATGTAGACTTCATATTTAACATTAGTCTTGGAAATGGTATCATTGTCCAAACCTTCATTAATTCTTGCTTCATAATCTATCCCCAATAATCTTCCAAGACTATGAAAATAAGACAATACTTCATCCATTTAACAAAAAACTGTAATTAGAGTTCAATCTAAAGGCATTTCATTTAGTTGAATATTATATTTTGATATTTTTCAGGTTATAATTGCAACCACAAATCAATGTTTGCTAATAAATAAAATATGTAATCTGTAAATTAAATTTAATAACATGGTTGGGCAAATAGTCTCGAGGAATTTAGGGTTTTTCGATTTTTCAAAAATATCTTTAAAGATAGATCTTATACTATTCTAGATAACAATAATTTAAATATATTAACAATAATACACCAAAGCTACAGATATGGACAATCAGAAACATGGAATCACCATAGATCCTCACAGAGGTCTCGTGCCCAATTCTACGTAGATCCACAATTATCACTCGTGCAATTGTATAAAGAGATGTTGCATTTGTCCTCGATAATCTTTTGAGCAGACCATTGTCTTACTTTGTAATCCTTCTATTATAGATAAGAGGTAGTGTTGCAATTGTCAATCTCGTCCTTATCTCCTTGATGACCTTAATAAAAGTGGAATGAACTGTCACAAAAAAAAAAAAGAAGCCGTTGGTTGATTTTCAGCCAATAGAAAAACGCGACAGCAACAGGATACAATTAAGTTTAATATTTTATTTTTCTAAACCATATATATATTTTGTTCCTAAAATTACCGACGTCAAAAACTGCGTGTCACAAAAAAAAAAAGGCACAAATATTGGCAACTAAACGTTACAAGGTTCGCTACTCTGTCAAATAGATAAGATAATATTTCGGCATTGAACCTTAGGTTTTACAATTTTATGATGTTGGGACAATCAATAGGACCCTCTACAAGATTAGATTACAACTAAAGATAAACTTAAAAGCACACAATAAAACACATTTATCCAGGCCTAGCTTATCGGAATCTTCAGATTATTTGGACCAGATATTTTGATTGTTTTGTTAACTCAATGTTCATTTTAGATAATCGTTTTTAAATATGACAGCAAGAACGTAAAGATGTATAAACAAATCAAATATTATCTTTAGTTTAATGCCACACTTATAAGATAGAGAAAATAAACCAATTATTAGTCTTTTAAAGTATTTTAAACTAAGTAACTACAAGATTACTTTGTTAATATATATTTCCTTATCTTAATAATCTATAATTTTGCTTATTGAGGTATTCTGTCTCGTGTATAGTCCCTGTTATCCGGACATGTAATAATCTGATTTCAGTTGATTTCAAATAGTAAATAGTAATTCTGGACCAATTCTTTATTAAGAAATGGCTCGAAAAGTTATTTTTGTATTTTTTAATGAATTTTAAACAATATAATTTTGTCACAAAACATAAATAGTTAAAGTAATAAACTATAATCCTGCCTATTGAGGTATTTCGTTTTATATATAAAATTTGCCACCCAGTTTATACGGATTTTATACTATTTGGATTGGCTTTGATATCAGTTGTTATGAATTATCAAGGTTAAACAGTATTGCGTTACTAAGCTGCATTCTTCTGCCCTTCACTGGCCTTACGAAACAATCAACTAATGTATTACACTATTCCCATTTGGGCATAAGAAATATGAAGCAGAACTTTAGGATTCAGCTAAACAAGTCCATATACACAAGATACAAACCACACTAGGGGAGGATTAAAATACAGTTTTAACTCGCAATCTTTCTCTGATATCACGCTACTATAATTTTCGGTTCAACTCGATTTTAGTATATTTCGCATATCCTTTTTACTTTAATTGTTTAAATTAAAAAAAAAAAAAACCAATAAGGATGAAATAATATTTCTTTCTCATTCTCCGATAATAAACTAAAGTTTGATTTTTTTTATTTTCTTTGCGTATCTAATAGAAAAAGAAAATTGTAGTTGACAAACGATATTTACAAATATAAATTTCGTAAACCTTTTCATTACTAGAGTATTGTATTATAGGACTGTTGAAAGATGAAAGATTTAGTAAGATGACCTAAAACTTTATCACAGAAATGGGAGCTGGAACAAATTGGAATGAGTAAGGATGGGACTTATCGAACTGTGGTCTGTCGGGTCACCATTATGTTCCTCAGGGTGGTATGATATTTTTTAAAATTTTTAGTAAAATCTAAGCGATTATTAATAAAAGTGAGTGGAAATTCCAAAAGAGGCATAAAATAGTTACTACAACGAAATTGAAACAGTTTAGAACACTAAACCTTAATTCTAAATTACCAGAAAATAACAAACCAGTCAAAGTTTTTCCAGCTTAAACATCATCAAGACAAACAAAATGAAGATGCAAATTCTCATCAATGGATACCTTCCTTTATCACTTCCTTTATGGATACCTTGCATTTAAACTCAATAATTTAAGGATTGTTTGATGTATTTACAATAAGTAATTAAAATACCATTTGTAAAACTCTTCGTTCAAAAAGAGAACAATTCAGTGATCAGCAGTTGCGTTTTGCTAGATAGTTTATTAATTAAAAGTTAATTTATGACAAAATTCATTATATTACGTTCAAACTTCACTAATTCATTTTTCATTTTCAATCAAGAATATTTCTTATCACTATTATGTTAATAAAGGTAGGTTCCTCTCCATACACCTTCCACGAGAATCCCTTAGGGGAGGTTTTCAAAAGAAGATCGAAAATGCAATATGTGCCAAATGGCATTTGTATGATATCTTAAATAAATATTTTTATTATTACTATTAATATGTTAACAGTTATTTTTGAGGTTAAGAATTTTTTATTTCCTATTTATATGATTAATATTAATAAATTCAACATATTCGTTAATATACTATATACAGACCGCTCATTAGTCCTTATATTATTTTAGTGTATTTTTCTTAATTACTTATATTTTTATAAAGCAAAAGGGAACATTTTTATTTCATTTTAATAACAATTTCAAATTAGTAATTTATGTATTTTTGCCAATTAATTATATTTTCTTATTGTAGTTAGCATCTCCAATTAAAATTCATTCTTTTTCAATTCAAATGAAACCTTGAACATACCAAATTCATTCTCTTCCGGTTTCAATAAATTAACACAGATCATGCTTACATAATTATGTTAATTAGCTATTGTGTTTTTACCACGTGGCTTATTTTTATGAACTATTCGTATCGATTTTATTTAGTTCTTAAAACACTAAATTATTCAAACTAAGTGGAAATAAAATTTTTAAAAAATGTAGGTATAATTAAAATTAATTTAATCAAATGAAGATATAACTTTGTTCAAAATTATGAAAAATTCGGAAATCCTTTTCACGTTTACTTTAATAATTTACCCATTGGAATTGTTATTTAATGTTATATGTACAGCTTAGTTTTTCTATTTTGTTATATTTTACCTATTAAACTAGTTACAATAAGAAAATAAAATTATTTCTTTTGCACACTTCCTTTAAACCGGTCTCAGATTAAAAGGAAGTGTGCGATGGATAAGGCTTCAAGTGATGGAGGATAAAATATAAATGTTCACTTTATAATTTATATTTGGTTTATTGGCAGTATACAATTTTTTTATATTATTATTTTAAAAAATTGCAAAACTTATTAGTATACTATTCCATGATGTGGTTAATTATAAAATGGCTTGGAGCTACAGTGACAGTCAAAAGTAATTGCACAAGCCAAATATTGGCTCTAAAGTTATATTGGAATGAAATAAAATGGTTCCTGTCTCGTCATATTTCTTAATAATATAACGAACTTTGAAAAGCACATACCCAAAGTTTGACCAATTTCCATGTATGTTTTTCCGCTGTTTCACAAAAATAAACACTTTTCTCGGGTCGAAATTGAAAATTCACCTTTCTTTGGAACTTAGATACAGAACAATACAGACTAAATAAATTTCTTTACAATCCCCCTAATCCTGAATGGAATTAAGCTCTTAAATAATGTTTGTAAACAAATACAATTAAATTTGTGAAAATATCTTTTGTGTTGTATTTTTTTATTGATCAGTTTTATTTAATCCATTAATTATTTACTTTAAAACCTGTGTAAATAAAAGATTTTTCAATTGAAAAAGTTGTGTAATTCATTTTATTCCAATATAACTTTAGGGCCAATATTCGGCTTGTGCAATTACTTTTGCTGTATTATTTGTGGTAACTGAAACTTAGAAACCAGATAAAAATCTAATCGTGATTTCCCCCACGAAAACGAAATTTCCAAATTAAATAACTAATGTATTGCTGTTTAAGTGCTACCGTTGTGTGTACAGTATTAACAGCGTATTATAGACAAGGCATTACGAGGAAAAATCTAGATTAAAAACTGCTTTAAGAATAGCAATCTTGCTCCCTTTTAACGATTTCAAGAGCTTAATTGAAGGAGGAAAAGAGTAAATTCTAAAGAAAAGGAGCTTTAATTATAAATTCCGAAAAAGGAAAAAGTCCTTAGAAGCATTTTTATTTAACGCTATTTTTATGCATATAAATTCATTCGTATATTTCCAGTCATTTAACGGAGTATTTTTATCCTTCGTTTCATGGAGGATTTTCTTACTCCATTTCTGTATGACACTAACAATAGCTGCTGTTGCTATTTGGTTTCTTACATTATCTTAAGGCAATGGTTTTTAAGATAATAGTTTATAAAAACGGAAGACTGCCTGTTCCTACTGCATCATAATTCCATCCAGATATTCCAGTTCATCTTGTGGGCACAAGATAATAACATTATTTGTTTTTTTACTAATTGTTTTCGATATATAAAATAAAAAAAAAAGGATTCAAATTATCTGGGGAAACCAGCGCAGCCATACAGAAAACATTAACATTAATGGAACTGAATAAATTAATGCAATATTTCAAAATATATGAAAATAAATGTAAATATTTTCAAATCTAGATTTGGTTTATATTATATTTTCTGTTGACTTTTACATCATGATATGACAATTTTTATCTTTCAATTATTTAGAAACATATACATACGGATGTATGTAATTTAACTGTGTTAAATAAACATCAATAACATTTTTTTTTAAATTGTTATAGTTTTTGTGTAGTATTAAATTTAATTTTCGGAGCACTAAGTTTTCCTCATAAACAATTACGATCATAAAAAAAATAGTAATAGTTAGCTAAAATGGAAGTTCAATTAAAAGGTGAAATATTTTAATAAGAAAGTGACATTTTAAAAAATAATAATTTTTATCATATCTCAATGTATTATACATTAACAAGAAAGTTTAGATTTTTTTCCCGAAGCTAAAAAGATGGACAATATTTCTTTCTTTATGCCATATATTTTACTGTTTGTAAGAATAAAAAAATGTTTTTAATACCCTTATGTATAGTTCCATTATATTAGGATGAACTGTTGAAAGTTGAAATTGTAAAATAGCATTATTTCTTATATAACTTACAACTCTTTAAATTACTGTTGAAAAATAGTTTTCAAAGCTTATAATCAAAATGTAATCATATTGAACCCGATAGGCATCTCATGAAAAGTTTTCTAAGTTCTATGAAAGCTAAATCGTGAATTGAAGCAATCTACTGAAACAATGATTCATTACTGAGCCAGCTCGAAACAACCAATTCCTTTCAATATTTAACTTTTTAATTACTCCTCTTGGAATAACTACCGATTGATTTTGGGTCTTTTCGCTTTTATTTTTCAATGAGTTTTCATTATTTCCATAGGATCAATTAAGCGAGATAAAAATATGTTTAGAAAAAACACATTCCTGCTTCTAGTTATTTGCATCATTTTTTTTAATAAGGAAAATGGTCACGAACAATATGATCCTCTTTGAACACATTTATAGTTATAAATTAAGGTAATAGATACTATTAATAAAAATAGGTAATAATAAAAGACTTAGAAAACCCCGTTGACAGTGATATTATCAAATATATTTTTACCACACAAATTGGTTAGAAAATATATTCGAAACAACTAATTGAACTAATAATTCGGCTACTAGTCATCTTAAAACGAGTTTGTTAATTTTATTTAGACAGTTTAGATTATTGTATAGATTTGGAAAATGTACAGTAAAATGAACGATAGCAAAATCATGGCAGCTAATGGCCGTGTAGTCATTATGGAATCAATTAATATACTGCCTTAATTGGAATAATGTAGATCTACGTAGAAAGTGCTTCAACGAATATACTCGTGCCATTATTGGGATACTTGTTCAATTTGATATTTAATTATGTGAACTTCATTACTTACAAACGTACTTTAATTTTAATGTGCATTTACTTAAAATAAGTAAAAACTAAAAAAGTAATCTAGAATATATTCGCTCTATATTTAGAATACCAATATTTGAATTCCTTCTAGCAATACTATAGAGCACTTATGCAGTATGAAAAAAAAAATTATTTATAAGTTCATGATCCACATTTAACACTATGTTCCTTAGTGTCATTATATATTTTTAAAATTTAAAATAGTTTATATATCCTGATAAAAAAAATATATATTGGTTTTTAAAACATGGTATAAACATGTCCAATATTTGTCCCATAACGAACAATTTTGTTCTGTAGTGTATTCTATACCAATCCGAAATATCGGACATAGATAATTAGATATTTTAAAAGGTTGAATGGTTTATATTTCTAAAATTTATCACATTTCAATACATGTTATAACCTTGGTGCAATAAATTATTTTTTTATTTATGTGGGAAGTATTGCAGGAGTGGAAAAGTTTTATTTTGTTATGACCAGTTTTCTTTGTATTTAGTAAAAATATACGAAGAATTTATATGAATAGTATTTTATGTCTTTAGTTTATATAAATGGCTATAGTTTTGTTAAACTATATTCCTTTCAAAATGATTTATTTTTCCCTTGGATAAGTAAAAAATGGGATTTAAATGCATCATTAATAATTTATGTATGTTAAGTTTTTAGATATGCTTTATTGATATATTTAAAAAATTAAATAATTGAGTTACTTATTTATTTATATAAACACAATATACTATTCTTTTTACCATACTATTCCATATTTATTTATTTGTGAAATTCATCGTTTTTCTTCTATTATTTAATGTATGTTTTATTTAAAAAGTGCCTTTCGTTAAAAAAATATTTTTAGATTTTTCTTGTTTACTTCACACCATAAGACTGGTGAGTAACAATAGATTCCTATCTCCAATGGTGCTTGGAAATGTGCCCTCAACTCTTGGACTAAAGATTATATTTGTATTTGTAGAATACGGACTGATAAGATAACTAACTCCATGAAAGCAATAGATGAATTTCAATCTATATTCAGTGTAGATATCTATGGTTAATGCTATCTCAAGTATTTAAAAATGCATGTTTCGCTATCTTAGATTCCAGTTCCCATATAATATATATTTTAAAATTTTCTGTAGAATATAATGATTTAAAAAACCATTTAATATTTTTTCCCCAAAAAATTCAAAAGGTTAAAAAAATCAGTCACAAATCATTTTGCTTTAAATGAAATAATTCTGCGATTTAAAATCATATTCCCGCGTTCATAGAGCAAATTTTTTTTTAATTTAAAGCCATGAAATTTCATTTCGATTTGAGACTCAGTACCTCATCTTCTATGTTCTAAATATTGTCGTTCTTGAACTATTTAAAACATAGAAGTTTCCTAGTTTTGTGGAAATACCGAAATTAAAGTAAATAAGGCAGTTTTAGATCCTATACCGATTAGCAAGTTCGGTGTGGCTGATTTGAAGACTTGGTGAACTATTCCGGTTTTTCTTCTTCCTTTATTTCAAAGTACAATCATCCTAAAAGTTTAACTAACTTCGGTGACGGGCACAGTGTTATCTTATCAATACATAATGAAAGCGAAAAAAGGAGCCAAAATAAAGACGTCTTATTGTTAACATATATATTTACAAAATAAACAATTCTTTGAGTGTGTTGCTTGTCTCAAAGATTAAGCCATGTGTGGCTTAGTGTTTGGCACAAGACACTACCCCCTGTCTTCGGACATAAAAAATCGCTAATCCTGGAGATCATTAGAAAATTTATTAAATTATTATTTTATCTTTGTTCCTTGAGAAGTGTGCAAAGTTTAATTCTTATTCAAACATACACATAATATTTATTATTTATTCATATTTCAGTGGCAAATCCATGAGTAACCTATCCCCAGCTATTGTGTTACTGGTTGAGTGCTGAGTTGCTGTGCTGTTATCTTATTCTTACCTTTATTACTTGTTTTATTGCGATTTCGACCTGTACTTGGTATATGGCCATTAAATAAATTCGTTCAAATAATAAAAATTGTATTATATGTAAGAACCTTGGACCTAAAACTCGAATCGACAACCTTCGGAACTGATACCGAATATTGCATATTCCCATGTCTATACTATATTAAGCTTGCTGTAAGATATATTTAAGATGCTCTACAAGTAGATAGAACCGAAGGAACGAGGTTGTAATACAGAGACAGTAGGTTGGTGAGGTCGTTGACTGTGAGGGGTTGGTGCCACCCCTGCCATGACCTGAGAGTACAGTCAGCTTAAAAATACCCCAGCCGACAGCTCAGGGAAACCCGGCCCTTTGTATCGTTCCTGGTATAGCATCTCTAATTTTCTACTTAACTCTGGGTGTTTCTCCAGGGGGAAGTAGGAATTTGTTAGTATGAGGGGTAGTTTTAGAACAGAATAGAAAAATAATCTTACTCTAGGGTTAGGTCCATCTAGAATAACAAATGTGTAAAGAAAAAACAGAAAAACATCTGGGCAAAAGGCTTAATAAACATAATTGCCAAAAATGTAAATAATAACAAAAAATAAGTCAGAAGAAAACCAACACAGAGGAAAAAATGCAAAAAATATAAATGTTTACATATACATATATTTGTATATAGAGGATCGCTCTGAGTAGAGGAGAATTGCTGAGAAGGATCCTTCATGGACCATAGCGCCGTCAAAGAAATATATAATAGAGTTACAGGAAACGCCATTAAGTAATATTTCTGATCGAGCTAAGCCGATGATTATAACTCACCAGAGCAATTGCTCAGGAATTGAGGAGGGGTTGAATATCTATACAAAAGAATTATGCTGGATTTTAGCTTGGAATGAGTTCCAGACAATGGTAGAGGTGGTCACCATTTTTTTCCCGCCTCTTGATTTACAAACTACAAGCTTAACTACATATATACTAAGCCTATCTAAAATATAATAAAATGCATATATATATATATGCATTTTTTCCTCTTACATATATATATAATATATATGCATGTATATAATTTTCTGTTTATTGTGATTATTTAATATGTCCAGGCAGGACAAATCTTTTCTCTTCAAAATGAAAATATTAAAATATATATACATTGGTGCAAGTACTTTTTCTTACCCGAAGGTATTTTAAGGTTTAACGAGTGCCAGAAAGTTGTATAGTTAGCACTTCAATAAATATCTCAGATCTCATTAAATTATTAGAAGGTTCATATGATATGAAAAAAACAAACAAAAAAAACTTGTTTCTAATAATGTATATAAGTTGATTTCAGTGTTCATTATTTTGCCTTCTACTTCCAACGACAGCTTCCATTGGCGTTTAATGCCAATGACGCGTCTGTAATACGGGGCAGGGGCCTCCCGGACTCCTGCTTTTCCCTCATTCCTGGGGAAGAAGCTTAGTTCGGGGACCCCAGGCAAATTGTAATTATGTCATGAATATGAGCAATTATTTTGTTTGTATTACCATTTTCGGTTATATTTTGTTTTTATTACAGCATTCATATATTTGTATTACATTTATTTATTTTATTTTTTGTTTGGTTTTTATTGAATGATTTTATAAATATTAAGCACTATTACTTATTGCCCTCAATTGGCAGAGTGTAATATTTCAATCAAGTGTGAAAAAAAACATAAAAACTTCCAACGATTTAGATTGTGTTTATTATTCCTCGTGTCAGAGATAATCTCTGCAAGCACGTAGATTATTCAAGTAATAGGGATTATTTCCTATATTATAGAGACGATTTTTAACGATGTAATTTATATCTTGAGCTATATATATTTTTTTCTTCCTAACTCCTAGCAATTTAGACCGTTCCTAGTGGTATATAGATAGATCTTGTTATATATTTTATCCTCGGACGATATAGATTACTACTCGTACAATAAATCTTATTCTTCGTATTATTCTTCTGTTATTTCTCCAACAATCAACCTTAAATAAGGGATCGTAATTCGAAACGATTTATTTGGTTGGCTTTTCGAAACTAGCGCATCTACGACTCGGGTTTTCTGGATTATTTCAATTACCAAATACGAGTATATTTAAGTAACGAACAAATTATTTATTACCGTTCATTAACAAAAAAAAATATTCGAGGCACGCTTTAATGCAGTCGTTATTTAAACTTGATAAGACAAAATGTTTAGAATAAGAAATTATCTTAAATAAATTACCTCCTAGTAATTACATGCTGAATTAAGAAATCATTTATATAATTGTTTACATAAGTAATCTTTAATGAACAGATTACATTTTAAATAAGCTTTAGATTCCTCCAAGCTCCAATTTAAGTACAGCTTTAAGGGCAAGTAATTATGAGTATCTAAAAAGTTCGTAAAAAACCCTGACTGCTTGATACATTTTTTTCTATCATTTTTTATTTAGATATTAAATATCAATATTAGTAAACTTTACATTTTAATTTCAACAACAACAAGCACAAGCCTCTTAAGTACAATAATAAAAGAAATGAAATATAAGTGTAAGTGCTTTAGGTTAAGATAAAAATGATAGAATAACAAATAAAAATGATAAACGAAAATGTCCAATTTTCCAAGTGAGACATGTATATTTGTTTGAAAAGGGGTTGAAGTGTAAAAATAGGGGTTGAATTTTTTTCCTCTCTCCGTCCTGTTTAGTTCATCCCTAAACTAAACAAATTCAGTTCGTTATCCTCTCTTACAATATTTACTCATATTTTTTCCCACTTTTTATTTTATTATAATTTCATAAAGTGTCCTCTATGTTGTTTTTGGGATATTAAATAATAATAAATGTCTCACCCTCGATGCAATACTAAAAAATAAGAGCATTTTCAATTAGATTTTTTAAATAAATTGATAGATGAGATGATATGGACTAGGCCTTACTTGAATAGTTATTGTGTATATATAAAGGTTATATAACTTCAGATATATTTTTAAAATAAACGCACATAAAAAATAATAGATTTTTCTATATCATATTCCCCATGTTATTGGTTAGGTAAGTATTCTCATAATCCATAACCTAGTTTGAAAATTCATTTTTGCCTCCATGTAACTGATACCTATTGCGCCTCTATAAACATCATTAATGTTTAAAATTGGGAAATTCCAATTAAAATATACTATTAGCAGGTCGGTTACTGATTAACCATCTGTCACATTTTAATTTATATTTCTTTTCAAGAGAAGATTCTTTTCAAGTCCTAGCTAAATATCCTAGAGATGAAAGTTAAAAGTTTTGAAATGAACCTTTTACATTGATTGCTGAGTCCGGGGGAAAGGCTCCCAACAAATTGGCTGTCTGATATTTTTCACCTAAATTTTTAAAACAATTTCTACTCTTCTTTTTAAATACTGAAAACATTTTTTTTTTTTGTACTAACTTTAGCAATATAAAAAAATATTGGAGTTAAAAGTAAAAAAAAACTGTTCTTGTTATATAAAAAATTTATTATTATTGTTAATAATATAGAAATGTATCTTTATTATACCACTTTACTATTAATCAATCAGATTAGATTATTAAGATATTAATATTGCTGATAAACGATTTTTCTTGATATTACTTTATTAGTTATAGTTAATGTTAACATTAAATTTTAGCTCTATAATTGAGATATTTATTTTCATAAAATCTATTATGACAATAAACTCTATGTCTAGAGGTTGAATTTAAATGTGCTATAAAAAAATAACAATCAATGTGATTTCCAAAAAGGCGTACTATAAGTTACGCATATTATACGGATAAGAAATACACACTAAATTAAACATTTTTTCGGGAAATAAACTATCACATTAATTAAGGTTATTTTTAGTATTAGTACCAACTACAATTATAGTAATCGCAACTAATAAACAGAACAAATTTGAGTTTTTTAAAAAGTTTTAATTAAGGTTTAGATATTTTCATCAGTTACGGAAATTTGAAGAGGAGGGAACGGGTAAAAGATAATGAAAAGCAAAAGAAAGAAGTGTTTAAGGAACAAGCGGAAACAGAAAAGAAAAGAAACAGTGAAGGAAAAAAAATTAATGAAGTAAGATTACACTAAAACAGGAAGAGTAAACTAAAAAATTTCTTTTTAAAAATTTCAATTCTTCACTTATAACTTCAAAGCAACAATAAAATAAATTCAGTAATATATCCAGAATATATTCTTAAAATATAAAACGAGATCTTCTACTGACCGTAAAATACTCCAAAACGGCATTAGCGATGTTCCGGATGTCAAATATTTTAAAGCTCTAGTTTACAACACTATGTTATTGTGTTTCATAATAAATATTATTAATATTAATATTTCTTCAAAGCTTACAATATTGTGAATAATATAATTTAAGTCCTCAAAAGGGAATTAGATTAAGTAAATTTATCATAAACAACACTAATAATTTTTATAAATTTTAAAAAGAGTACTTAGTGTAAAGAAATAGTGGTGCATTATGTATAAAATAATAACTTTACTGAAAATGCCTACTTTGTCTTACAAAAGAGATGAAAATACCCAAAACAGGTTAGTGACCTGTTTTGGTGACGGGTCTAAGACCTTACAAGCCAGGTGTATTTCTAAAGGGGGCTCAATAATTTACTTTTAAGATAATAATATGTTCTGGACAGTTTTAATTATTCAAATGGAAATAATTTTTTTAAATTATTTTTTATGTTATTATTAGATGTAGTTATTAGGGAGCGGAATGGCTAAGCGATAGAGGACTGAGTAGCAATGCCAGGCTTCCTGGTTCAAATCCCACTATAGGCAAGACTTTTATTTGGCTGCGGGAAATGGATCATGTAGGATCTAGGATCCTCCTGGGGCTCACCCGGGCTCTATAAAATATTATAATAATAGGGTACCCAAAATAAGGGGGGGAATCTGGTGGTTCAGCGTGATCTAGGACAAGTCACCTGCTTGCAGGACCGTTGTCCATGAAACAGTACAGTCTCTACCATGTACTGAAACCCGTTCAAGGGTTGGAGTGGTACAGGATTTTTTTTTTTTTAATAATGGAGTTCTGTGTTGGTTTTGTATAAATTTCGAAATTGGGGATTATATACCCTTTCATTTTGCATTAATTATTTTAAATAATAATCAGCAAACTGTAATAAAGCAAAAAAGTTAACAATCTTTATTTTCATTTGTATTAGCTTTATCTATGTTTCAATAAAAAAAACAGTTTCCCATTAATTTTTTTTCGATTAATACTTTTATATATTTCGATAATTGAGAAACACCTTATGCATCATTTCCTTCTTGCTAAATCTAAATACAGGTTGTTTTCTCGAATTAACTCTTCTTTTTATTAAATTAACTCATAATGATCATTAATCGACTAAAATTGATCTAATCATCATTCCTATTGTAAGTAGACTTTTAAATTGTAATAATGCACATTTGCATCCCTATTAAATATTTTCGTAAACTTCAAATAACTAATATATTCGAGTAATATTTTTTCCACTTAAAAGCTATGTTATGAATACTTTTTGATTGAAATCGCTTGTTACAATTATTTAATTAAAAAATGCTATAACAGTTTCATAATGTATTAAGGCACACATACATATATATATGCATATTATAAAACAAAGTCCTCGGACGCATTTGTTCGCGGTAAACTCAATGCGGTTTTCACCAATAGATAGAATGATTTACCAGGAAGGTTTAGGTATATAATTTGTCGAGGTTTTGTGTAAATGGGTTGGAACATCGATGGGTTTCGCCGAAGACGCTGCCTAATCCAGTGAAATTATCTAACGTGCAAGATAATGAATTCGTATATAAAGAAATACTTGGTTTTGTTTTTATTTACTCCAATCAGACAGAACTAGTGAGCCCCATCACTAAATCCCCCACTCCTTGTATCTAAGTAATGTTCAGAAAATTTAATGTCCTGAACAACCCTCTCTTAAAATGCGCCTAGTGCAGTAAAAGAGATACTACGTATCATTATTAACATGCTATTTTTTCAAATATTAATAAAAGACAAAGGAGTTAAGAGAGGAAAAAAAAATGTTTTTATTTTCTCCAATCAGAAAGAACTGTTGAGCCCCATCACTATACCCCCCTCCTACCATCTAGTTAATCTCAAGAAAATTCAATGCACACTCCTCTCTTGAAATGCACCTGGTGCAGTAAACGAGATGCCATGTATCATATTAATATGTTATTACAAGGGAAATTAATTCTAAAACGATAGTAATTAGGAAAATGACACTGAATAAAATGATATGAATTTACTAAGCCACAGTATAGTTCTTCTTATATCTTTGTCGTTAGATTACGTTATGCTATCCTTATCTGTTTGTGATGGTATGCTATAAGAATCAATTTCTCCAGGACGATAAAAATGCTGCAAGATCTGCCATAATTTAAAAGGCTGAAAAAACTTTAGGGGTCAGAAATCTCATAAACCTCAAGCTAATAAGAACTTCGAAACAAATTAAAGCATGGAAAAGTATTCCAAGAACCTTGAAAAAAAAATCGTTCATAGAAACCTGCCAATTAGAGAATTTCTCAGCATTAATTCAATAGAATATTTTGATAATCATTGAGAAAATACGAAAAAAATATTTCATGATTAATACTTTCCTGTTGAACTCAATATTTTCTCAAATGAAAAATAAAATATTCTTTATAATTATTCTTGTATGTACAACAGTGGATGTACAAGGACCTACAAATGAAGCGAAATAAATTTTAAAATAAAGTATAAAAAATAGTATTTTGTCAAAAATGGCATTCGCGAGTTTATAGTATGATTCAAGTTTATTAATATATACGTAAGAATATTCCAAAACCTATAGTTGTTATTTGACCAAATGAGTTACCAAAAAATCATTAAGTAATAAAATGTTCAATTTTGGTGAAAAAATAACTGCATTATATATACTATCAAGAGCAGTAATTACAGATTAATTAAAATCAATTATAGATTTTCGGGAGTTTAATTAAATTTCTACAACATTTAAGTGAGCTAGAGGCTTAGACTCTAGTGACGCGGCTGTAGAGAAACGCTGGAATCTCCTGGAAGAACGCTCTTCCATCCAATGTGTAGGTGCAAAGTTTTGTTCACAGTTCAGAGTTTCTTCCTTTCCTGGGGAATATTATAAACATTGCATAAAAGTGTGGCTGGATTTATTTTTTATCATTCAATTAATTAAACTTTATTACTATTATCATTTGATATAATTTAAAATTGTTTTTGATAACGAATTCCACTAATCTACAGAAGTTTTATCTAAAGCAGTAATTATTTTAAATAACTGAACTTTAACAACAAGGGTTCTCGGGATTTTTTAATATATTTTCAACAATTGTAACCAACATAACTAAACAGCAATACAAACTTTAAAAAAAATTTAAATAATCTAAAACTGAAGCAGAATAACCATTAAAATAGTTAATAACTAATATTACCATTTTACTCAAAGTATTAATTACCGCGCATTCCGCTAGATGGTCCTAGCCTCTGCTGCTAATTTATAAGACCGCCATGGAGTTGTGCCAAATTTTCTGTATCTTGTTTCCTTATTTCACTAATGTTTAATTTTCTATCTACTTATTTCCACTTGTGATGAACACGACTATAGTCCTGAGTATGGTTTATTATTTTTTTTCTCAATAAAAATTGTTATCCCGCTAAATTAACTGAAAACAAATTATTCCCTAGAGTACACAGGGGATGGGTACGATTTGAATTGCATATTGGAAGTAGGCTCCAGACCGACATTATTGGTTATTTTATACCGAATTAATGTCCGCCGTTGCTGTCCTTGTTCGATTCAAAGTTATTAAATATACCTCTTTAAACATTTTAAAAACTTAAAAATTTTAATTTTGACGTTGCTGCACATCGTTTAAAACTTCTGTACAAAAACGTATATTCAATTACAAATACATATGTAAAAACCGTTACATATAGGAAGGTTATGTACGAGAGTTGATATTGCAATCTACACTTACTTAGAAAATATTTAACAAATTTCCAATGTTGACATGGAAATGGTAGTAAGTTAAAGAAAAAAAATAATTTTTTTCTTATTTCATAGAAAAAGTGGTGATTAATCATGCTAATATGATAGAAAGAGGGATAAGTCTAAACTGGGTGTGGATTAGTTTGTATGAATGGTGGTAGCTATTATTTTCCACTTGAAACTTTTTAGTTGTCAGAACAGTTTTTGCTTCTGTAAAATTACTACCATTTCCATGTCAACATTGGACATTTATTAAGTATTTTCTATATTATTGCTTTTCCATGCCAACGCCTAAAATATTATATCATTATATTGCAAACAAGAATCTTAAATGCGGTTTATTCAGGTATGTTTCCATCTGTTTTTTAGTATTAATTCGTGTTATTTGCTACTACTTCGATTTAACACTAGAACTACGAAGATTTACCATATATATACCTATTTCTAACAACCGGTCAAAATGACCGGTTTGCTTGTTTAATTAGACGAAATAGTAGAATTCAAGATATAAAACTATACATTCATAATATAATTTAATTTTAAATAAAATAAAATATATTTCATTCAAATATTGTAATTACATAACATAATGAGTAGTATCAACATAGCATAGAGAGTAGTGCGTGTTGCAACTTGCAACTATGCACGGCAAGCAAGAATACTTAATTGAAATTTAATATATTAGATATACACAAATTTAAACATGATAAATTGAAAACGTAGAATTTTTGAGCACCGGGAATTTCCCGGAATTATAAATGTATACAAATTTCGGGAATGAACAACATGTTAATTACATAAACAATACTTAACAAATGTCCAATGTTGACATGGAAATGGTAGTAATTTTACAGAAGCAATACACATTCATGATATTTTCATTACCGGATCGTATATTTAGGTATAACACATAGATATCTCTGAAAATCAGAAGCGTAAGAACGAAATAATTTATACTATTATTGTATAACAAATTTAATAAAAATCATGACATTATCGTAAAATAATAAATAATATTTAAAGAGGAAATGTTATAAATAAATGACGCAACCGGTCATTTTGACCGGTTCGTAGTTCTAGTGTTAATAAACGTTCAGATATTGAAAGGTTTAAATTCAGATTCTTCTTCTTTACAAGATAAAATATTGAGTTACATATATAATGGTAAATAGCTATTTCCAATATCGCGATTCTATTCGTAATCTCCTACCTCCATCAGATATGAGATTACATTGATTTTCACTTCGGTATTCAAGAGTGCTCCAGATTCAGAGTATTTGTTTAAGATTCCGAAACTTGTAATTCAATTTGATTTAACTGACGTGAACAACACGATATTGGCCAGTCGATCATACATTTTTCAATGACCATAAACTCTTGTGTTAAAATCATAATGCCTTTTGAACTTAAGGATGGAAAGCTCAGTGAATAGAGTGGCGAGTTGACATGCTCAAGATTCGGGGTTCAAATCCAGCTAAGGCTCCCTAAATTTTTTAATCTTCTAACAGCTACGAATTGACCCGTGGACTTAACAGGACCTTCTGCGGCTCAAGCAGTTTCTTTAAAGTGGCTACCCTTTCAATCACTGCCCTGCACAGCCGTTGTCCTAGAAACGGTATAGTCCCTACCATGTACTGAACCCAATGAACTTGGGATGTAATAGTAAGGATTTTTTCTACTTTAGAGGGAGAATATGATTTAAAATAATAAAGTGTAATAAATAGTTAAAATAAATTATTAACACTAATGATGATTATCAGGTATTATTCATGTCACACTATGATGCATATGTTGTGGAATATTGTACGTACACGAATCGTGGTTGTGTGTAATCAATCTACTAGTTAGATTGCGTACTGTGTGTATATATATAGCGAATGATCGATACCCGCCCAAGTAAATAATCATAGCGCGGGATTACCTATTATACATATTAATACAATATAGACTATTATCCATTTATTTTAGGCACTGATTGTTTAAATGTATCTCATTGCAAACAGGATTTATCTGTTAATAAAAACAGAAGAGTGAAATATTTTTAGAATAATTAATAATAACCTTTTATTTTTACCAATGATGCTAGATATTTATTTATAATAAAATGCAGAATTGATTTATTATGAATTTTTAGTTTAATATACGCCAGTTACTTACATTGGTTAAAAAGTACCAGTTTTTAATAATTCAATAATCATCTGTTTACATAGATCTATTGGGTTGTAACATATGAAATGTCAGTGAAGGTGTAAATTTAAATTATTAGCAAAAAAATTATTAAACAATACTTTCATTAACCAAAATAGGATCCTTCACATTCAATACACTTCTCCCAACGTGAAACAAGCATTTCTGTCCCCGCTCTGTAGAAATTCGGTGTCAAGGAAGAAGCGAAGTCTTGGAAGGCCAGTTTCAGGGCATTTTCGTTGTCTTTTTTTTTATCTAACCACTGTCCAGATCTCCTGCGGTTATCCTATAACACCGACTTTCATCGCAGGTGATCAAACGATCCAAAAAAGGCTCATTTCTGTTTCGCAACAGAAGTGAGGAGTACGTTTTCAATCGGGTGAGCTGCTGGGTCTCGGTTAATTCATGTGGTCCCATATTTCCAGCTTTTTTGTTTTACCAAGCTCCTTAAGGTGTCTGGAAACAGTCATGACATTTGTTTCAAGTTGGGAACCTAATTCACTAGTGGTTTTGGGAAGGGCCCGCTTCGACCAGCTCTTTCAACTTTTCTTTGTCCAACTTAGTCTTCGGCCTACCACGTTCTTTGTTGGTAAGGTCATAATCCCCAGACCGAAATTTTTCATACCAACAGAAGATTGTTCTTTTCCTCACTGTTTCATCACCGTAAACAATATTAATGCTTCGGAACGCCTCCGTGACGCTATGGCCAAGTTTAAATTCGTAGAGAAAAATTATACGAATATTCGCGGAAGGCATAATTTTATTCTTATCTATTTCACTTTCAAAAGGAAAAGTAAGACTGATTATGAAAAAGGGATTATATGATCTTTCAAACGGTATGCATAGCATAATTGTTTGTGTACAAATAATCTAATCCCTAATGAAAAGAAAACTGTAAATAAACGAAACTGACATTTCATCCGTTACGACCCAATTTAGCAAAATGAATTTGTTGGAGGCATATTCCTTAATTTGAAACCAAAAAAAGTTTCAGATACATACTTTTAATCCTTTAATAAGTTAGGGAATATTGACAGAAAATTTACATTCCAGTGTTTAATATTGGAAAAACATTTTTTTTAATGAATTAGCAAATGGAGATGTAATAAGAGAAGTTACAGAGAGATAAAAGGAAGCTCAAAAGAAAATGGTTAGAAAATAACAAAATATTTAGATTTATTTATTTCATATATTCTTGGGCAAATTAACGTTTAATCAAGAATTTTGTTCAAAAAGTACTTAATAACCTATAAATATATCTCATATTATCATATTATTAATAATTATTGATGTTATTGAAAACTAACTGATAACTTAATTTACTAAAATCAGTTAGTAAATTATTAAAATCAGTTAATTAAAAGTAACCAGCATACCTAAAACCAAAAAAAACCTATTAATATATACAAGTTCTAATTCTGTGAAAATTTTTATTTTTAAGATCCAGTAAAAATTATTTGCCTTCACTTCATTGTATTGACCTTAATACATTAAATGAAATTAGGCAATAATAAATAAATAAATAGATGACAGCATTTATTTTTACATATTCAATCTAAAATACTAATTTGAAAATTTTGCTATTGAATTAAAAAAAAGAACATTGAAGCTTGTCCCTCCAATTTTTTAAAAAAAATTTAAATTTCATGATAAGATTACGTAACATAATCTCAAAAAAAACCCAACTCAAAACCCCATGTTGTAGATAAGTAGATAAGTGGGAGAAGGTAAACATGTTCTTGAATATGAATGAAATCGTGCATTCCATTCATTCATAATATCATAATCTCAACTGTAAATGAAGGAGAAATATCACAAATATTAATTGAGTAAAGACATATGCTGCATAAAACATACTCTAAAATAGATAAATTTAGAAAGAATAAGATATATCTGTAATCAAAAGTATTAAATATATCTATAATAATAAAAAGTCCATGATAATTTAATCTAATTAATTTTTTATTTTATTATCAGATAAATAATTTAACCTTTTACTAAGTACTCTTTGCAATTAAACTTAACCCATTAACAGCATTTATAATTTTAAATTTTGTAAACCACTACATTAATTAGCAATTCGTTAGTTTTAATAACATTGATATATGTAATATATAATAATTAATACATAAAAATTTTTATTTCTTTTATCACCGTTGAAAAATTCCAACGAAAAACCTTAAGTCTCCAAACTAAAACAGAAATAGAAATTATCTGTCTAATATTTCGCCCATTCAGGCATCCTCAGGGTAGAAAGAGAATAACAGCAAAACAAAACATGAATAATGCACCCAAGAAACATCCCACCACCTCCAAGGCTCAAATGCAACTAATCATTTGTTTAGTCATTCGATTAGTTGCATTTGAGCCTTGGAGGTGGTGGGATGTTTCTTGGGTGCATTATTCATGTTTTGTTTTGCTGTTATTCTCTTTCTACCCTGAGGATGCCTGAATTGGTGAAATATTAGACAGATAATTTCTATTTCTGTTTTAGTTTGGAGACTTAAAGTTTTTCGTTGGAATATTTCCACGGTCTTAACGTTTATGTAAGGTCTCTTTTTACTTTTCAATATTAGTATATTTTTTTACGTATTTATTTCTAATATCATTTTCTACAATTCACAAAAGTAATATAATACAAGCTGTACCAAACAGATCAGTTTCAAACTTCAAAAACCTTGGACAAATTTAAATAAATCTATACAGAATCACATATACAATGAAAGAAAAAATTATACAAAAAAACCTTCTACAGAATTAATCACATAAAATATGACTTACATATATGATGTATTCATTGTTCCAGCGCCATGGTTTTACTTCATTGCGGCGATTTGAAAATTATTACATTATTAATCTTATAGAATATTATAACATATTTTTTCTATGGCATAAAGCTAATTTCTTTAATTGTGACATGTTAAATACGATCCAAAATTTTTGTATTTAGATTAAATTTATATTCACGCGGTTATTAATTAATTAATTAATTAGGAATAAGATTGAGAAAATCTACAAAAAATTAGAAAAATGTCCGCATGTCTATAAATCCTTCTCTATTGAGTTTATATCCAATGGAGAAACAACAAAAATTCGTTTGACCAAATTTGTTTAAATTTTTTACTACAATAGGAATGCCAAGTTTGAAGATTATTAATGTCCATTAATTATATATAAAATAACACAATAATGTCTAAAATTACAAGACATAAGAATTCTGAAGTACAGCAGAGGAAGATCGTAAAAAATAAATAAAATTCTCGAATTAAGATAGATGTGAAGCGATACTGTTTAACCATAATAATACCTCCAAGGAATGTATTATCGATTTATAAGTTACGAATTTTTGGAAATTTCCTATAGACGACAAGATAGATCCTATAGGATCGCCAATTTTCAAGTTTATATCTCACCTAGTTAGTAAATTAAAATCCTACAGGCGAATGAATGAAAGAGACAGTTTGACTGAGTGAGAGATTAAGTTTAAACAAGAATCTGCATAGTATTCTTATTCGAAATATTCCAAGGGGCTTTCTAAACACAAAATGATTTTTATAGTAAGTAATAGCCGCTTCTATGGTACATACATTTAAAATAGATAAAATATATAAAAACAATAATTAAAATTATATAATAATAAATAAAATATACCTTCTTTGACCTTTAATAGATATATTTCTGTTTTTTTTTGTTGTTTTTTAAAGAATATCACTTTGGTTTAATCATATGTAGTACCTTATGTACAATGTATCCTGAATGAACAAACTTAAATGAATAGAATTAAAGCCAATCGATGTATCATTCAATTAATTAATAAAAAAATTAAAAGGATGTAACCACGGTATCCTAAATAATATAATAATATACTAGCTTAATAATAAACCTCTTCTCATTAAGGTAATTAGCAAATGTAAGGGGATCAGTTAAGAAAAAAAAGATAAAAAACTGATCTACTAACAGAGAGTATTTTCGGCAGCACTTTCACCATCCTTCCTTTCCTTGCCATTACTTTCACAACTACTTTACTTTGTGTTATTCACTTAAGGTTCTTACAGAAAATCTTTGCATAAGAAGTAGAAAAAGAGTTTAAGGAAGATTCAAATTATGAAAATGCTAATGGTTGAACAAACTTATAAAGGTATTTAAAGCCCTAGATCTGTACAATACTTTAAATACTGATAAATAATGATATTGGATCTTAAAGAAAACACTTTCATATCTTTCACTGCGAAACGTAGACGAAACCTGAAGATCGGATCTCACCAATTACCTCTTGTACTACAACGTACAGATACATAGAAATAGAAACGTAGTACCTACTCCGTGTAGTTCTGCCGGGAATAGCGTCTGGTTTCCCAGATGAGAAGTAGATCTAAGGATAGTGTAAGAAAAGGAATTAATGTATTCGTGCACCTACTGATTCTAACTGCCATAATCCGTGGATCTAGACCGATCAGTCACTGTCCTTGAACCATTCTACGTCGGTGGGAAGGAAATTCCTAGATAAGCCTAGAGAGGATTATATGAGACATTTTATGGAAATCGTGATTCATAACAAAGTGAAGTTGGGTGATGTCAGAGTAATAAACGTCTGTAAGAATCGCGCAACTAGAGTTTAAATCACCAAAAGACAGACATCATTACAAATGTATAATTACTTTTAAATGGCCTAGGACTCCATCTGGACAAACGTCTCACTTGGAATCCTCATATAAGACTGAAAAGACAATAAACTGCTCGACGTTTTCCCCTACTTCAACATTTACTGGACAAATGTTCTAAGATCTCAATTAATTACAAAAGACTCATTTACGTGACAGTCATCAGACCTATTTGGACATACGGAGTTGAGCTTTGGGGCTCTAATAAATCATCCAATTCATCTCGTATCCAATTCTTACAATCCAAAATCCTCGATGCTCCTTATTATGTCACAAACAAACTCATCCATCATGATCTTAATATCCTATATGTTGCTGATTTGGCCCAAACTAGATACCTATCCTTCCATGACAAGCTCCATACACACTTGAATCCGTTAGTCTCTCAACTTGCTTCCCATACTATTCCTGATAACCCTCCGAGGCGTCTGAAAAGAAGATGGCCTCGAGACCTTCTACCATAGAACTTAATTGGAGTGCTACCGATGGGTAGTTTCTCCACAAGTGTTTTTTGTTTTTATGTAATTTGTTCATATTAGCAAATTTACTTGTTGTAATATTATTACAGTTGTAAATATCAATAAATTGATCTAAAAAAATACCTTTTAAATGGTGGTATGGGACCAATAAACGTCAAAATTTAAGCCTTTATTAATATACGTATCTAATTGCAATTCTAAATATCTCTGCCACCATATATTACAAACATCGTCACCCTAATTATAAAACCTTGTAACTTCATTTTGTATGGTTGTTTAAAAAAAAATTTTGAATAAACTCCTTAAGTGAATACGTAGATTAATCGTTAATATGTATTCTAGAATATAAAATATAACACCACGTAATAGTTCAAAGAATTTGCTGAAATTAAATTTACAAACATAACCTTTAAAAGAATGAAGTTACAAGGTTTTTATAAATTAGGGTATCAAAAGTGGTTACAATTGCGGTTATAAATTATCGGCTCCTCCAACTTTTTCTATTCACAAATTAAATAAGTTATCTGTCACAGCCGGATAAGAATCCGGTAACTTCCACTCAGGAACTTCCAAAAACAAATTTGGATTTTCAGATGACATATAGAAATTTTCACTTTACTCTGAGAGCCTTGTTTGTCAATTCGAACATTACCTAGACGATTCGGCATTGAATGGGTCAGGTCTAAAAAAGATTATTGCTTTTAAAGGTTGACCTCTAACCACTCTGGGACAAATGTATACAACACATTACCTGTCCTATCTCCTCATTACAATAGCACCCGGAAAGCGATATTTGGTTAAGAAATTTTCTCTTATGCAATCAGAGTGAGAGAAATTCTACCATTTTGAGAGCTGTACCCAGGGTTATCAGTCGTTCGGTTAACCGTGCTTTTAATAGATGGGGAAGTCATCAAGAAGATTAAATCATAACATTAAAATATCAGACTTCATAATAAAATAACCTCTAGATAATTTTTTTTTTGTGTAATAAAACAATCAGTTATTTTGTTAATGACCCAAATTTGCAGTACGTATTTATTAAATAAACAAAGTTTTAATTTGTATTTCAGATTGCACTTTATTGCTTTTTGGGGTTAGTGATCATTATTAGCTCCTTGAATAAAAAAAATTAGATTTTATATTTTACTTTTTTTTCCAAATATTTAAAACTAAAAATGATTACCTGAGTGACTCAAGTAGATCGTTAGGCAACCTATTACGTCAAAATTGTCAGACTTTCTTTTATCTATTTATAATTTTATTTATTTAATTATGCATATAAAATATACATGATCCTTTTTAGGGAGCACTTTGGATATCGTGAAGTTATTTTCTCGTGTTTAGAGTTTAAAAAGTCTGTTAATATAAATCTTTTTTTATTTTTATCTAGTACCTCCGTAAGTAGTTGCTGAGCGTTAGATCCTGAGTTTTAATCACGCTATGGTAGATAAATTATTTAATTTTATAACTGCAAAAGATCAACTCTGTGAAATCAGATATGCCTTATTTAATATACTACAACCAGAATATTACAAATATAAAATTGGACAAGAGTTGTACAACATGCTTTAATAAAAACTGATTTCGCATTATTACTAAATCTCGCTTTAGAAAAATGGTTTATATCATAATTTTAAAATTGTACAATACTTATTTAATATAAACACGTTTCCATGTGCATAATCGTAGTTTTTATACGTTAAATATTACATTTTTAATTTAAATAACATTGTTTTCAATTTTCACCTTAAACTTATAAATCTGTTTTCCTTTTATAAGGAGACGCGAATGTTCCATGTTATAAATTAAGAAAAACATTTTAATGACAAAGATAAAAGTTGTGATGGGATACGGCTCGTTACACCAGTTGCTAATGTTGTCTTAAAAAGCTATTGTCTTACTGATAAAGTACACATTCTATAATTAGTCTTTACATATTCCTATCTTTATACTGGATAACTGGTTAATGTTCGCTCTATTTTTGGCAGAGAGTTAAGGTCGACTAAGCCATGATTTAAGTCCGCCTTAAGAACCTTGTAAGAACTTCGTTAAGCTTAGAAATTAACTGCTTATTTTTATATAATACCTCATACATTCTGCAACGAGTTTCTCGGTACATAATATGTTAATATGTTGTGTACATCAAATAAAATATTTTTACTCATTAAATTTGATTTCATTAAGTTAAATACAAATTATATTAATGAAAATCTATAGCTATATAAAATGACAATTTAGGGCAATTAATAAAAATGAATAAAATTGTTTTGAATAAAGATCGTTAAAAACTAATGGATTTTTCTTAGTAAATTAATAATTATGTAGTCCTTATAGTTTGTACACCCAGGTTATTGCGAAGTATCATGGGAATTTAGCTTGCTCAATTAAACAATATATTGTCCAATTTTTATCCATCGTTCTCTTGTCATTTTATTTAAATTATTTGTGTAACATATTGATGTTTGTGTAACATATGTGGATGACTTAGAGGTCAGTCAATGTAACTTCTTTATTTTTAATTCGATCCAAACATATAAGTAACTAATATTCATTTAATTACCACTAAATTATCTGTAGTGAATTAACTTTCCTTACTCAGATTCAGTAATTATTTTTCGGAGAAGTTCCAGGTTAGCTTGGAATTAAAACACGGAGATTCGCTTTAATCTGCGCTATTTACTTTAACACTTGCGTATGTTATTATAAAAGTGATACAAAAAGAGAAATAAAATAAAAAAATAAATAAAAAATAAAATGAATAAATTGTAATAATATATAATGACGTAAGCCAAAAAGATCCTAATTATAGTAATGTTCAATCAACATTCTTCCCCCTGTATACATTGCAAACTGCGAGAACACGGGGATATGGGATCAGTGAAAAGAAAGGATGTGTCTAACCGAGAGTCGAATCAGGGTGGTAGTTGGTAGAGTACCATGACTGAAACATTGGAGGACCCTGGTTCGAGTAACGGTCCTGGGCATATCTTTTCTATTCAAATAAAAATATGAATCTGGATAGTAAAGTATCTGTACTTGGGTTCGCAGACGATTTGGTTCTGCTGGATGCGGACGCGGAAACTATAAAACTAACTACAATATCGTGAATGATCGCTGGCGTTTTACTGAAATTATATCACAAGTCTGGGTAGAAACCTTGGTTTTCTATTTATAACGTATTTTAATTAAATGTGAATCAAGTTTAACATTTGTGTCAGATAGTTGGCATTTGATTTTGATTTCTTTCAGCCCAGTTAACCACAGGGATATTGGACCGACTGTAAAACGATCGATTTTTATGCCTGTTTACGACTTTCGTGTACGATTGGTTACCTACGGACCGTGTGTATCCTGACAAAACAGTGATAGACCCGAAATAAATAAAAATTACAAAAAATGAAGAACACAATACCATACTGCAACAAAGTACAAAAAGAAACACAGGTGATGGCTGTTCCTGGCAGGAAAGACCTACAGGAAGCCGTTCCCATGCTCAGGTAGAAGGGATAGGATGCTCTGAGTTCAGGTGCCACCCAGTCCCAAAAGACTCCACAAAAGTGGAACCTGCAGACAAGATAGCTTAGGTTGCAGGGAAGAAACAGCACACCAAATCATCTCAACCATTAGTTTTTTGTTCAACAAAATAAAATTCTATTTATTATTCATTTAAATTGCAATTTAATAATTATTAGAATGTTACCGATTTAGCCCATTCCAGATACCTATCATTCCACAATAAACTTCAAACCCATCCAAACCCACTAGTTTCCATCCTTGCATCCAATTCCATCCCGGACAATCCTCTTAGGCGTCTGAAGAGAAGATGGCCTCGGGACCTTCTATTATAGAACTTTATTAGAGTGCTGCCAGTGGGTAGTATCTGTACACGTCCTATCATGTATTATTTACTCTTATAGCAATTGTACTAGATGTATGTATTACAGTTGTACAACTCAATAAAATAATCAAATCAAATAAATAATATGGTAATTAGCGTGGATGATAACTTTGAGGGATGAACAAATTCGAAAATGAGATATCGCGGAGAATATTCTGTCCGAACGGAGACTACTGACGGATGCAGAACGAGAAACTACAGAGCATGTACTCTGTTGATTGAAGTGATAGTTTCGAGAAGCTTGAGATTAGCCTCTGATGTTTTTAGGCTTAGAAATGAACCGTTCCTAAAAATTTAATACGCGCTGGCCGATTTATAAGCGATCGAAGGACATACTGAGGCGTAGGTGGGAGATTCGCATTAAGACTGTTTGTAAACAGCAATTGATTTATCAGCATCGAGCCAACGGATTCGCTAAGCGTTTTATTATTCTTATAATCGTAAATAATAATTACGTTGTTGTCATATTTGTGAATACGTCGTTAGAAAGGCAATGCAATGTACAATCAATGCTCAAAAGTTAGAAGGCGATCACACACACTTCATCATTTCTCTTTTCATTAACATTTTCACTTAATCTAGAAATCAAACTTTATAAGAATTCATTAAGATATGCTCTTCTATATGTACCTCCTCTTTTCATACATCCCAGAGATGGAACCCCAATCTAGAGCAGATTTTAAAACAAGCTACAGCAGAAAATGGTGCGATCACAATAAAGAAGTAGATGGAATTGAGTAACTCCTTCCTGGTAAAAAGTTCTACACGTAAACGAGTCATTATTATTTAGGGTATCTCATCCACCTCCTCCAAAAAAACTAAAATAAAATAAAAATAATTTTCGGAAATTGTTTAGCCAACAATAATGCTCGCAGATAAAATATTTACCACTTTATAGAATTTCGAAGAAAAACTTGAAAAAAAATATATACAAATTTCATTACAAACCACTAAAGTCGTAAAAGTTCACCAAAACTAAATAAAACCACGCAAATGTGAGCTGTTAGTTGCCAATTCTGTAATATTTTTTTTTAAAAATGTATAACATTTTTTTTTCATATTTATTGTATCTAAATATTTTATGAAATTCTTATTTCCAGACATTGGTTGTCTCCTTTTCACCGATTATTCCTTCGCCAAAGAATTTAAAGTTCCGATTCATAAATGCTTTATCGATAACGTTAAGTATTTAAATTTATCTTGATCATCGGAGAAATAGGAAACCACTGGCGTTAAATGAAAGTGAAATTAGTATTAGCGGTAACTGAAGAGGAACTGAAAGCCCAATTATTCTTCGCAAATTGCTCTCGCTCTTGTCCACAGATTTTAATTGCAATTTGCGGCTATCAATCAAACCACGTCATTATCAGTCATAGGCTTTTAT
Source organism: Arma custos (assembly GCA_037127475.1). Classification (NCBI taxonomy): domain Eukaryota; kingdom Metazoa; phylum Arthropoda; class Insecta; order Hemiptera; family Pentatomidae; genus Arma; species Arma custos. The sequence continues at coordinate 121,149,820 of CM073764.1, read as the reverse complement.
CAACATTATTCTACAATCTACTAAAGATATAATTTACGTTATATTAATTTTTAGGTTGCTAGAAATCATGAATGTCCAAAATAGGTCTAATGCTCTGGAAATAGCTACTCCCAAATTTTTTCCTCGGTTGTTGTGTTGTGTTTCGAGAGTGCATGAGTTTTCCCTTTAGATAAACAGCCAAGGTTGAGATAAGAGAAATGGCTTGTTATTAAGTTTCCTTGTTATGCAAGCAATTTAAACTGTCGAGTTTAGGATTTGAATATATGTAACGATTCAGGAAAATTTCACTTGAAAAGTTGACTTTGTGTTCATACAACTTCTTAATTAATATAATATACCACTCTTTTTAATTATAATAGTTATTAATTAATAAACGTTATTCAAAATTCCCTCACTAATAAAAATAACTTTCTCATTCCGTAGAAATATTTTAAAAAGTATAATCAACTAAAAATTCATATATTTTTATTACACTCCAAATACATGAATTATCTATCCAACATTATATTTATATTTAATTTTATTGCATGATTATCATTAGTTAGCATGAGACTAGCAAATTATTTCGCATTGTTAAGCGGAGGTAATTCACCTCTCACAGTTGATAGATAACAGGTAAAATATTTTATAGTAAAATAATATTATAATCCTAATTTATATTAATTACAAGGAAACCATCACCCCATTACTGATAAAAATGATTTTTTTTTTCGAATTTGTAAAAGTATGCTCAGAAAGATATTCGACATATTTAATTTATCTACATTTTATAGAAAGTTTTTTTTTTATTTATTCATTTTTTTATCCAATATGCATTTATTAAAGATAGTAGATATTTGGAATATTTATGGAATTGGTATGGTAGTGATATTTATAGGTAACAGCAAACGTGAAGGTGTGTCTTGTAGTCTAAAAATATTCTATGATAAAATGTCTTAATTAACATAGTAATTATTATGTTTTTTGTTTTAATGCCTAGAAGAAGACCATGTGAGCCTACTCGTTGGCTTCCCGATAAACACTTCTCCCTACTTAAGAGATTTTTTTTTTACTTCCATCCGGACCATTTTTGCTTCCTCAATGATTACATTTATTTTAAATCTTATAAATCAAAGATTTTTATTAATATTGAAATGTAAAAAGAGACCTTACATATATGTATAATAATAATAAGGTTAGATAAAAACAGCTGATAGATACTTCAGAAATTCAAAATTCAATATACACTCACCACACTTCAAAAAGCACAACAGGAAAAAATAAATAATAGCAAACAACACAAAAACTTAAGAAAAAAGACCATATGAAAAAATGAAAGTAAAAATGCAAGAAAAAAAAAATAACATTATCAAGAAACCATTTTGCATTTTTACTTTCATTTTTTCATATGTTTTTTTTTCTTAAGTTTTTGTGTTTGCTATTATTTATTTTTTCCTGTTGTGCTTTTTGAAATGTGGTGAGTGTATATTGAATTTTGAATTTCTGAAGTATCTATCAGCTGTTTTTATCTAACCTTATCCAGCTGGGGTCGAGTAGCTTTTCTTATGATTCATTAGTTGCATTTGAGCCTTCGAGGTGGTGGGATGTTTCTTGGGTGCATTATTCATGTTTTGTTTTGCTGTTATTCTCTTTCTACCCTGATGATGCCTGAATGGGCGAAATATTGGACAGATATTTTCTATTTCTGTTTTAGTTTGGAGACTAAGGGCTTTTCGTTGGAATGTTTCCACGGTCTTAACAAAGTTTTTTATGTTTAAAAAAGTGATTGATTTGCGAACATAAACTGGTAGTTCGAAGCCGAACGGTTAATTTAAGAAACTCCAATGTACGGTTCGGTAAAACATAACCATTCTAGCGCATTAAAAAAGAGTATAGAAACATAGGTTGTTCCAAAACGCGAAACTGAATAGTCTAAACGTTGGTTATATAATTGAAGTAATGGCTTTACATTAATTGAAATTTCCGAAAAGTCGAGAGGTATACGCCCAAAAGAGAGTTTCAGACCTAAATGGAGGGATTGGAGTAAGTTTACGGTTTTGAATCTGGGTGGTAATCCGTGGGCGGATGTTTCTAAACAGCAATCATTGGTACCTTCTTTGAATCTTAATTAAACACTACTTCCATGAACAAATCCTCTTATTAATATTATTATGTTTTCTTAAGTTCTTTGCAATAAAAGAATGGTACTTATTTTTCTCAAGCTACGAGTCCTCCACTATGCAGTAGTGGAGGAAACAATAGTGTTCACGAACGGATACACAAACTGAAGTAAACCCAAGATCGTGCTGCACACTTCTCTGTCTTATAGCTTTCTACTGTACACCGTAGGCAGTACTGGAGCAATAAGAGTGGAAATGTATGCCATATTATAATGCATTTAACATAAAATATTATTTAAAAATTCATGGTTAGTTTTAAGTTATCGAAAAAAAATTTCGATGGTGTATTGGTGATTGAAAAGAGAAGATCTTTCTTAATCCTTTCTTTTGTTGATGTTTTACATTTAGCGTCCTTTCCTGCTTCTGTTATTCTTTTTTCGTCTAAGTAAAATTATAACTTTTTTGGTATTGATAAACTGGTTGTATTGCCATCTTGTTTTACCGTAGTAAACTCAGGATATAATGGCTAATGATCACCGGTAAGGTCTTAATGATTTAATTATCACAATTCCTCAAGGCAGTAACCTCGGCCCAGTCCTCTACACAGTTTATACAGCTGACATATCAACCCATTCTAATACTATCCTTACTACGTACGTGGATGACACATGTCTATTGTCAGTCAACACTGATCCAGTTATAGAATCCCATATTATTGAACATTTATCCCATATTATTCAATATTACACTGACCTTAAAAAATGGTGTCAAAACTGGAGGATTAAAATAAATTCCCACGAATCCCGTCAAATCACTTTTACCCTCCGTCGTAAACCAATCCTGTCCTCCCGTATCGTTTAATAACATCCCGCTGAATCCTGTAGAACAGGTCCGGTACTTAGGACTACACCTTGACAAATGATTAACTTGGAATCCTCATACTAGACTGAAACGACAAGAAACAGCTCGCCGTTTCAGGCTACTTCAACATTTACTAGACAGACGCTCTAAGATCTCAATAACTAACAAAAGACTTATATACATGACAATCATTAGATCCATCTGGGCTTACGGAATAGAGCTTTGCGGCTCCACTAAATAATCGAATTCCTCTCGTATTCAATCCTTACAATCCAAAATCCTTCGTAAACTTCTCAATGCTCCGTACTTTATAACGAATCTAAGTAATCCATAATGAAATTAATGTCCCATTTGTTGCTGATTTGCCCCGAACCCGATATCAATCTTTTCATGACAAACTTCATTCCAAGTCAATCCCCAAGTTGTTTCATACCTAGCAACCTCTTCAATTCCTGATAATCCTCCAAGGCGCCTGAAAAGAAGATGGCCTCGTGATCTTCTAAGTTGAACTTATTATTTGATTACTACCACTGGGTAGTTTCTCTAGTTGTCTTGTCATGCCAATGTATACATCCATTATATTTACTTGATCTATTCTGTTATACAGTTGTAAATTTCATTAAATAAGTTTTAAAAAAAAATTGTTACAATCACACCTAGTTTGTAATAAAAGTGGCAGTTTATTTTTATTTTTAAGGTGTTCAATCTTAAAGAACAGAGAAACTAGATCGAATTTATTTAAATTTATAATACTGTTTTTGGTCATGTATGGAATATTGATAGTATTTTATTTTTTTCTTGCTTATATTTTTTAAAAATAAAAATGCTAAAGATATTGTGATAGAAAAATGCAGTTGAAAAACAGATCTCAATGATTTTTTAAAATATTTAATTACATTTTTTTAACAAATCTCGATTGTGGTAAAGTATTCCTCACCCATCCTCTCTGAAGTGGGTTTCCTCAATTGGAGCCAAATCACTTCCTTGCACAACCCAATGGCTTAGCAATAGTCTGGCCCTTACTTTCTTCTAAATCCAATATACTTACTTCATTGGTTGTTGTGTCACCGATTAAAAAAAATGTTAAGATTTTATTTATTTTTTTTTTTATTAGGCTTAGATTATTTGGACTGTGTGGTAAAATACCCTACCAAACCAATTAACTGAAGATCGATATCAGTCAGTCGACCAATCTCATTAGGATTGATACGTTAAAAGACTGAGTTCCTGCCAAAATCCCCGAAACTCAAAATAGACAAATTGAAACAATAAGAATTTTAACTGTTACATTAAGACGAAATCTTTTAAAATTATTTTTTTAAAATTATTTTTTTCCTCTATTCACCTAATACATCTAAAACGTTTTAAAAACTACACAGCTGTTGAAGAACGGACTAAGAGATACCCAAATAGACACACTCCACACTAATATATGGAAGGGGTGAAAAAACACATCACATTCATCAGGCCGCTACATCACACCACTAACCACATGCGTCTCACTCATTCACATATGTACACAATTTACTGACAAATGCCGCCATTCTATCCTTGCTTTTACGACAAACATATACCAGGCACCCGACTCCTTAGCAACAAAAATTAAGATTTTTTAGTAAATAAAAAATGGCAAAATATGAAAAAATATATATTAATTATTCGAGTGCAAGTGTAAAATTTAATCAAGCACAGCCTTGGTTTCCAGAAATTGTCCATTCTGGCATCGTCTGGACATATAACTAAAAATATTTTCACACCAATGAAGATTCAATTCATCACATCTTGCATCAACCGTCCTTGGACGCATACATAGCAATCTCACTCGATGAAGTTCAATAAAATACTCTATTTTATTTTACTAAAATCACATCAATAAACTAGAGCCAAAAGCTCAAAAAGAAACACTATTATTTATTATAATGCAATTGGGAAAAAACCACAATGTAAAGCCTTATGTTTCAAATCCAGTAATACACCCACTTACCGGTCGACGTTTCGCCTATTGAGTCATTATCAAGACACCAAAAACAAAAAAGGGGTTTATGTGAATTACATCTCGAAGAAGATTGCACAAAAGATTGACATTTCGGTATATTATAAAACAGAAATTTGAACCAATATTATTCGGAAACGTTAAATATTTTAAAAGAAAAATTTGGCTAACTTTGCTAATATGTATAAATTTATATAGGTTAGTATTACTTGATATGTTTTGTGGATCAGCCGATCCTATAACCTTCCCAGCTGGTTGCGTATTACCTTCTTTTCAGCTGTATGGTGAACGTCTTGGTGGTGGGGTGCTGTCTCATGTTTGGAGCCTGTGTGGGCTGTTGATCGTTGGGATGTATTGCACCTTTTTCTTCGAGATGTGATTCACATAAACCCCTTTTTTGATTTTGGTGTCTTAATAATGCCTCAATAGGCGAAACGTCGACCGGTAAGTGGGTGTATTACTGGATTTGAAACATAAAGCTTTGCATTGTGTTTTTTCCCAATTGCACTATTTTTTTTTTACCGACCAAAAGAGAAATTATGACCGGTAAAAATTAAAAGAGCACATGATAATAACGCAAAAATACTTCAATTTTACGCTTCAAGCCCAAATTATAAGATTGGTTAGTTTAATTATTTGCAAAATATTTTATATTTTCCAGGAAATATACGTAGGTTGTTCCAGAGTTAACTAAGAGACATTAACTGGAATGAAATCAATATTGTCAGGTATTTAATCAACGGTTGCATTCTCTTATATCTATCTCTCAATCCCAAGAATTGCGGCCTCTCCTAATCAACAATCTATTCAAAAATCCGATAGTCTATAAAAAAGAAAAAAAAAGAGGAGAACAAATTATGAAGAAATAAAAATCAGCAATATAAAAATATCAACATAATTGACGGGTTTGTGTTATTTAAATTTGCTTAAAAATATTAAATGAAGAAATGATTGATGATTGACGAAGAATTTACTTACTAATAATAAGAAAAGTTATTTATATTGCTAGCAAGGTAAGGCTAAATAGTTTCAGATAATTATCAAAGTTTATAAAAACAAAACAATATCAACAGTGATATTATCAGAATTGATCAAATATAAATAAAGCACTCGAATATGTAAAATAATTGATAGGAGTTATTAAATGACAATAAATAAAGAAGGATCGTGATATATATTAAGGTCAAATAGTAAAGTAATAAACGAGAATTTATAATAAAATTTGCATTACATAAAAAATAATATGCGATAAATAAATTTGAAATCAATAATTTCGGCATGTAATTAATGAAAATTATATTATAAATTAAAATTAAGAATTCTATTGACGGATTTTTTGTTTATTTGTTTAAATTATCTAAGAAATAGCACATGAAAATATGTATGAATAGATGAATATATGTAAGAAAAAATTACAAAATGAAATTAAGGAGTGCTATAAAACTTTATATAATTTTGAAGACAGAGTTATATAACCAAACATTATTACATTTTTTGAGGAAGAAAAACACAGTAAATTTAGTCAAAATAAATATGAAAAAGAAGGAAGAAAATATTTAATGTTGAGATAACTTCGAGTCAAGAACCGACTAAATAAATATCAAAAAGAATTCAGAGAAAATTATGAGTTACCACTAATAAGTGTTGCCAACTTAATAATTTCAAAGAAACTATTATTTTAATTAATAAAAATTGTAAATGTTAGTTGGGGAGTGTTGAGGCTCAGTTGTAGGGTGCTGGACTGCCAAAGCTCCTGTGTTCAAATCCGGCAATGGCAGATAATTTATTTAAAAAGAGAGCTGGGGAGAGAGCGTATGGTGTCTGTAGATCCTCTTAGGTCTCACCCAGCCTCTGTAAAGTGGGTACTCTTTGTTGAGGGCAAAACCTTTAGGTTCAGCGTGATCTCCGGAAAATCGCCTCCCTGCACAACCTTTGTCCTAGATAAAGTACAGTCATTACCCCAGTCTCTTCATAGGTTGTAGTGGTATATTTGTTTTTATTTTATTAATTTTTTTTATTTATTAACTATTAATTATTATCACTAGCCAGAGCTAATTCGTTGTTGATAGTGCCCTCTTTCAAATCCAAATATTTCAATTACTTGGTTACTTTTGACAATTTTGGCAATCGATTTCACACAATGTGAGCCAAGGCTGACCCCTCTCCTACCTATTGAATAATAAATTATCGGTTACATAACTCACAAGTATCAATTATATTATATACTGAAATATCTAATATCTATATACTAGTATAGGTATATTATAAATTTATTTATAATATTTTATTTATAATTTATGATATTTATAATTAAACGTATTTATTATATTATTTCGAAAATTCTAACTTATGTATCCCTACTCTAGTTCTGCAGCTGAAGTCCAAGTCTGAACAGACTTGAAAACTTCAACTTTAAACATTTATCATATCAAGGATTTTGGGTCTGTTTCGGAAAACGCATGCAGATTACTTATTCGGAAATTATGAGTACTTATAGGAAATAACTCAATATGTTTGAGAAATTTAACATAATTATAAATCCTAATTAATATTCGTTTCATTCGTGTTTTACAAAAAATTTTAATGAACATTTTTCAATTAAGTGAACACATAAGTAGGGACGAAGATGCCTTCAAGTTCTTATCATCTCAGGGAAACTAGGGAGTATTTCCTATGTTCTGTCTAATGTAGACCAGCTGAAATTCTGACTTATTAAAGTAAAGCCGCAATAAGACCTGGGAAAACAATATACTCTGATTGCTGGAAGGCCTATAAGGGAATAAAGCAAATTGAAGGCATGCGTAAACATTACGTTGCTAACCACTCAAAAAGTTTCGTTGACTCAAACGAAGGTGCTCATACCCAGAGGGTGGAATCACTTTGGGTTTCAATCAAACGAAGAAACAAAAAAGGATGTGAAAAGAGAATAGTAGAGGAGATTTTGGATTCATATTTATGCGAATTCATAAGGAGGAGAAAATACGAGAAAGAATGTTTTGTTTACTAAGCTTTATAAAAGCATTGCTGATTTTTATCAACAAATTTAATTGGAATTTTTTTTTGTTTATTTATAAATATACACAATTTTTGTATGACTATTTAATATAGTAGCATAATTAACAGATAATCTAAAAAATAATCTGCTTGCATTTTCCGAAACAGACCCAAGCTTTTAATTTCGAATATGCTACAAAAGGGTTTGGAAGTATCCGCTCAAGGACAGCTTTAAATCATTTAAAAAAAATAATAATCTATTTGTTCCACTTCGTTTCAGAACAAATATAGAAAACTGATATGAGCAAACAATAACTCCACAAACGTAACTAAATCGGATGACAAAACAGTTGGACGATCAGAACAAAAAAGATCCGGTGTTTTTTTATTTTTTTAAACCTTTTATATAGTTATAATCCTTTCAAATAAAAACTGAGCAAAAAAATAAAATCAAAGTATTTTTTCCCTTTCATCCTCTCCCGGCACGTGAAGAGTCGCAAGTTTTAATAAGCAGTTTTTTATATCCATTTCGTTTCTTTTGTTTTTATTCTTCTTTCATAACGTTCATTTAATAAAAATTTTATATCTGTATATCATTTATTACGTATATACCTTGTAAAGTGTAATACGCTGTTTCTTATAAATACATATGGATGCCTTCGAAATCTCTACAATCATCCATCCATATTCGGCATGATTAAACTATCAGACTCTGTTATTTTATTTATACTAATTATTCAAATTTTACAAACAAAAATTCTGAATACCTTCCTTTAATATTGCCATATCCATATAATCCGAGACCTTGATTCCCTGTCAAATCTTAAAAAATATTATAACTTAAAACTTATAACTTTGCATCTGCCCCTGGTTCTCTTGGGGTATTTATTCATTTTAGTATCTTCGTTACATTGAGTTCTAGGGGATACCTAGAAATCAGTGTAATGAAGATGTCTAGAACTCAATTTTGTTTGTCAATTATCCATCAATTATATATATGTCGAGATCCACTTAATTCTCCACTCAAACATTAAGATAAAACTAAATAACCCAAATCCAATCTTATAAACTCGAAAATCGAAGCTAGAATTTCAAGCAGTGTAAATAATCCTAAAAAAAATGTTCAAAAAACAAAATTCGAACTGGATTTCAAAAACGTGTAACTTAAATATTTTATATATTTATAAAATATTATAAATACTTAGCACAAAAAAGGGTAAAAATGATGATCTTTGAATGTTAAAGTTATTAAAATAATACACAAACTTTCTGAAATTGTGTATATGTATACAATTTCAGACAATTTGAGTTAAAAAAAATTTTTTTTATTTAATTTTATATTTTTCGCTTAGACGATCTATTCATAATCAACTATGCATAATTTGGATTTTTCATTTCTCAGAATATTTTAATTCTGACTTGGTTTCTCTTTTTTCTATTCCTTTAGAGTGTTTCTCTTTTTCTGAAATCTTCTATTGTAAATCTAATTTTTAAATTTTGCCTTTGTCCTTTATCACACATTTTTTGATTCCTAAACTTTCAAAAACCTAATTCAATCACATGAACTATTGGGACAAGCGTTGGATCGGTGTAACTATTTAACAGAATACACTTTATATTTTTAAATAGATATTTTAATTTTATTAAAACATTACCAAATTTTATTTCTAAATTTGTATCTAGACTGCGGATAATATTTTAATGTTGGCAGAGTTCGTTCAAGATAAAAACTATAGCAATCATCGAAGCCAGACATCAGTAAATACGATCTGGATACGTTACCCCTCCCTGTATAAGAATATCCTATGAGAGCTGAAAACACGAAGGCGGGGGATGACTAGATTGAAGGGTTAGGGATGACTTTCTTGTCCGAGGGTCAGGTAGTCCTTCCATTGTCTGGGTCCCCGCCCCCCACAGCCCCCCCTGAAGGGTCAGCAGATGCAAACAGCACATTTCCAATTGACTCAGCTACTGTAATATTTGAAAGGAATCATGGAGCTGATCGAGTCATTCTAAAGAAATATTTTTCAATGATAAAACCTAATAATAATAAATATTTATTGAGAGAAATTATATGAACGCTATTTGGCACGTATTATATTTGTGACCTTCATCCCCAAACCTCCCCTAAAGGTTTCACGTGGAAGCGTGTATGGAAAAACCTCCCATAGAAGGCTCTCCTAGCATCTTTCGCCTCTGTGTAGTAGATCTCTGCTCCAGAGGCACTTCAGTCTCCTAGTAAGATTCTGTTGCACTGTATCTGTCAATGGTGTGTGTACTAGTAAGTGTCGGTGTCCATCAAGGGAGTCATAATATTTATTGTTGTGCTTCTTCAATGTGTCAGTCACGAATCTTATGTAAAATAGAAAATGAGTAATTAATAAAGCATAAAATCTGAAATAAATAAGCTTGAAAGGAATTTTGAATATTATTTAAAGAAATACTTTCTAATGATTAAACCATTTCCCATAATAAATAACAGTTTCTCGATAATCTAAGTATTGTGGACACCAAAAAAATGCTTATTACCTTATTTAATAACTGTATTTCATAGCTTTCTGAGAATAATGAACTACAAATAAAGGTACTAGTTCCGCAGGGTGCCAGCTTGGTCGTAGGGGTTGTTAAAGCCCAATCATCAAGGACATATACGTAACCCATAAAATTGGGAAGGTTAGAAAAAAATTGGCATAATAAAACAAAGTGACCGGAAATTATGTCAGATTCTAATACTACTGAAATGGGTATATATTTGATAGGTATTGTTTTTTTTTTACTTATTCATTTGGAAGAAATAAAAACACGCCGATAGATATAAAATAAGAGGTCACCAGAAGGGAATTACTCCTACCAACATTCTGATAACCTGGAGTAAGTACCCAATTTTATATATTACTAAAAATTAATTATTGTATTAATTTATGAACCATAAATTAATGTAATTTTGAAGAAACTACGAATCGTTCGCAATCTAACAATTCAGTTAAAAAGTAAATCTTCGCATTTAGACAATTCCATGGATCTTAAGAAAGCCATGTTAGATACCATTCGAATTGCAAGAATATGGCGTTATAATGCGAGTTGAGAATTTTGATTGTAAAAGTTGAATACAGGGAATTATGTTATATATTAAAGCAAATACTAATATTTGCAACTTTGCCAGAATATTGCTAATTTATTTTTACTATTTACTACATCATAATTATAAAACATATGAATCCCTAGGATGACTATATACAAGACAATACCCTTCAATTATCATCTTTTACAAATGGTTAATTTTTAAAATACGTATGTAAATATCGAATAACGGAGATGATAAACAAAATGAAGTACTGAAATTTTATCTCTCTGAACAGAAACCTACTTGACTTATTCCAATGCATAATATATTTTCTAAGATGTTTCGTTCCACTTTCAGACAATCCTTCTTTATAAACAGATTTTGTGAAGGTGTGAAATGAGTTATAAATAATAACTTCTTCTAATTTAAGGACAATAATGTGACAAGGTAATAGGACACTATTAAAAAGATGTCAAGGACTCGACTGAAAAACAAGTTAAATCTCTGCTGCTTCCATTTCTCGATAGAAAAATAAAAAGGCAGAAACTACAGATAAATTTAACAACTTCTGTAGTTGTTTGAACCCTTAAACCATTTTTTGTAATGAATCGATACACATATATCGAGAAAATCTCTTTCTAATTCATTATACCATATAAATTTTAACATATATCCCGCAAATACCGTCCAATACCAGCAAATACCTAATAAGTTGTATATTTGTTTGGGGTTATTTCTCGCTTGGGTAATTCACCTCGCAAGCATTTTAGAGAAAAAGATTAAATCTAGTCAAGTGACGTCTTATTTTATTTGTATCGGCGATGTTCCAAACTATCACTTCACAATGAATAATAAAAAACAAAAACCATAAGTAACAAATGAGGAATGTTGAAAGTTGTAAGTTAATTTTACTATTATAATCCATATTCCATTTATTTGTTAATTATGTAATTCAATTTATAATTCGACAAGAAACAAACGATTTATCTATAACAGTATACTAAAACCTATTTGGACATGTGGAGCAGAACTTCGGGGTTTAGCAAAACAAGTTCACGTACACAATATACAAACAGCACAGTCCAAAATTCTCAGAAAATTTGTTAATGCACCATGGCATATTACGAATCACACTATACACAACGACATGAACATTCTCACTATAAAATCATATATTCATAACAAATACATAACATTCCACTCATCGACACAAAATTACCCTAATCCACTCGTTCTTCCGCTTTTCTACTCCCTGTTACCTGGATTTGATAGGTAAAGATTAAAATGACATTGGCCAAGAAACCTACTCACTATTGTCATTTCTTTTCCAAAACTTGATGTTGCAGTAGAAAAGCAAAGAGAATAAAACTTGGATCAAATTTACTGGCTGCGAAATCGCAAAATAATAATAAAGAAAGAAAGAAAAAAATTGTTAATTTTATTAAGTATATTTATATATACAAATATACAAAAAATACAAGTATACAAATATTTAATACAACTTTTATCTTTTAGCGCTAAATCATCCTTTAATAATGAATGGGTAGAGAAAGTGCCCCAGTTATTGCGGAGCAGCTAAATAAAGAGTAAACACTGCTCATAATTTTATAATTCAACCACAGCTACAAAAATGGACATACTCTAAGGGATCCTTTTAGTGTTTCGTTTTTACTTAATATTTTTCATTGGTGTCATCGAACTATAGTACTGCACTTTTTTGTTAGCGACGAGCTCTTAAATCTTGTCTAATTACGAAGTATTACGAAATTCGGATAAGACGAACCATATTAAAAATAAAAACAGCAAAGATTTTGTTGGAATAAATATTTAACTATCTTGGGTCTACATTAAAGAAATAAAAACAGGATAAAATAAAATTGTCGTTATTTTTTATACTTGAAATTATTGCTAGCGATAATTGTAACTCAAATATTATAATGGAAAAAACTATTATTATTTTAAATGTTCTGTTTGGACGAGAAGCTTAAAGAATGGACAGAATTTTATGATTTTCAAAAATAAGGCACTGCTTAGCATATTCAGACTCAATAAGGACATGCACAATCGAAAATGCAGGGGCAAAACGAAGCAGAATTCCGGAGCATGCATTCTGTTAATACAATTGAATAGTGTTATTTCCCATACCACCTGCATACCCATACCCAATCACCACATTTTTACAAATCAATATCTCGAACAATTTTATTATTAGAAATGATTGTTATTGTATGTAACGTTAAAGTTTCTACAGACTTAAAGTTTAAATATCTTGCAAAGTGTTAAGATAGAAGTCAGGGAATTGACCCGGTGAATCAGCTGCCAGTGAGTCAGGCTGCGAGCGGTGGCCGATTGGCATCAGTCACTTGAGGTTACTGCGAATTTAGCTCGAGAAATGTTGCGTGCACTGATTTTGTTATTGTTTACTGAATATTTCTTTGTATATTTACTTTGTTCGATCAGCAGATGTTCATTTATCTTGAAATCTGATTATCTTGACAAGAGGTTCACTAATGCGTCCATAATTTAAAGATCTTTAAATGACTTCCCAAAATGAAAACTATTAAGTGTCCTACATTATCCAATATCAGGGACAATACGAAAATATTTACATAAAATTAAGGTTTATTAAATATTTTCATTTATATCAGTCTTTTTTTCTGGGTTTTAACATTAGGTTGCGCCATAATGTTGTTAATGAACCAAACAAGATACGGCTTTAAAAAAAAAAACTTCTACCATGTTGCAGTGGCTATGATGAAATATGCCATTCAGCATTTTGTAAGCTTATAAAGAATATTTTGGAATAATATGATAATCATTTGAGACTTATTAATGAGCTGCTTGCTTCTTGCCATAGTTTCCTCCTAGGAAATAAGAGACCTTATTGTTAGATGACCATCGGAAAACCGGTTGATTACATTCCGTAATAGTTTTAGAGGTCCTTTAATCTTTTTCGTTGTCTATAGTAGCATAACACTTGGGTATTATGGGGCGACGTGTGGTCTATTGGTTAACGTAACAAACTACTAAACCCAAGATCGCGGGTTCGTAGCCCGGCAAGTGGCCCTAGGATTTTTTAAAAGGAGTAAAAAATCCTTAGTTACGCCGTCCTAAGGAAGGAACGTTAAACGGGAGTCCCGAGCCTGTACGATGTCAGGTACTTGTTAAAAATCCCTATCCTGATTAAACCTGGATAGGCGAAATTTAGAGCTCCCACAGTAGCATCGTCCGATTAGCCATAGCAGCATAAAGTGACTTAAAATGAACAAACAAACTGGGGTATTGTCAGTAGTGAATTTGTAATATTAATACAATAATTCTCAAATAAAACTTATTCTTTGTCATTACGTTTTTAGCTAAGCAATTACAGTTTATGTAATAATGTCACTTAAGGATAGATTATAAAAATTTTCTATACCAATATAGCGCTGTAAATATTGCGTTATTGAAATATTTCTTCTGCAAATTCTACTTAAAAAAAAAAAAAAACCTTCTAAAATGTTAATGTCCTAAATGAAAGGAAAGTTAAGAACTGTGAGTCCTAAAATGCTAAACTTTTCTTAAAACAACTTAGAGACTCAATGAAACTCAGAACCTAAACTTAGCTTACGGATTTGATAGTGTTTGAATTTAGACAATAATTGTTGTAATAACCGTAACAGGAAATTGGAAACTTTTTTTATTATTCATAAAATCAAATTATAATTAATTAATATTATTTTTTAATTTTTAATGCATATTAAAATTATAAAAATCTTTCTACTTACCGAATGAAAACAGATATTTCAGTATCTTTTTTACATTAAAAAAAAACCTGCACCATAACAGCCCATGAAGGATTTGGGGTTCATTACACGGTAGAGCCTGTTTCTTACAAGGGTTGTGCAAGGAGGTGATTTGTCCTAAATCTGGCACAACCGCCAGATTATATTTTACTCAGGAAAAAGTAATTTTTCTTCCTTCAAACGTGCCAACAAGGAAATAAATAGGTGAAAATATTTTGAATATTTATCCAGTTCTAAAGCAATAACTTTGAAAAGATAAAAAAACAACTTCTTAAACTTAAAAAAAAATATTTTAATTCATTATTAAATATTACTATTATATTGTATACAATAAATTCACCCTTAAAGATAAAGTATACTAGTGGGCTATAGTAATGGAATCATCTGAGTGAAGTATCACCTGAGTGACCTAGAATTATTGAGCCCCATATCAAGGACTTACTGAATCGATAAGTGCACTAAGTATGTAGACCGCTACGTCCTTGTCGCTATGTTAGAGCAGCCTTCTGTACGTAATGGTATTATAAACATTTTCATCAATCAAATATTTCTAAAATGATTTTTAAAAATTACATTACTCTGAAATTACAAAATTCTCAACCCAAATATCAACGCCGATGAAACTTTAATTAATATTTCTGACATCCCAACCCATCCAAGCACTGTCCTCACTAAGTACGCTTATGACACATGTGTGTTATCAGTAAATAAGGATCCATTTTTTGCATCCCAAACTCTTCAATACCATATCTCAAACCTTCAAGAATGGTGTCGAAATTGGAGAATAAAAATTAATCATAGCAAATCCCATCAAATTACCTTCACCCTTCGTCGTAAACCTACAAATTCCCGCCCTACTGTATCCTTTAATAATATTCCTCTGAACCCTGTCGAACAGGTAAGTTACCTAGGACTCCATCTGGACAAACGTCTCACTTGGAATCCTCATACAAGACTGAAAAGACAAGAAACTGCTCGTCGTTTTCGCCTACTTCAACATTTACTGGACAAACGCTCTAAGCTCCCAATTAATTACAAAAGACTCATTTACATGACAGTTATCAGGCCTATTTGGACATACCGAGTTGAGCTTTGGGGCTCTACTAAACCATCCAATTCATCTCGTATCCAATCCTTGCAATCCAAAATCCTTCGTAAAATCCTCAATGCTCCTTATTATGTCACAAAAAAACTCATCCATCATGATCTTAATATCCCATATGTTACTGATTTGGCCCAAACTAGATACCTATCCTTCCATGACAAGCTCCATACACACTTGAATCCGCTAGTCTCTCAACTTGCTTCCCATACTATTCCTGATAACCCTCCGAGGCGTCTGAAAAGAAGATGGCCTCGAGACCATCTACTATAGAACTTTTTTGGAGTGCTACCGATGGGTAGTTTCTCCACAAGTGTTTTTCAAGTCGTATTGTACATATAGCAGATTTGCTTATTGTAATATTATTATAGTTGTAAATATCAATAAATTAAATTAAAAAAAAAAAATTAATATTTGGTGCATTATTCATGTTTTGTTTTGCTGTTATTCCCTTTCTACCCTGAGGATGCCTGAATAGGCTAAATATTGGACAGATATTTTCAATTTCTCTTTTAGTTTGGAGACTTAAGGGCTTTTCGTTGGAATTTTTCCAAAGTCTTAACATTTATGTAAGGTCTCTTTTTACCTTTCCCTTTTCAATATTAAAATTTAATTAATTTAATGATTTTTTAAAAGATTTTTTTTCCATACTTGAACCATACTGGTAAATGGGGAAACCCCTGTTAAGAAAGTCATACTACACGTACAGTAAAGCTTAAGTTACATTGAATCAGATTAAAAATCATGCATAAAAATAAAAATAAAACTCCATATTTAATTAATAATAAAATATAAAGAAAACACAAGAAAGAGAAAAACCTATTTTAAATAAATATTAAAAAGCTCCTAGTTTTGAATTAAATTAGATATTGCCATATCAAGTAACGTATCAGTTAGTAAACACAATTCTAATGTTTAACTAGGGTAATAAAATATATGAAATAATAAAAGTCTTAGGGAGGCAGAAGATTTGATATAGACCTCTCGTCATGAATAACTGCCCAATCCCAAATCCATAAGACATCCATCCCTTAATACAACCCTCCCATCTAATTCTTAGTCCACCAATGGACGTTTATCTTCTGCCTCAACCGATATTAACTTTTTAGGAAATTAATCGTTGCTAAATCCAACTGTCACTTCAACTATATCAACTTGGTACACGCTCTGCAATTCAGCATTGTGCAACCTCCTAAACTCTCTTTTATCAGAATTTATATTTTGTCTTCTCAATATTAATCTTTTGGGCACTGGACTTTACAGATTATATTTTTTTCTTAGGGCGTATAATAATATAAAAAAACCTTTAGTCCAAATTCATATCTTATATCTATTTTCTATAGACGTTTCGACCTAAATGGAGCTGGTACTTAACGGACTGGACAAAGTACCAGCTCCACTCATTTAGTATAGCAACTGACTATGGGATGCAACACACCCAGCTAATTTTTAAATATGCAACCTATTAATCTAGAGAAAAAGACAGAGTTTTTATACTGTTGATCATGAAACCTATATATTGAAAATGACCATTTAGGTCGAAACGTCTATAGAAAATAGATATAAGATATGAATTTGCACTAAAGGTTTTTAGTCTTCAATAATTAATAGTTGACCGTATAAATATGGAGAAGAACATTGTCCCGGTAGAGTTGAAATAAATAATTTTTTAAAAAGTGATCAACTATTTATTATAAACCGATGTTTCGACCCACATTGCAGGCCTTCTTCACAGCTGGATAGAAAAGATACAAAAATATTTAAATATATGGAAAAGAAAATCTATATATTTATTTATTAGGATACTATATAATGTTATCTCTTAATTCACTAAGCAATAACGTTGAAGAATTTCTTTTTTATAGTTCAGCAAGGAATACATATGGTATAGGAGTATTTATATCCAAATGTTTTGTCGTTTTTGATATATATCTTATTTATTCACTGTGTTTTATAGCTAAGAACGCAATCCTTTTATCGAAAATTAACGATCAAACATTTCCTTTCATGTTTAATTAACTGGCTTCAACGACAAAAAATTGTCCATCTGCCTCATGATTAATTAGTCCTTTTCAATTATTTGAACGGTTGCGTGATTTTAAATATCTCTTAACGTTTTATTTTAACAACATTTTCGCTGAAAGTGCTCTTTGACTGTGTACATCGATCCCATGTGCTTTTTTATTTATTTCTGAGTAGTGAAGGATGTATTGTATCCCGAAAATTTGTAGTCATCAGATTTTAACGAATACATTCTTTTTGAGCATCCCTAAATCAATTTTTTCTCAACCTTCGCATCATCTATCCATACGTGTCAAAATACCGCCACAACAACAAAATCCTTTGCCTTCATATCCCAATGGTCAAGCTAATTCAGTAATCTTTGAGTTGCCAGTTACCTTTCCTTGCAGCCGCTCCTTATATTTGCCCTGGCGATGACCTACAAAGTAAAACGTAGGTATACAATAAATAAGTATTAACTTATTTGGTGTTTCAATTAACTGCACCCCCAACTATCTCTATCCTTACATAATTCAGTAATCATTGAAAATAGACCCATCTTCTCGAATAAATTACCCAACAACGCTTCTTTTTACGTTAACTATTCATCTCAACCAAACCTCTAAGTTTATATCTAATTCAAACCAAAAACCCTACCGGCATAAATTCCATTCTGTCATCCTTGAGATATTACCAAAAAATTATCAAACCACTCATTAATCTACAAACAATAATCCTAACTGATCGTGAAGAATGGTGACAAAACTGGAGGATAAAAATAAATTTCTACCATTCGTCGTAAACCAATGAGTTCCTGTCCTCCAGTATCCTTCTATCCCACTGATTCCTGTAGAACAGATCCTCCACTTAGGACTGCATCTTGACAAACATTTAACTTGGGATGCTCATACAAGCAACTCCTTGCCGTTTCAGGCTACTTCAACTCTTACTGGACAAACGCTCTAAGATCCCAATAAATTACAAAAGACTCATATACATGACTATTTGGACTTCGGGCTCAACAAAGCAATCGAGTTCCATTCGTACCCAATCCTTACAATCCAAAATCCTTCGTGTAACCCTAACTGCTTCTTACTTTTTAAGAATAAAATCTTCCATAGTAACCTTAATGTCCTGTTTGTTGCTGATTAGGTCGTGAGTTTCAAACCTAGCTACATTCCCCATATCATCAACTCATATCAAACCTAGCTACATTTCCCATATCATCAACCCAAATCAAACCTAGCTACATTCCCCATATCATCAACCCATATCAAACCTAGCTACATTCCCCATATCATCAACCCAAATCAAACCTAGCTACATTCCCCATATCATCAACCCATATCAAACCTAGCTACATTCCCCATATCATCAACCCAAATCAAACCTAGCTACATTCCCCATATCATCAACCCATATCAAACCTAGCTACATTCCCCATATCATCAAACCATATCAAACCTAGCTACATTCCCCATATCATCAACCCAAATCAAACCTAGCTACATTCCCCATATCATCAACCCATATCAAACCTAGCTACATTCCCCATATCATCAACCCAAATCAAACCTAGCTACATTCCCCATATCATCAACCCATATCAAACCTAGCTACATTCCCCATATCATCAAACCATATCAAACCTAGCTACATTCCCCGACAATCCTCCGACGCTTCTGAAATGAAGATGTTATCCTCGTATCCAGTCGGTAATTTCTCTACCAGCATTTACTTTCTTGCCATATTATATCATTCATAATATTTACTTATTGTATTATATAATGCAGTTGTAAATTTCAATAATAAAGTTTTGAGAAAATGTCCATTCCAGATATTTTTAATACATAATATTTGATTTGACTAACTATAACATTTTGAAAATCAATATTAAATACATATTTGAGTGGAAAATATTTGACTGTATACTTCTAATGATGGATTTAATTGGTCAAGGGGTGTCAAAGATAACAAAAAATAAGCAAAACTTATATTTTAGTTGTGCCAACATTTCGGCCTAGGATGTAGGCCACCTTCAGGGCGACCTAATTGCCGGTGCCTGATCTGCGGTGACTTGGCAAACTAATAACTGTCAACTCAAAACAACCGTTGGCACAACCAATGCAATCGACCATTAAATACTTATTGTTTATGTGTTATATAGTTATTGTTAATTGTATATTTTTAATCTTATAATATTAGGTAATATTGGAAAGCAAGGGAATTATTATTCGTAATCTATCAAAGCAGTTATTTCAGAAAGGAAGTTGGTGAAGATATTTCCACTCGGGATATCTTAAACTTTACTAACTCGGCCAATGTATACCGTAGCAATGGGCTAGAGGACTGCTCGACAGAATGCTGGTGTATTACGGTTCAACAGGCAGAAAAAGACATAATTGTTTTGAAATGTTCTCTACAAGAATGGGCAGTCGGAGCTCAAAGCGACTCTGACCTTGAATAAATAACCTGTTAACATTTAGGCACGTGCAACTCTTTGTAGTTCTCTTCCTTTACATGAATACTTCTCGTCCGGGGATCAGATTCGTAAACAAAATATTTAGTTCGAACTGTTTAAAATGTCAAACAATTGTAGAAAGTTTAGCAAATTTCTTAATTCGATGATAATTATTTCTTAAACAGCCTTTAATTTATCAATTTTGCTATCATTAGTTTTTATTGTTGTACTATTGTAAATAGTACTTACTACGACAACATGCCTCTATGTTTAATAAATAAATAACAGTAGTATTAGTAAAGTCAATAATTTTTAAATATTGGATGCACATTATTATCTACGAAGTAATTACTTAACCATGAACGAAAAGTAACACAAGCTAAAGATTTTTAATAAATAAATTGTTTAAATAAATTTGTTTACCTACGACAATGCCCCTCTACGTTTGATAAAAAAATAACAATAGGATTGCTACACCTTAGATAGGTACCTACAACCTAAATGTGACATAAATTAAAGTTTCTAAAATAAATGCATCGTTTGAATAAAGTTGTTTTACTAAGACAAAATGCCTCTATGTTTAATTAATTAAACATAGCAATAACACAAGTACATCTTATCAGAAATTAGTACATTTAAAATATTGGATGCGGATATCTTTATCAAGTGTCTTCAAATTAACGTAAATTAAAGGTTTTTAAATAACTTAATCGTTTAAGTTATTTTTTTAACTACGACAATGCGTCTCGTATAATAAATAAATAACAAAAGCACTAGTATTGCTTATCAAAAAATTAATTAATTTAAAATATAGTATGCACATATTTTTAGTGATTATATACAATATATTTGACATATATTAAAAATTTAAGAAATAAGTAAGTGGTATAAATACATTTATTTTACTACGACAATGTGCGCCTATGCTTAATAAATAAATGACAGTAAAATTGTGCAGCTTATTCAAAATTAATGAATTTAATATATTTGATGCACTTATTTTTATCCATTATTTACAAATTAATTGTAACATAAGTTAAAGGATCTTAATGAATACTTTTTTTAAGCAAATAAATAAATTATTAAACATATCGCACGAATGCTTTCATCAACTCCTAACAAATATTATAGTAACTTTAGAAAAAATTGAAACAGTTGGGAGGTGCAGTCAATAAATGTTGCACAGAATAGGGTTACTTATTTAATTTGTGCCAACATTTCGTTCTAATATTTAGGCAATCATCAGGGCTGAATAAACAGAAATGATAGGATGCCAATAGATAAATACAATGAACAAAGGCTATATTATGAAATAATTGATGAAAAATAACAAGAGTGAAAATAAATCTAGACGATAATAAAACATAGTAAAATTAAAGTGGAATAACTTTATTACAAAATATAATTAATGCAATGTTATTGGTGATATAATGGGGATAGGGATCATTAACGTGAAACTGACACCGCACAGGCTCAGGAAGTCAGGCGTTGTAAACATAAAATATTTATATTCTCTTCACCAATCCTATAGCCCCATGTTCTCGCAATTTTACGATGTATACAAGGGGAAGAATGTGCATTGGACATTACTTTAATTAGGATCTTGCTGGCTTTTGAAAGAGAAAATATTTACGAACCAGGTTAGCTCAGTTGGTTAGAGCACCACGCTAGAGACGTAGGTGACCCGGGTTGTTGTTTGTTCATTTAACATCACTTTATGCTGCTGTGGCTAATCGGACGATGCTACAGTGGGAGCTCGGGAGGGGAGAATTTTGCCTATCCAGGTTTAATTAGGATAGAGATAACCCAGGTTCGATTCTCGGCCTGGACAATTTTTTGTCTTCAAAATAAAATCATTTAAAAATTATAACTATTAATAAAAAATAATGTAAAATCTATATATATAAAAATGAATGTATGTGTGTTTGTCCTTTATGCATTACTACACAAATCATCCGATTGTGATGAAACTTTGGGAAGTTGTTCAGTACACTCTAGGGAAGGTTTCTACTAACTTTTTTTTCTTATTTTATTTTACAAGAATTTCTAGAAGAAAAATAATTATTTGTCTAAAAAACGTAATCGACCTTTTTTAAAGAAGATTTAATTTTCTACAATTTGAGCCCAACCGCAGATCTGTAGGTCTAATAGAACCTGAGTTCAGTCCTATCATATATATATATATAAAAATGAATGTACGTGTGTTTGTCCTTTATGCATTAATTGTGATGAAACGTTGGAAAGTAGTTTAGTACACTCTAGGGAAGGTTTCTACCAACTTTTTTTTCTAATTTTATTTCATTTTTTATTTAAAAGATGAATTAATATTATTAATTAATATTAATATAATTAATTCCCGGATGTACTAAATAATTACATGTACCATAATTGGCTCAGTAATTGTGTTATTTTGACAGCGAAAAATGCTGATGTTGACGAAATTAACTTTTTAATACTACTGGTTCTTACCAGGTGATCTAATGCCCTTTAAATCCATCAATAATATTGTTGATGAAAACCAAGCTGTAAATTATCCAACTGAATTTTTAAATTCTCTCGATATACCACACACAATCTTCGGTTGAATAATGGTTCACCTATTATTCTTCTGCGTAATTTGAATCTACCTAAATTATGGAATAGTACACGTTTGGTCATACAAAATATTACTGGAATCGTTATTGAAGCAGCCATGTTGACTGGAATTTTTAAAGAAGAAATCGTCATGTTGGAACGTATTTCAATAATACCATCAGAACCCATAATACCGTTCAGAAGACTTCAATTTGATATATGCTTGGGTTTTGCTATACCCATCCACAGGTCTCAAGGCCATATAATTGTTTGTTTGTTTGTTCATTTAACGTCACTTTATGCTGCTATGGCTAATCGGACGATGCTACAGTGGGAGCTCTAAATTTTGCCTATCCAGGTTTAATTAGGATAGGGATTTTTAACGAATACCTGACATCGTACAGGCTCGGGACCCCCGTTTAACGTTCCTTCCGAAGGACGGCGTAACTAAGGATTTTTTACTCCCTTAAAAAAATCCTAGGGCCACCTGCCGGGCTACGAACCCGCGATCTTGGGTTTAGTAGTTTGTTACGCTAACCAATAGACCACAGGTGACCTTAGGCCATATAATTTAATTTAATATTACTATCTATAATTAAAAATCAAACATTGTATACCCCATTCATTAAACTCATATTTATATTTTATCAGTTATGAGTGTTGTATAATATATATTTATTATATAATATAGTTAGATATAAGATGAATAAAATCAAGGGATATAGTATGAATAAAAATCTATTTAATTCGTGTTTTCATTAATTCATTATTTCTTTTAAATTCAAATTTCAACTAATATTTTTTAATACTATTATAACAGGCACAGCAACGCGTGGCCGGGCCAGCTAGTAACATATAAAATAAAATCTTTTCTATTTTTAAATAAAATAGAATCTTTAGGAGCATGATTAATATAGATTTCTTCTATTCTTTTGTTTATTTGTATGCCTTTAACCTTCCTCCTTACTCATATTGAGAAAAACATGGTCGTGAAAGCTGTTGCCAAGGACGCGTCCATTCCTTGCCGAGAATGCCGGAGGTCTAGTGCCTAGTTGCTCCGAGGAACCCAGGCCAGATAAAGCAATGACAGAAGAAGAGAAACCTTCCTGAGGATGTTCTTATCTTATATTTTTCTGGAATGTTCGCCCTCCCGAAGGAACCTAAATGCCAAGACTCGGGTAAAAACTTACGTTATCTGCTTCAGCCTTTTTCGATAGTAACAACTAATATATCAAACACAGAATGTTTGAAAATACCTTAAGCATGGAAAATAATAACTCTATGGTATGGAATATAGCGATCGATAATTTTAATAATTAAATACTTTATTCCAAACTGATCGCTGGGATGTATACTTATCCAAATCTCAATAAATTTTACTTTTACGATATAACAATACTTGAAGTTGCTAAGAGTACCAAATAAGTGAAGAGTATAATAAATCTCAGTTACCCAATCGTAGTTCTAAACTTTACAGCATTGATATTGCTAAAGACAAGTTTGCAACAGTAGCAATTTTATTAGTTGAAGGCTTTAATTCAGGAGGACATATCTGACCATTTCCAGCATGCTTTTTTTTTTAATAGTCATATTTTGAGTTGTATCATGTTTGAACTTGGTATTTTATGGGAATAATGGCATATGTTAAAATATAAAAACTTTTAAAATCAACTAATGATTAATACAAGATTTTCAATAAAATCATTACAATAGGAATACTTTGCTTTACCAATACCCAATTTTTTTAAATCACATGGAACTTTCAAATACCTTTATTAAAAAGTTAGGTTTTTCGAGTTATGTCGTTGTTCTTTTGTAGGAGTTATATCTATTGAAGAAATTCGGATATAAGATTCCGCAGAGTTGCGAGAATCTGTTTTATTATTATTATTTTTTTTTTTTTGTTACCCTTGAACAAATTGATTGATAGCATATCACTATAGAACCATGAAAATGGCCTCAAAATATCTTCCAAGGGTACACTCAGGCTCTGTAAGGTTTTTCATCTATTTGAGAGAAAAACTGGTAAAATGGACCTAGGAAATATTGTTAGGAAATAGAAAACCTACGATGGAGGAATTTTATGATTGAACTAAAATGCTTCGAGTTTCGCAGTTGTACAAGAATAATATTTTAAAAAATGTTTACAATATTGGCTACTTTTTTTTTGCTTTTGATGGATTATATTCCTATCATATCTACCAAAAATTAACTAAAATGATTTGATAATCTCTCTTTCTTTTCTTTTTTTTGTATATATATATCGTTCAAGTGATATCTTTAATCTTTGAATATATAACATATCATTGATCATTGGAGATAGTAAAAAAAATAAAATAAAAATACATATTTTCATGAAATTTAAGAATTACAAAAACTATACAACGCCCAAAAACTACATTCATATTAAAAGTTATGAAATTTTGATTACATCGTATCATTATTGTATTAAACATTTATACCACTTATCAATCATCTTCATCATTTGTTAAATATTTTTATATTTTTAAAGTAATCATTATTAAACAGTATTTAAAGATTATTATCATTTCCAGCATTTTATTACGATGTTAACTATTACTTAATTCTTAAGGAAGGCAAGCCAGGACTTAGCAAAAATAATTACACTTATTTAACTTGATTGAGTTGAACTTATTTGGTGTTTAAAAAATATTCAGAAAGGAATATTTTTTAATCTAACAAAAATATTCTAATAAATAAATCATTTCTTTCCGATTACATTCGTTTATTCAATATCCCTTCAGTCAGCATCCGGTTATAAATGGCTGAATGAACCAGGGTATCAACAAATGACAGTAAACCTAGATCGAATAAATTGTTTAGCCTGTTTTCCACGAGACCTAAATTTGCCCTGCGAGGGCTCAAAATAGAACTTGTGTGGGAAGATGTACGTAATTTACCCATACAAAGGCAAAATGCAATCCTCTGTTAAACA
Organism: Arma custos; assembly: GCA_037127475.1. Taxonomy (NCBI): domain Eukaryota; kingdom Metazoa; phylum Arthropoda; class Insecta; order Hemiptera; family Pentatomidae; genus Arma; species Arma custos. Next base: position 121,123,930 of record CM073764.1, on the reverse strand, counting down.
TTTGGATTCAGTAGCTGTAATCGAACTTTCTAGGAAAATGATTGATAAATTTATTCTAGCTGTGATCAGAATAAATTTTATGTAATAAAATTTATGTAAATGGTATGAAACAACTAAACTTATTAAAATTACTTCAGCTAGTTATTTATTAAATGTATTAAAATGTTGAAGATTAAATGAATTTCAAAATAAACTCTGAATAATTTTTTAAAAAATACTCTAAATTATATCATATATTATATCAATATTATTATTTAATGTAATGTATTTATCTCATCCAAAATATTGAAAGAAACTAAACTATAACAGCACGTATTTATTACTCACTAATTACTATTATTACAATACCATTAATGAACCAACAATTTTGTCTCAATACATGTTTTCTTTAATATTCTAATATTATTATTATTAGGCCATTAAGTAGTTTTAGTAGCTATAAAAAGATTTTAGTTATTTTACGACAAAAAACAATTCTAGAACTCCTATCCTAGATTAAATTTTCATTCCATTCTTAATTCTGTGGCACCTGCGCATAGTGGGCTAAGTCGAATTTTGTGAATTTCAAGCTATCTACTTAGAATCGTAATTTTTTTCTCTTTCCTTGTGTCCAACACGCTAAGTGCTCCGTCCATTGCAACGAAGGATATTCCTTAGTGAATCGTGAGCTGATACTCCAGTCTTGAACTTAAAATAAGTTCAGAAAAATTACGATTCTAAGCTGATAGCTTGAAATTCACAAAATTCGACTTAGCCCACTATGCGCAGGTGCCACAGAATTGTTATCGTTACTAAATAGTAACCATGAGATCACTAAGTTATATTTTTTTTTCGGCCATTATAAGAAGATGCAATAGTAGATATGAAATTTATCTTTCACGTGCTTAAAAATTTAAATATATTTCTTCTTAAACTTGTCCTTACCGTAGTATATTATATCTACCTTTCAGCGTAGGGGGAACTATATTTTATCATGGAATAAAAACCTTGTTACGTAACAAGATCATATAGAAACCTTTTAAATTTTATTTTAGATCAATATTTATATAAAATAGAAGATCTGAGCGGTAAAGACTTGAGCAAATCTTTATAGTAATAAAATAGAATTTCAAAGACCTATCAATAATTATAAAATAATAACACCCATCAATATCGGAGAAAAATCTCAAATATCGTCAAAAATTATAGTGTGTTACACTGATATTGCCTAATGTTCCTAAATTAGGCATATTAATCACTTTATTATTTAAGAATCGTTGAAACGTAAGTTATTGCAATTCCATTATTTTTAATGCACACAGATAAAAATTATACGAGGCAATCCTGAATGTTGAGATCGATCTGAATAAAAGAACATGCAAACTTTCCCTTTGCGATTTCCTCTCACTTTTTGTCACTTCCCGTATCGCTTATTCGGCAAAAGTGAAACCAGATTGGTTTTTTAGGAGTCATTCTGAGGTTCGTACTGGATCCTGTTATATTTTCATATTTACTCAGGAGTCAGTTTTATTTTCACAAGCAATAATAGTTCAGGAGGGAGAATACGAGTATATAGATGATGGATTTATGAATTTCATTATTCGAAACCAGTAAAATGTTATTCATTTCGATAAATATCTTCATTCTAGACTGGTTCCACTCTCTAAATTTTCAAATAGCACTTCCCAAATCACAGGTTGTTTAAAGTTCATTGCGGTTGTTGAAAGACCACAGTTGGTAGACCGAAGAACGGTTGAGTCGCCCACTATGGAAACAGAAATCTCTACTACAGCTATTCTTCTCACCGCAGTCACGACAAGAACAGTTTTAAAATCAAATATGAAATAATGTGAATTGGGTCCTATAACTTGAACTGGTCGCTCATTTAATTTGGATTTAAATATGAATTGAGCCGTTTATTTTGAAAGTGGCCTACCTGCATTTATCTTCAAATGGAGATATTTAAGGGTTTGCGTTTCAATGAATTTAAAAATATACATATATGATACTAATGAGTCATACTGCTTAAGTGTATCTAAGGGTGTTAAATTTATGGTTGCTATTAAAATTGTAACAATTATTAAGTGAATAATGTGCGTTTTCTTATCAAGAATGGAGTTAGGCCACTTTCAAAATTAACAACCAGATTCATTATAAAATTTGAAGGTACCCAAGTTCATTCAACATAATTTAAGATTGAAAATTGAAAAAACAATCCTCAATCTATTTTACATATTATTAAAACACTTCGGAAACACAATTTATGCGATTCAAAAATTTTTTTAATTAAAGAACATATAAAATTACAAACATAAATTTATTACAAAACAATTTACTATTCATCTACATTTTGCTCGTGTGAAAGGCATTTTAAGAAATCATGATGTTCCGGTGGTATATATCACAAAAGGTCAATCATGTCCTTGAATTTTGCTGTTGTTATTTGTCTGATATTTTTATAGAGTGTTGTCAATACAATGTTTTCGAATTTTCTTGGTCTACCCCGACGTGGTAATAAATTCAGGACTTTCAAATTTTCATTCTTATTCATTGATGTCTTATAGAAAATTTTATACGTTTCATTTCTAACAAAACGCATATTTGTAACCAGTTTACTGATTTCCCATCAGAATTCTTTACCCTTTTAAAAATTGCGTCTTCTAATAATTTTGTTGATATAAAATCTTTTTGTCTCATTTCATTTACAATAAAATTATTACCTTTCCGACCCTTCACCACTGCTTTCAGACATTATCAATAGTAAATATCTTGATATAAGTATAAAATAAATGGAGTTAGGCCACTTTCAAACTACACGGTTTAGTTATTGAACTAATTCTGAAAACTTATGTGTCAAAAACTTATCGTATTTGCTCGGAATATCAGCAACCTGAAATGCTTCACTGATATATAATGTGAAGTTGTATATGTAACCATGGTAACTGCCAAAAAATTGATAAACGGAGTTAGGCCACTTTCAAAATAAACGGCTCAATTATTCTCCTTACTTTGTTAGAACAAAGTAATCCATAACGACCTTAATGTCCCATTTGATACTGATCACCCATTTGTCACAGCCCTGAAGATGACCTACAATGTAGGTCGAAACGTCGGCACATCGTTTCAGCGTTTGAATCGACTGCATCGCCAACTATCTCTATCCTTACAAAAAAAAATATGAATTAGTATTTATTTATTCACTGTGGGAAATGGGTAAAGAAATTATAGAATAGCAGAAGTTAGTTAACAAACATTTAAGATATTTTATAATGTCTTCATTTGTTTTTACAATGCAATTGAGGTTAGGGATGTATGTTGAACGTCTTGGTGGTGGGGTGCTGTCTCATGTTTGGAGCCTGTTTGGGCTGTTGATCGTTGGGATGTATTTCACCTTTTTCTTCGAGATGTGATTCAGATAACCCCTTTTTGATTTTGGTGTCTTGATAATGCCTGAATAGGCGAAACGTCGACTGGTAAGTGGGTGTATTACTGGATTTGAAACATAAGGCTTTGCATTGTGTTTTTTCATAATTGCATTATAATAAATAATAGTGTTTCTTTTTGAGTTTTTGGCTCTATTTTATTGTCTTCATTTTTTTTTAATTTCATGTAACTTTGTATGAAATAAAAAAGTACGAAAACTTTTACCGTAGTGAAAACTTTTGTATCCAAAATAAGTAAATACACATTTTAAATCCACAAGAATCTGTAGAGGAAACAAGATCGGCATTCCTTGGAGGGTACTTTTAGGTTGCTTCAACGGGAGTGCCAAGATTCGTTTCTCGGGACCACCGAGCAATAAATATTGACTATCACAGGTGGGAATCGAACTCACATCAAAGATCAGAACCGGAAATTCTGGCTTTAAGCTCGATATTTACAATGATAATGGTTAACTGATATATTTAAAATAATGGTATTTATACATATTTATAGTAAATAGGGCTACAGATGGTCATACAAATTACAAAATAAAAAGTACTATTATTTTTGAAGGCCCATAAGGCCATTTATTTTGTAACTAACTGACACCCAGACCAGCAGAAAGCTCACAGCTGAGCGATAAAATTGTTCTCCCGTCCTTGGCGACAGGTACCCACTTCTCTAATTTATTCTTATAACTTATTATAATTATTACATCTAAATATATCGACATTATGAAACGGATTGTATGTGGTAATCGAAGGAACATTTCTATAAGATTACAAGCAAGCCTAGATAACAATTCACCAACAATAAATGCCTTATCGCGTTATGTATTATCAATTCTTTCCGAGATATAATTTCAGGCTGATAGTGGTGTATATATAGCTTCAATTTAAGAGTTGAACTCTGCTGTATGATATGTCAGAGCTTTTTCTCTCCCTCTCTAGAATATAATTGTAATAACTAATTAAATAATTATAATACTAGAAATAGTTTTTGTAAATGCTACAACTACAGGTTTACACAGTAGGTCAAGGATTATGGCTGAAGAGGCTGGCTGAGGAGAAATTTTGCAAGGGACATGAAGAGACAACTAGGTCAGGCTAAAGCTCCACTCCGCCGATCCTGGCTCAATTTATTTTATGTTTTCTCAGTCGGTTACTGTTTCATGGGCATCTAGTTAGCTATGATATAAGGACCCATTAAAATTTTACGCACGAGTTGTTGGAATTGAGTAAATGATGGAGGAACCTTTTTGGTAGTAAAATATAATAAAAAAAAGTTCTTCCGAAGTCCTTGGATTTTTCCCTAAATTACTAGTTCTATTTTTTTATTTTATTTATAGTTTTGCAAAACATCTAATGGTGATCCTCCGATTTCTGCATTACCACATTTTTTTTAGTAAAAATTGTGACAGATTGAAGTTTAAATTTATTCCATTATTTTGTAATAGGTTAATTGAAAGATCTTTAATATTCATGTTTTAAACTCGCGTGATAAATCATTATTATATTCACATTTAATTTGTAACAAAGTCTAAAGATGATCCTTTGATCTCGAAATTATCTCTTTATTTCTTCTCGAAATTGTTACACATTGAAGGTTACGTTTAGTCTAGTATTTTGCAACAGGATAAATGCGACCCCATGATACTTCTTTTTTAAACTGGAGTGTCAAATCATTATTCCATCCATAATTTAATTTTCAATATATTTTTCTATGCATACTCAAACAATGCTAGAAATTAAGCAAAAACCAAGTCTCCAAACGTCCTTGGTTACTCGGTGGATTTTTTTATTTTATTTCATAATAAAATTAAGGGGAGCGGAGTGGCTCAGTGATGGAGCACTGAGTTGCCATGCCGGAAATCCTGGTTCAAATCCCGCTGGGGGCAGTACTTTTATTTAGTCTTTTTGCAGTCGGAGATGGATCACATAGGATCTAGGACCCTCCTGGGGCTCACCCAGCCTCTATAAAATATAAAAATAGGGTACCCAAAAAAGGGGGAAATCTTATCTAGGTTGAGCGTGACGTAGGACAAGTCCATGAAACAGTACAACATTACCATGTACTGAACCCCAGACCCGATTTTTAAATTTAGAGCACCAAATGCAGTAAATTAGTATCCTAAACTGCTGTTTTTTATATTGATTTATTAATATTTTTAATATATTATTATTAATATTAATAATGATATATTAAAGACAAACTCTTTAATTAGTAATAAAGCATTGTAAGGTATTAAGAAATAAAGAAAAAAATACAATTAACAATCAAACATTTCCAGAAATAAAAAAAAATTATGGTGCATTAAAAAAAAATTATAAACCTTTACAAACCTGTGTATACAGGGACTTAAAAATTTAATTAATAATGATTGGTAAACAAAAATTATTGCAAACAAATACAGTAAAACTAAATTGGTTACCTATGGAATGTAGTGGTAGCGAACTGTTAATTAGTTACTTAAATAATTTCCTGGGAAATTGGAATGCTATTAATACTTGTACGTTCAAAATTAACGAGAGGAAATCAAAGGGTCATTTATAATTACTGTAATTATAATAATTTAAATATTATAGTATATAATAATCTTTCCCTTTATAATGATTACTTAATGACTTTTATCCTTTCCTGCACAGGAACTATCATGGTAAAGTTTTTAATCTTCTATTTTTTATTTTATTTCCATAATTAATTTTCATTTGGTTCTAAATTTTTATTTGCAGTAATTACTCTATTAGTATTCTGGATCCAAATATCTCTATTACTATACAGGGTATCCCATTTCAATTGGATCAAACGTTTTTAACTTTTAAACGAAACAAAATTCAGAAAAACGATTCACGTAAAAGTTGTAGTTATTCGGGCCTAGTTTGAAGAAAAAAAAATATATTTTTCGATTTTTCACTTTAAGTGGTCAATATCGACCTTCAAAAAATGTAGTTTCCTCTTGACCCCCATTTATTTTTATTTTTCTGAAATGAACAATACAAAACATGGAAAAAATGTATGTGACATTTTTTGCTATCTTTCATAGGTCAAGTAGAAGAAGTATCTGAAGCTCACTAAAGTAGTCGACTTTGAATGCTTTTGCAACCTGAATCGTTTTTCTGAATTTTGTTTCGTTTAAAAGTTAAAAACGTTTGATCCACTTGAAATGGGACACCCTGTATAACTTTATCTTTGCAGTGTATTGTTGTTGCCGATAATATTATTATTGTATTTATTTTATTTTAATTTTGTTTATATCTTATTTAATTAAACTTGATGACGATTTTAACTTGGTGTCCTACTTCATATAATTAATCGGTCTACTTATCAATATTCGGAATAAAATAGTAATTCGGCATTTAAATATAATGATGTATAATAAATAATCTAATTATTTTATCGAAATAAAATATGTAATTGAAAAAAAAATAAACGATTGATTTTACTCGGCCCGCACTAGTACTTTTACATGAAAAGTTATTTTCAATTAATATTTATGGAGTTAAACATAAAAAAATGTTAGTACTAACAAGATATACTTTAGTATCATACCCGATGGATGAGAGTATGTATGTAATGTATATGATACATTACTTTTGTGTTTTATATTTTCGCGACAGATGTCGAACATTGGGCATTGATTGTATCTCGGTGTTGGGTCAACGACCTGCCAGCCGACAATGATACTTCTATTGATGCCACTTAGCTTAGCAATGTACGCTGGAGTTCTGCCCCTACCCTGTCGATACCGATCGCAAACTGATTATTATCATGTGTAGGCAGTAAAGCTTTTATCGTTGGGTTTCAAAATCAAAAACACAAATTAATTACTGTTCGAAACGAATATATATGCGTGTGTAACTTTGTTAACTTTTATTGCATTTCGACCCTTATTTAAAATGAAGGATAGAGGTATATGAGGCTTTTAATCCCAGACGAAAGCGGATAACTCCTAAATTTCAAAAACTGACTTCTGATTGTTTTCCAGTTATTCAAGAAATTTGGTCTAACATGACACTTTGCCGTTCTGAACCTGAAGTGTCGGGAGCGTAAAATTGATTGAATAAAAGAGTATAAATAAAATATGTCAAAAAGTATATTTTTGAAATTTCGGATTTATCTGCTTTTGATACCAAACGCCTAATTTACCATAAGTATAAAGTGTAAAGAATATAAGGACAGAATTGGTTCCATAAATCAAGTGTAATAATTAATTAATATTTTTAAGGTAAAGATTTAAATTCGATTAAAATTAATGGCTTGTACTTTACTTCACCAACCTATTGTTTTCTTCTAAATGTATCACGTTTTACCTGAATTTGCCTAATTAAAACTTTTAAAAGCTTTATTTAAACAATATGGCACATTATTTTTTTTATTAATTCACGGGTCATTATTAACAGTAACAGAATTGTGAAAGAAAATAAGGAATTAAATATTAAAAAAGTATATAAAAAATACCGTGACGAGTAGAAATTACAAACGTCGTATTTTCAATCAAGTTTTAAAAAGTCGAAGCAATAAAAATAGCAGCGGAGAATAAAAAAATCCCAATTTCCGCTAATTGGACGAAAAAGGTGTCACATAAAGCGCCGAATTCAGTTTCATCAGTTCAACTGAATATTGAGAGGCTATTGAAGAGTGAAAATAATTTAAAATCACGAGGAAATGGGACAAAAAAGTGTAGAATAGTCCATGCATTAGCTTAAGGAGGTTCAAGTATGTCATGGACCTATGTGGGGATAGTCTTTGTATAACTTAATATTGTAAACTGAAAAAGATCTTTTAAGAGGACCTTACGTTTTTAATTATTTTATATTTTATTGGCATTCTCTTGGAACTACTCTTTGTTTAGTCTCTGTCCGTGTCTGATCAGTTACGAGAAATTATGAATATTTATAAAAATTGGCAAATCACAAAGCTACTGTTACTGATTTATACGATCTGTTGCACAAAATGTAGCACTGTTTTTTAATGTAATTGCACAAAATGGAATGGATAGTTTTAAGGAATAAAACAAGCTATAACTTATTCCAATATTTCAGTTTTAGAGCTATTATTTGAATAGAAAGAATACAGTGAATTACGATTAAGACAATTTTCATATGTACAAAAAATTATTTTTTACCTATCAAGATTTGGAGACGGACATAAGAAAAAGAAGATTAAGGTTCTGCGGAGGTATGGTGAGGATGCACCCAAAGAGATTAAATAGAGAAATCTTCTATAAAATGAGAGGATACAAGAGTGCTGGTACATCAAACGATGAAAGATGAAGGAAGAAACTGAGAGACTGAAAATAACAGAATAAGACTGTTTCGACTATAGGAAGAAATTAAGGTCCTTGTGGGATAGATAGATGCAAGAAAAGGAATAGCGTGGACAGAGGAAAGAAGGAAAGAACGATTTGGAAGAATGAGGAAAAGGTGGAAAGAAAGAAGGAACGGGTACGAAAAGAAGTGAAAATATGATATTCGCGTGGTATCTCGGTTCCGTGGAAATAAAAAAAAAAAACCTGTGGTAGAATGGTCTGGCTGGAGAGAATTTCTCTTAGAATTGGAGAAATATTTATTAAGTAGCCAACGTTTCGTCCTACTTTGCTGGTCTTCTTCAGGGCTAAATATGCAAAATGCAGACAATTGAGAATTAAAAATAGTAAAAAATTGCTAAGCATGGTAAATATGAGAAAGGTTTATTAATAGCTATAATAGCCTATTAACTAATAGGCTCACTAGAAGGAAAAAAATAAGCTGAATTTCAATTTCTAGAATAATGTCCTAATATCTCTACTGTAACCTAAAAGATAAGTACCAACTATAACACGATTAAATGAATAGTTGTTTAAAAAATGAAACTTATTGAATAAAGAATTTAGAAAAAGTAGTTTTACTATAAATATTTAAAAACAAAAAATGCAATATGTAAATGTAGGATTCAAAGTGGTATACATATAAAAAATATTTGCACATTTAACTATAATCCTTTTTTTCCTGACCCTCCTTTATTTAGAAATTGCGCATGTAATATATTTACACACATATACATATACACTAGTGGTGAAATTTTGCCTGTCTTTAGCTTGTTGTATACTATAATGCTAGACATGATCCATCTGTTTATAGTTATGGCAGTCTAGGTGCATATTTATTTCGAGGTATTTCGTGCATTATCTGTCCTCGTTGTATCTCCTCGGATCTGTCCAATGATAGTATTCTACTGTGGAATGTTGGGACCTGATAGCATTCAAGAGACGTATATTACAAGGCAACAAATTAAAGAAAATTTATTAGATAATTGTTATCTAATGATAATTAGTAATGTGAAATCTTCCTACGTACATTATTAATTTTATAATTTTATATGGAATAGAGCTCAAGAGTCAAAGTCTTTCAATCTTTTTCCGCTTCGATTATGAATCCAACATCTGAAGCTAAGCTTCGGGACAACAGACTATAACGGTCCAATGGTTCTTACTGGGATTCCGTATCCTGATTTTAAATATTTTGGGAGAATATATACTAAGATACAGTCAGGCCCTGGTAAAATACTGAGTATGGAAGACTGGGCACATTGAAGGGCAAAAGGGCTCAAGGAATCGAAAGCCCAACCCCAGGAGAAGCTGAGGGGAACGGCCAGCATTTTGGACCACCCTTATCAGATCTCGACCCAGCGCTGAACTTTATCCCTTGTAATGTGAACTCGGACCGATGGCGAATATATTAGATCTTAACAGCTGGCTCGACATTTCAAAGTTAAGAGCATAAGCAATACAGAGATAAGAAATAAAATAACAAGATATCCTGTTCTAGACAAATGAAATAATTCGCAGTTTCAGGCTACTTCAACACTGGACAAATGCTCTAAGCTCCCAATTAAGTACAAAATACTTATATACATGATTATTATAAGATCTATTTGAACGTAAAAAGTAAAGCTTTGGGGCTCCACTCAGCCGTCCTCCTGTGTCCACCAATACTTACAATCCCAATCCTTGGTCAAAACCTTTATGCTCCTTTAATTTGTTACAAATAAAGCCATTATGCATTCACTAAATTAGGAATATCTATGACTACAAAGAATTGTGATCTGTACCTTATTACGAACTCTAATTTCGGATGCTGAAATGGTTCTTATTCTGTAATAGAACTAAGTGATACTTGATGTTATAAGAAGCAACGAATTTTCTAGTCGAGTGAGCATCTAGTCCAAATATCTCGCGGTCACTCTGGACCCTATCAGCGACTTTGTAAGCGTGAAAATCCATTACCAGCAGCTCCTGGTTTCTCCGCCAAGTTCTAAATTAAAAAAATTATAAAGAAGAATTTATTTTAAGATGATACAGGACTAATATAAGTATGACATTGTTGAAAAATATAAAATTGAATTTTTATGGTTTATCAGAGGTTAAATACAAAAATATTGTATTGCGGCATATATTTATATATTCATTTATTGTTAAAGGATAGGCTCTTTGGTAGAGTGTTGAGTCACAATGCCAATAGCCCTTGGTTCAAATTCCACTGTTACAATTTGTTTGTTTTTTTGGAAGGAGGATGCTATTGTACACAGTAATAATGCTTATATTATAGTAATATTATAGTTATATCTTATAACTACGTCCAACATTCAAGAATTATACCTCACCCTTGGGTCCATATTTCTAAAACATTCAATTCTTTGTGAATTAATTTATTTTAAAAGTTATTTCTTGCATCCAAATTAATCTATGTATTAAGTTTATGTTGCCATTTTATGGTCAAATGTTAATTTTTTTGCAGAAACAAATTTAATTACATTGTTATGTTTGAATTTTAAGAAGAATAACAATGCGTCGTGCTGATGAGGCATATGACCCCTTGAAGTTTGATATAAATTAATAAAAAAATTAAAGAGTTTTTTTTATTATTTTCAAATTAGGTTTCAACTAAAATGAGTCAATGAATTCCCACCTCTGAACTTCATGCCCAAAAATGATTTAAACAACAAATAAATCATTACGATCAATTAATAAATAAAAAGAAGAATAATGAAAATTTAATAAAAATTTAAGTTATACTATTTAATTTAAATATATACATAATCAACAAATTTAAAATAAATATGAAGAACTCGCATATCGTATATCTCGCTGATTGGTGACTGTATGTGGAGAGTTAAAATGATTCTGGTAAATACATGAGCACACTTGGCTATCAGTTAGTTGAATACGTTCTATTATTTCCGCACGTGGTAACTCTCGAATCCGTTTAAATATAAACCCACAGGCTTGATAAATTCGAGCACCAATATATACAAAGTTCAATCTCCGTCATCACTCTCGCCCACAAGGAAAACTTAACAGCGTAGGTCAGGCATTGGAGGCTTGAACGTCACCAGAGCAAGGGGATTTTTAACCGATAACGATCAATGTAAAAAGGAAACAATTTAAAATTTAATGTATATTTTGCTCCACTGTAGAATATCAGGATAATGACATAAATTTATTCCTCTCAAAGTATCTTGGAACAATATTCAACTCTAGAAATTTAAAACTGATAAAAAATTGCATAAAAGAAAAAAAATGTATAAATAAAGTTTTATTTACTAATATGTCAGGTATAAAATGTAAATAAATGAAATGTTATTATTCATGTACACCAATGGGGGGGGGGGAGTATAAAAATAACATTTAGCATGAAAGAAAACATAGTCTTATTTACTCCCAAAATTACTAGGCAAACAAATTATTAAAATTAAAAGTGGACTTGACGAACGCACCTCTACTCGAAAAATAAAAATAAAATGGCAAATAGTGTTGGCACGATTCGTTCAAGGAGGGTTGGAAAGTCTAAAATTACAAAAAAAAAATCTATAAAAAACAATTCTTAACTCTCAAGATATTTATATAATTAGTAATTTTATTAATTATAACATTTAAACGTAATTTTCACGGTTTGAAGGATGTTCTGAAATATAAAATTTTAACTTTTTTTTTGTTTTGAAGAGAAAATTTCTCCTGGGGATTCGAACCCGGCTCTAAGCCTAGGGGTCTAGGGGAACTACTAGCTCGTATCGATGTCAGAAAAATCTGTTCTCTTCACGGATCCTATATCCCCGTGTTCTCGCAATTTTTGCGATGTACACACAGGGAAGAATGGAGCTACCAGGGGTCGTTTGCAAGGCAGACAAAATCGTTCTCTTGTTTTGAAGAGAAAAGATTTGTCAATAAGATTATAATTAAAAATTAATTAATTAAAAATCTCAGATGTTAAGTTTATTATGAATCAAACTGTAGTCAAATTAAAAAAAATTTCGCTCTGAATTGCTGGTTAGATGCTTTACAAATATTCAACTTCTTACAAAAGTTGTTTCAATTCCACTACCCCATGTTTCTATTGATCCGACTTCACGGCATGACTTCGAAGGATTATTACGTACTTATATCATTGGATTATGAAATATCTTTTAATTTAATTAAGTGGTTTAAGATGTGGAAAGTTATTTCTAAATTACTACATCGTTTGTTTACTGCTAAATATTACTTCAGTTTATATCAATACTATTATTTTCATTTTCATATTAGTTGGTTATTTTTTTAAATCTTCAGAATTTACACGTGTATGACAACCTCAAGTTTATTCTTGTTTGTTCTTTTCAAGTTCGTCCAATACTAGCTTTCACTAGTAAACTATCTAAATTATGGCTCTTTACCTTAGTTTAAAATAAGTATTTTAATATTCCTATGTTTTGCAAAGTAAGGAACCTAATATTTTTTGCATTTTGGAATAACGTGTCTGCTCGTCTGTTGTAAAGTGGCCCCTAGCCTTTAAGCTCTAGGCCTTCCCATTCCATCTACCTGTGGTGCTATAAATTATGAGTAGCAAAATGGGCCAGTACAGGTAAGAAAAGTGACCGGACACAGCAATAAAATGCAAAGAAGTATTCTTCTTCTTCCACTATTCACTAAAAGTATATTACTATACAATAGATAAAGACAAATAATTAACACACTGGTTGAGGTGAACGAGTTCATTATGGCTAAATCTTAGCGACTTCGTAACGTTTCGAATCCGGGGTGTTCAATTTGAAATTTATTTTTTGCGGGCCTATTCATTCTGGTTAAATGATTCGTCAACTGTACGAATAACTCTTCCTATTTGCCACACAACTAAATTGGAATAGTAGAGGTCGTTAAATAACAATAAAAATATTACATACTGTATTAGATATATATTAAATATCATATATTTACGCAATATGTTAATAATATTATTTAATGCCCTAATTTTTGTTTCTATTTCATTACAGGTGAGTGCCGAATCAATTTGAATCAAACTCATTTCACATTTACGTATGTATAAAAACCTATTGCTAATTAAATGCCTGATTCGAAGTTTGGCGTATTTGAAGTTGCATTAAAGGTACAAGAATTTCTTACAGTTATATTTCTTTCAACAATACAAAATATTAGCGAATCATGAGTGCTGCATTATAAATATTCTAGTATCTAAATTTGGTTTATTGTCTCTATCTGTAAATATAAAATGCTTTGTCCTGAATGACTGACGGATCAACACACAGCCTAACCCGCCGATCGTAGAGACCTGAAACTTGGAGGGTGTATTCTTTGTATGACGTAGGCATCTGATAAGAAAGGATTTTCAGAAATTCTACCCCTAAGGGGGGGGGGAAAGGGGGAGGGGCCAAAATTTGTATGCTTGCTCACGTGTTTCTTACTCGCAAAATCTACATATTTTCGCTGAACAAAACAAATTAAGTAACATAGTTTACAGGAGTATATTGCAGTAGGTAAGTAGGACCGCCAAAACTAAAAACACATCGATAAATTGCCTACATATGTACATTATTCTAATCCTTTCAGTTATAATTTTTCGCTGCTGCCGTACAACAAGTGAAACCATTATACTAAGTAATTCTTTTCAATAAATTCAATAACGCTACATACTTTACTGACACAAATAACAGTAAACTTCTGTCCGTCCTGTTTGTTAATCAGTGTCAATGTATGTTTCGCGGCTGTACTGAAATTCCAACTACTTTCAAAATTTAGCCAACCCAAAAAAGTTATTTTTAGAAATGCCACTAAGTGCTAAATAATGACTTCTAAAAGTGGAAAGTTTGTAAAAACTAATTCTTGGACCCGCAACGAGCTGTCATGAAGCTTATGACTCCCTTGCAAGAGCTTATCCTTTCACGACAGGAATTTATGATACCTGCAGGTAGGTCCTTTCTTCGGGCCTCGGGTGAAAACTTACCTGAAGTACACTTACAAGGATTACTCTATTCTGGGTGGCCATTTTGTTTTAACAATATTATTTAATTTATGGTAGGGGCCTCTATGTTGTTGAGTAAAACATAAGAATAATCAAATTCCTTACTTCTCCCATTTCAGAACAGAAAGATATAGTTTCAGAGTCAGTCTTCATATTAAAAAAAATAAGGATAATAGTTGTGACCACCCGTGACTAATATGCTGGATCTAAAACAAATTCACCACAAGGGCGAGGGAAGTTCAGTGGTTGATATTCTCCCGGGGCTCATTCAGCCTTTATAACTAAAAATCATTAACCCTAATGTACCAAGCGGTGGAACATGATATCGGACAAATCCGCTCCCTGCACAACCGTTGTCCTAGGAACACTCAAGGCCCTTCATGGGTTTTAGAGGTACCGGTATGACTCCTTCCCCTCAGCTTATTCTTCTTTGACAGGAATTTATGACACCAGCAGGTAGGTTAATTCTTAGTAAGCTTCAGATGACTAACTTACCTGGAGTGCTTACATCAATTTTTTAGACGTGTTTAACAAACAATAAGTTTACCGTGACCAAAGATTCGAAGAAGTGTTAGAGTTTAATTAAGATAAACATCAAGATATCTGTTATCAGAACTTACCCAAATGTTTAACTAAGTAAGTCCAGAACAAACAAAGTAATTACGCAAGTAAGCTTACCCAAAGGTTCCATGCTGATTCAACCAATCGCAGTTTACAAACTTCCAGCCCTGGATGATCCCTTAAATTCAAAACACAATTTTATGGTAATGGCTAGCGACTATAATAGTTTAATATTTATAAATTAATAGCTTTTAGGTGTTTTCAGCCTCATTTACTAAATTTGTAGGATTTCGCTATTTACAACAACTTTACAAGCCCTTCTCAATCGTTGTGCTGTTTTGTTACATTAACAGCGAGCATGCTCCAAAATTCTGCGTTGTGTTTCTTATTCAGATCGAATTCTCTAAACACTACTTTATTAAACGCCAATCTTCCTTTACGCATTCAAGGATAGAAGTTTTATAATTTTTAAATTTCGGGAAATAAGAAAATTATTTCTGTATACATATGTATCACATTCTCTTAGGTGCTAACGAGACCATTAAAATTTTCCGAAAAATATTAATATTAAACATTTTATCAAGTAAGATTAATATAATTGTTTTATAGCTAAGATTTAAAGTGGAGAAGTGTCATGTACAATTAATTTGTTAAACAAATATCTGTTATTAGTTTCATTTAAATATGAAAATCCAGCACAGAAAAGGATATCAAAATCTGTTGTTTTTTTTCGTTGTATATTATTTTCTCACTTATACATATTGACTCATTGCAAAAAAAATAATAAAGGTTTATGGCAAATAATACTGCAAAAATCTATACAAATTTAGATTAGACAGTGCAGCTTTGATTATCAAGATTCATTTTAAATGAATTCGAAGAACATTTAAAATTAAATTTTAAATGATCTTAATCGGCTCTTTAAGACTAAAATTCAATACGTGATTTCAGTGTAATGAGGCAACAGCCGAAATTTTCTTGTGAAATTGAACTGTTGTGTTACGTATCACAGTACGAAATTACTTCCTAAGGCCTTTATAATTTTTGAATGGAAGTGAAAGGCAGAGCTACCGTGGAATATCAGTTCGGTTCACACAACGCTTCAGCTTGTATTTTTTTTCCAAGCGCATGGAATTTTTTACTACAAGTTATACAACGCACTGTGTTATGAATGAATGAGCCTATTATTCATGAAATTCATCGCGTACACTCATACAATATATACATATGTACCTCTACCGAAATTATTGAATGTACACATTATGAAGAACTATTTTTTTAGTAGTTATATTTTTGATTACATTTTTACTAACAGAATAAAATAAAGCAGTATCTACAACCCATGGAGGGTCTTTGTTAAGCACTAAGTAGATACTGTACTGTTTCTATGACATCAATCATGCAAGGAAGTGATTTGTCTGAGATCATGCTCAACCGCCAGGTTTTTCCCTCAATTAATAGTGTCCACTTTATAGAGGCAGGGTGAACCCCGGGAGGGTCCTCAGATAATTTATCTGTTAATAACTTGAACCCGGAACCATCGCCATCTGCGCTCTAACCACTGAACTACCGCGCTCCCTTTTTATTAATATGAAATAAATATTAATTGTAATATTTTTACATATAGAACTGTAGAGGATGTAGCAATGTCCATAAAAAAAGAAGCAATATATTTGTTTGTTTAACATATGTGTCTCTAGAATTTTAAATGAGGTGACGTCCTCGAAATTCGTGCTTGTCCAATAATCGCTTTAATCCTGCCTTGTTTGAGATAAATCTGCCTTTCTGTTAATTGAATCGATGGAAGCAGTTGTAATGCTATTATTATATTTTAATCTGCTAATACTCGATTATGGATAAATATATACTTACTAATACATTTCTATATATATATATATATATATATATATATATATATATATATATATATATTATTTTTTTAAAGTTACATATGAAGTGACATAATAAAAATAAAAATTAAAAAATTAGCTCAAATCTTCTTCATTTCTGTTCAAGTCCTTTATTATATATTTATACCATACTACAATTTATTGAAGACATATTAATTGAGTGATATAATAGTGTTTTCGTCATTTATAATGAATACAAGAAACATGACTTACATTTCTTTTTTATAGCATAAAGGTTTAAACATACTCATTTTAAAGAATTTAGATATGTTAACAAAATATAAATATTTTAAAAGAGATTTATTTGATTTTTAGTTTTAACTGTCATAAAAATATACCATAATTATCTACCAACTATCTACCAAGGGTAGTAAAATAAAATACCTTAATAACAACTTATGATACTAATAAACATTAATAAGTCTATTTCTTCACGCTAAATATTATATTCATTTGTTCAATATACTTACAATAAATAATAAAATTATACATTTATTGACGAAAGTTTGAACTATAAGTGTAGTAATAAGTACAAGGTTCAACTATAAGTAGTTGGCATGTGTTAAGGTTTTATGCCCTTTTCTTCTGTCAAGGCTATTAAAACGGATTATTACTACAGGTAACGAATTACTAGAAGCAACCAAACCTTTCAGAGTGGAAAGGTTTCTTACCATGGGATCCACAAGGAAATGGAGTTTTACCTGTCCAGGCTTGTTTGGAACCGAATGAAATAGCTTTTGGGGACTGAAGCAACAATTATTATTATTCTCGCCCACGGGTTTTAATAACGCATTATTATACAATAACTAAATATGTATTTAACTAATACTGTACTACTAAGGCGGAAGTTTAGGAAATCACAAAAATATGTTGGAATATCTGAAAAAACCTTCAGTATACATACAATATTTTATTTGGGAAACGATTTATGAGATTTTTTTTACATTTAAATAAAACAATCATATGCATTGAAAATAGTAAAATCATACGGATTCATTAATATATATTATTGAATGATGAGAGACAATTAAATATGTTGCTAACTATAATATTTATGATCGTAATGTACATCATCAATAAGAATCATAGCGATAACAGACGCTTCCCAAGTAGAGAAGAATCTTCAGAGGCCAGTTGGATGGGAAGTAATGTGTCTGACATCGCAAGTAGAGCTACTAACTCCACCGCTAGATCAGGCACGATGGTGTCTTTCAACAGAAGTGAAGAATCAAAATCACGAGAACAATGCCCATCATATATCTGCTGATTAGTCATCGCATCCGGGTTTAAGGACTCTTATTTGTGAAATTTATGTTCCTGTCTACTTTAAGGGCGCATATTTTACAGAAACATGTCAGAACAGGTATCCTTTCCTTTCTAAGTTGGACCTTAAGGGGAGATTAAATTCGGTCAAAGGTAATGTCATAAAATTGGCCTGAGACAACAATCGGTAAGTCGGTATGAATATTTATAGGGCTAGGATAGATTAAATGATAAGTATAATTTATTAATTTTATATTATTAACTATAATAGATTCGGACAGTTCTCTGGCCCGTGCTACTAAATATTCCGTCGCTATTGTTCAGTCCACGAAAGAAAACTATTAATGCCACCTGAATACAAACATGAAGAAATTCCCCGCTGTGATGCCATCTGTGTTTAATGGTTAGACTTCATTATTAAGAAATAAAATAATATTTATACTTCAAAGTTCAATAATTCTTGATGAATAACAATACAAGTCGTCCGGTAATATTTCAAAAATATAGACATAAAATAGAGATCTGTCTGGCATTGTTTATTAACATGAATGCCTCAGGTGTGGTGTGTAGAAGAAAGAAAATAGGTATATAAGCTCAGTTTCTCAATAACACAAGCTTTTCGTTTGTACAAAAAAAAAAAAAAAAAGTTTGGTCCAACTTTATTCTCAGATTAAAAAAAAAACTACCTTACTGTTACAAACCGTGAAGTGAATTGGGTTTAATACCAGTAAAGTACCGTACGATGTAGGGACAAAACAGTCAAAATGAAAGTCTATGTAAGGTGACAATTCAGCCGAGATCAGGTTTTTATCCCAATTAAGCTGCAACTTTATAAACAGGATGAGCCCCAGTAAGGTCATCAAATCTACATGGTCGATTCTTGGCTGTTATTAAAATAAATAATTTTAAAATAAGTTACCACAACCGATCTCTAACTCGGGTCCTCGACGATAATCCCCAACATCTACTATACTGAGCAACCAGACTCAATTTATTCTTAGGAAAGATAAAGAAAACTAAATTTTCCACCATTACTTAGGTGTATTACATAAATTTTTATCTACTCTATTGCCCAAAACCATGTTGGAAATTTTTTTCTTAAAAACGAAAAAGTAGTATAAATCATTGAGTACAGTTGTAGAAAAAGGTAAAAACACAAGAGAGAGAAATGCTTTATTTTCAGCAGTGCTGTCCAATTATATTGGATTGCCTTAATAGACAGCATACTGATCAATCCATATCGGACATCATGTACATTACAATTTGTTTGTTTTAAACGCATACTTAAAAACTACAGTACAATTCTTAATTGTTTCTACTCTCTTTTCTTTTTTTCTTTTTTTTTCGTTTTTTTTTTACATACAAGAAAATATACAAGAGAACACTGTCCATGTCTAAACCCAAATACCAAAGTTCCTACTCAATAAAATATTCTCTCACCTACGCGTAGCTACGCCTCACACTGCCTACCCTTCAGATGCTTACGAGTTGGTTTAGCACTTATTCTCAGTTAAGAATTATATAATTGTTTGTGATATAATATAAAATATCAACTAATTATAATTATTAGTTGATTTTTTTTTCTCTTTATATTTCCATCCACACCTGTCAAATACAAGTAATTGACAATCAGCAGATTGGCAGACTGAAGAAAAAAAATATTACAAAATGATATGGAATGCATGACGAAGAACAGTACCCAGCGGTACCTCTCCCTTGCCTTGATTCAATTTTCTACAGTAATAGATCCCTCATCCACGTCCTTTTTAGTCTCCTCCTAGTGTTCTCAGGCATGAGAGTAGTGGCCATTTGTTGTTTCAATGGGTTTGGGTGTCCGTATAGTTTTTCTTGAAAGCGTTTGTAGTACGTTCGTATGTGTTCGTCAACCGTTTTTATTTTTAAGTCAGTATGCAGAGTTTTGTTATTGACGTACCATGGTGCATTAGTGATAAGACTAAGTACTTTTGACTGAAAAGTTTGCAGTCGTTTTCTGTGAGTCTGTTTAGTGATGCCGTAGATTTGTAAAGCATATGTCCAAACTGGTTATAGTAAGTAAGTGTACGTATTTAATTTCTGTCTATCTAATTCTGTAAATCTAATTTGGAGTTTTTCCTGAATAGCGAGTACATTAATTTGAGTTTGTGATTTAGTGATTGGCGTTTCATCTTAACGTGAGGACTAGTTGATATTTAATCCGTAAAATAAAAATTATATACGCGGTTGATATACCTTTGCCTATCAAAAAAATCTAATTCTAACACTAGCAAGAACACAGAATCCTACAAGAGGCCAATTTCTTTCCCACTGTGATTTGAACGACTGTGTATAATGCGCCCTTACACAACTTCTACTGAACAAGTTAGGGCAAAGAAGGAGGGATCACTGATGTAAAAAATATGTATGGCTGACTCCTATGATTGTTCTGCCTTTTTATTCAATTTTCTATATGTATTAGAATTTAATTATGTTGATTGAGTTGGTAGAAATTAACCAATACAAGTAAATATATTTCAAACTAATCTATTACTGTATTAAACGATGTTTGTTTTACTTTGTAAAAGTTGAAAAAATTGAAACAAAACTAAAACGTGAACAAAATTCAAATCAAACGTTAGAAACTAAAACAGGTGACTTTCAAAGAACGAACATGTGATCATTTACTGTTTGAATATTGATCGTTTGACAGCAGAATAACTTGTGTTCTAAAAGAGAAAACATGATTTAATAAACAGGTGATAGTGAATTGTAAATACGATACTAATTTATCATATGAGAGAGAGAGAGAGACAATAAAAAATAAATTAATTTATCCATAAAATTATATTTTTCGAATCTATATTTGAATTTATTTTCTTAAATTATTTGTAGACAGTTTACTGTTGGAATTTTTTAATGATACATTTTTTTACAAATACAAATTATAACCTTAGTTTTTGACCACCATACGAGTTGACCATTTGTAAGTAATCAGACATCTTGTAAAGAGCATTGTCAATAAAATAATAGGATATTTGACAGCGGTGATAGAACAAGTATAATCGTGGAATAGCGTGCCGGTTTAGACGAAGCGAATGTTGGAGTTGTATTAGTCTTGTACATTGAGAGGTATGTCAGTGAATACTAGATTCAGTGTTAGTACTCTAGTATAGGACAAACACCTTGTTTGAATCGAAACACTGTAGCTAGCACGTACTTGTTTGCCTTAGCGTTTTTGTTTTTTCACCTGATCAGAAAAAATATAACGTCACTGAATTAAAGGCTAAACTACACAAAAGATGGGATTGTCTTTATACAGGGTGTCCCAAATTTAAATGGCAAAACTTCAGAAACTTATAGGTGACCGAAAAACTATGACAAAAAGTCCTTTAGAGATTTGCTTAGTTTTAGAGAAAATCGCAAAAAAAAAAAAAAAAAAAACAAGTTTTCATTTTTATACTTATTTATTTACAGTTATACAAAATAGTTATGTTCTTTTTAATGTAAATATTGCTAAAAATGTTGTCCTCTTGCACCAGTGCAAGCATTACACCTAGCACTCACTTGATAAATTGCAGCTAAACATTGCTCTGATGATATTTTGTGCACTGCATCTCTGATTCGGTCCCTTAATTTCTCTCTTGAGTTGATTGACACCGAATAAACTTTCTGCTTCAAGATTCCCCATACGAAGAAATCCATGGGTGTCATATCAGGTGATCTGGGTGGCCAAGGTACTACTCCTCCACGTCCAATCCATCGTTGTGGATTATTTATATTGTGGATTATATAAATTATAATCCTAGAAGGAAGCCAAAATGTAAACAAATAAAAGAATATAAAGGATAACATTAAGTGTTTACATATCTCACTGCCTAGCCTGACGAACTTTGAAAGGTGATAATCGCTACCTGTAACATTTTTGTTTTGCTTCTTTATTTGCGATTTTCTCTAAAACTAAGCAAAAACGAGCAAATCTCTAAAGGACTTTTTGTCTTAGTTTTTCGGTCCCCTATAAGTTCCTGAAGTTTTGCTATTTAAATTCGGGATACCCTGTATAATGCTCACTCTAATTTTAAGCAATCATCAAGGCTGAATATAAATATAAAAATTCAAGTTAAAGTTTAATTGGCTTGTAAGTACAGTCCTTAGCAAGTGTTAAGCCCAAGGACCTTTACGGGTTGTATTGGCACAATATTAAAATAAGAACCCGAAGGATCGATACCGATGCCGCCATTTCATTATTTATTATTATCTTAAAATTACGAATAAGTTATATATATATTTTCGGGGGAAGCAAATGGTCCAGGTGGGGAATAAGACAGTGAATTCGTTAAATAGGATTGACACCAACGTTATTCCGTAAATAAGACAACGAATTAAATTTTATTCATCTCCATTTAATAAATATTTAAAAAATAATAAATAAATTTACTAATAGCCTGATATAGAGTTGGGTTAGATTGAATTTAATTATCTACAATTTAGTTTACAATACATAAGACAGAAAAAAGAAGAAGACAAGATAAATGAAGAGCTCCTCGCATCTATGAATAATCAGGTTTAAAATTTATTGTTATTTTAACGTAATTACAAAGTAAATTATAGTTCTCTCCTTTCAATAAATAAATAAATGCACTCCTTGCTTTAATTTTCGACAT
This sequence comes from Arma custos, assembly GCA_037127475.1. Classification (NCBI taxonomy): domain Eukaryota; kingdom Metazoa; phylum Arthropoda; class Insecta; order Hemiptera; family Pentatomidae; genus Arma; species Arma custos. Next base: position 121,100,887 of record CM073764.1, on the reverse strand, counting down.
CTCTTTCTTCCCTAAAACATTTCCTTTAAATAATTTGATAGTAGAAAAAAAGCGCCAACAAATTTAAAACATCTGGCTTCCTAAGGTTTCACAGCTTATAGGAAAGTCGTCCCTTAGGTAGGAATCCTTGTATGTTTCGAATTTTAGTGAATAAAATAAATGAAATCATTCTTTCGCCTGTATCTCACGTCACAATTTATTTTCCACATTGAAATGTCTCTTTAAAATCCAGAATGTTAATTTGAATCTTTGTGCATAATTCACGGATAACACGAAACCATAGATAATTTTCTATGCTAATTATTTGTCAGCCTTTAGTCTGGAAAATTGAGGACCTAGAGAATATATTTCTATAATAGGTGTAATTCTTCCGGTTTCAAGTAAAGCTTCTATGTATCAGTTCCGTTTCATGCCTCCTGAAACATTTATCAGACGGAATGGTGTCAAAGTGTGTATATAAGTTGACACTTGTTTTTGAAGCAAAATATTGTATGTACTGCTTATAATTTTCTTTATTTATTAAAAGTTATGGAACCTTCATTCTGGAGAATGGCACACATTATCTCGAGAACAAAATTAGTAGAGGTATCTGAGAGTTGAAGGATGAGTTTTCGAGAGTTCTAATGTCAGGTATCTGTTTATGGAAACCTTTTCTCCATTTTATAAGAGTACATTAAGAACATTCAAACCTGTATTGAATGATTGAAACTACCACAGGGTCTAATTTAAATTGAGCGAGTACTTGGAAATGGAAGTATACTTTGCTCTCGCTATCTCAAAGGGCTCAATAATTAAACTATTTTCTGTCTTAGAACTAGGCCTTGATTAAAGTGAATATGAGTGTCAAAACCTGCTGAGGCGTGTCATTAAAATTTTTGAAAAACTCATTTTTGAGCTATGTCTTTACCTTGAAATATGTGTTTACTCTTGAGAATTCTAATATCTGGATAGACTTTATGTTGGGCGCGGATCCTCATGACATTAAAATCTGCCGTATACGTAACATAATTCTCAATACTTTAAGGTTGTTGAGAGCATTAAAGTTTTAGCCTGACTGGATAGGCATTTTTGATCTCCTATACGTTTCCCTTTAATATTCATTGATTAAACTTCTAGCCACGTTCGGCATTATGGTTTCCTTGTCCACAATTCTTTGGAGGTCGAGTGTCTTATTGGATTTGTCAATCTATCTCTGTCAACTTCTGTGTCCCAATCCACTCTTACAGCGATTTACTATTTGGAACTGTTATTCCAATTTATGGTTTACAAATCGTGGTTACACACCAAGCTATTTGAGCCGCAATCGATGATATCTATTGTTGCACCTTGAGAGGTGCAGTTTTGAACTTTTGAACGTTTGAATTTAAATGTTTGGCATTGGAGTTTATCTTTTATCGATTGCAAAAGACACTGCGTCTGACTTTAATTTCACTCAAAGGCCTACCGGGTACAAAATAGTTCCTTTTCATTACAGCCTCGATTACAGCCCTTTGTTTTACTTCAGCACAAATATATTTGGTTGACTTATGGCGTTTGGGATAATGTTGACGTCTGACATTCAGATTTTTTTTTTTTTGAATGATGCTATATTAATTTTGTATTTAGCATGTATAAACAACAACACCGAATTCAAAATAAAATAAAATAAAAACAAAAAATAAATGCCTAAAGAAAAAAAATGGAAACAATAAATATTTAAACAAATTAAAACGGTAACAAAATAGAGACAGAAAATCCTAAGCGATCTCTAAATTAAATATTTATTTAATTTTTTTGAGTGGTGTGTATTTTCCTTATGTCTTATTATTTTATATATTTTTGTTTTTTCAGATTTTTTTATATTATATTTTAAAAAATTTACACAGCTTCCTGTATTTAGTTGACTTATTTCTTATGGGGATTAGTTTTATTAAAGAAAAAGAATTTCGAATGGTTTGAAAAACGATAGTTGAAATGTCCTAAAGACATTTCAACTTTGTCAACTATTTCAAATTTGTCCTGCTTATTGTTCTTTTCTTGGCGAAAGTTAGATCCTTTTCGATATCGCCCTTTTGAATATTATCGATATATCTTCCGATAAAGTATCGAGAGATTTTTATCTCAGTCAACTGGTTTCTTCATCGTCTATTTTATAAAAGTGAAACTACATAAACTGTAGATCACGTTATTTGATTCTTATCTAGAAAATAAAGTTTTATATTTGTATAATAATTATTTGCTTCAAATATTTTTTTTTATATGATTAACGTGTGGAATATTTATTTAATGTTTTACTGTGTAGTTTATGTATGAAGTATATTTAAATATAGTACAGAATATATGCAGTTTTTTCGATAAATAAAAATGAAATTTGGCACTTATATATAATATGAGGTATTTTAGGTAAATAACCATTAGAGGAAAACTAATACAATAATCACAGATGTAATAAATACGTGCTTTAGTGCTTTTCAGTTTCTAACCGCAAATACGTTTATTATAACCTCAGATAGCCCATTAATTGTTCAGCGTCGTGCGTTTTCTGCTACAAGCGTTAAAATAAGTTATCATACTCATATAAATATTACTTATTCCAATTAATTAATAATCGAAATATTAGGCCGTAAATATTTCTGGCACCTTTAGGAACGCTTTTCCGTTAAAGAAATTACTAAAAGAGCGTGCCTTCACATGGTACGGCTGGGTGCCCTTCTTTCCCTGAGGAAAACCTGTAAACCGGTAACCCTCTGGGATTAACAATCCCACCTATATCCTGATCGGGTAAAACCGACCCAAAACCCACATAAAACTGTGAACAGACTTCTCATGAAAAATATTACAATTTTTTATAATTATTGGTCATTTTTTATGAGTTATAAATATTTTTATTTTTTTTTTAAGAGAAAAGATAGGCCCTCGACCGGGATTTGAACCCGGAACCTTTGTCCCACCGTGACATCGCTCTGTCAATTGAGCTATCCAAGGCCCCTCCCGGTCGAGGACAAACCTTCTCTCTCATAGATCCTAAAGCCCCAGTGTGCTCCCGCCATTTTAGCGATGAATACGCTAGAACGAAGTTCTTTGAACATTAATTTTAATTTAGAATCTTATTGACTTACGTCATATTATTATTTATATTATTGGTCATTTTTTATGAGTTATAAATATTTTTATTTTTTTTTAAATAGAAAAGATTTTAAAAAAAAATAGAAAAATATTACACCATGTAAAAAAGTAGGGCATTCGGATTCTGGGGTACCTGATAGTGTGAATTCAGATATCGGTGAATTGGGGCACCACACCAACCCACTACAAAATATTAATCAGGAAAAACAAAAAGTACTATTTCGGCACATATAACTCGAATTCATTAACTCAGTTTTAAAAAAAGAAAAACTGTACTTGAAATCTCCATTCAAAAGACCAAATTTATGACTACAGTCCCCCACTTTAGATTGAAAGAATTGGAAACAGATTTCGGTAAAATTCAAGTAGTTGATAGTTAAATATGGTAAGCAGAAACTTGAAATAATAAGCAGAAACTTGTCTATAAAGGAACGAATGGAGTACAGAATTAAAATTTTGGAGAATTTATGCTACTCAACGAGTAGCAGTAGTATGTATAATAAAAAATGCCTCACTAAAAAGGCCAAAATCAGGCACTACAATGCAGTTGTAAAACCATTGATATTGTACGGGACCCAGACTATGTGCTTTCCCAGTTTAGACAAACTTCTTAAAATAGAGAGAAGGATTCTTAGGAGAATCCACGGGCCCAAAGTAACACCAGAAGGATAACGACTGAAATCTAACAAAGAAATTTACTGCAAAATATGGGACTTGGGAATAGAAATGAGGGTTAGAAGACTCAGATTTTATGGTCACATGATGAGAATGAACGAGGAGAGACTTAACAAAAAATGTTCACCAAAATTATAGGCTACAAATGCAAACTAGGATACACAGAACAAATAAAACAAGGAACACAGAAACACGGGATTACATTTGATTTTTTAGAAAACCGAACGGAATACCAAAAATTCCTAAAAAAATGCGGTACTAGTGGCAGCTAGAAAAAAATTTCCATCCAAGACCTGGACAGAAGAAAGAAGAAAAGCCTTCAGTGAAACTATGAGGCAAAGATGGACCGAGAAAAAACAAACAAAAGAAATGCTGCCTTATAGTCGCGAAGTCCTTCAGGGATGTGTTGTGTCAATCAAATAAATAAATCGAAATATTGATAAATTATTTAAATATTTAGCTTGGTATCCTTTTCATTTCAATAACTTATTAAAATCAAGAGCTGATTTCGAATTAAAAAAAAAGTATTGCTCTCAGATAATATAGATTAAGTATATAGACATAAATTATATATTGTAAAAAGAAAAACATTGAATATAAAGATTTATTTTCTTTAATAAAACAAGTAATAATGTTAAAAAGCTTGCGTAAAAACATATTTCTTAAGAAACTTCGCTGATTATATTTTTTTGAAAAAAATCGTAAAATTAATTCCGAAATTTTTTAAATTTTCTTTTGCAGAATTTCTTTTTAAACCAATGTTTCGAGAAATTTTCACATTTTCAGCATTATATAGTTATGTATTGTTTAAATTTGCATTTACCTATGTTTTTGTATTTTTCCCACATTCAATATTTGTTCATAATCTACTAGTAGTATGTAATGTTATTATTATTATGTATTCAGAAAACAAAACACAAAAAATGGGTTACATATTATGGCAACACAGTCCCCTTTTCCGTGAATGAAATATGAAAATTATATTAAAAAGGGGTAACGCACAATAATGTCCTTTTGAAGCTAGTAATTGTTTCTGAAACGGAGTAGAAAATGAGATATATATTTTATATAATCTATGGTCTTACAAGAATATATTTATGTTTAAAAACTGAAAATAATAATGAAATATTAATTTATGATAATGGTGCAACAAATAATTTCATCAGAACACTTACAATTTTATTTTTTTACATACTAGCCCCTTCGTAAATGGGCTTAGAGTTAAGTGGATCAATATAAGGTTAAATGGGAAGAAGTCCATTACATGCTCAGTAAGTGCAATATGAACAGTTTGAAGTCGGTCATATTTCTCTGTTGTACACAGTAAATACCCAAGTAAGGTATGTAAGGCCCCTCTCTGTACCTGGGTCTGTCCTTTCTGTCAGCAGAGTACTTATATTTATATACGTTATAAACTCGTTGAAAGGCAGTCCTGTCTAGTCTGGGCTCGTATAGATTAAGTCCCTCTTTGTCGCCGAGTTGGCGTGTCTCACAATTCGTCCCTGCACGCTCTTCGAGAACTTCTGAAGTTTTGTTACCGTCATAGCGAGTTAAGATCATAAAGTGGGGGCAGCGTTAAACCGATTTTATTAGTTAATTATATTATGTAACATTTATTAGTAATAGATAACTTTTATTTAAATTGAATATGAAATAAGCTTAAATCCTCAATGACAAAAGAAATTAGGAGAACCGCTGACGTAAAAGAAAAGAAGATATCAACGTAAATAAGAAAAAAACAATTAAAAATAATAATTAAAATATGTAATAATAAAAATATAACCATGAATAAATATACAATCATAGTATCATTACTAATATGAAATTTTAGGTAGAAAAATTAAAACTTTAATAAAATTATATTATTTTTTTTTTTTTACATATAATTTAGTATGTCAGAAGAAATATTTATAAAAATTGCAGTTGAGGTATCTAATCTTTAGAAGGAAACAATTATATTTTTGTAATTAGCTTATACACGTTTTAATTGTACTTTATTATGAGGGATTTCTTCTGAGGACAAAGAATATAAATTTTAGAAGTAGAAACAGTACAACAATGATCTCATTCGTAATTAGTTGTGATTAATTTAATTATTACAACTAATTAATACAATGCCAATCCATTACTGCACTCTTACAGGCGTTAGCCTTCGCCGAAAAAGTAAATATGTTACAAGGGAAAGTTGTAAAGGTCGCCTGTGGAATGGAGAAGGGACAGAATCGGTGACAGACAATGTATTTATGTATATGTAATGATATGTAATGTGCATAATGGCAAGTGCATTGTGGGCTTATTACGGAAGCAATTAGGGAGAACGAGACGGGACTATTGTATTAATAAAAATCAATCCATGGAGTTTGCCAAGAGCGAGCAGATGTCGGGCATGGAGTGGTGATGCGCATGCGCCCCAGTCAGCTGTTACACTACGGTGGGGGAAGCCACGAGAGAGTCAGTCGGTTCGTAGCCTCCGGGGGAGGTGTTTCACGAGTTCCATCATTTGGGCTATTTTTGTAGTTTTCTTTATTCCATATCAGTGCCTCAAATTTTTTTTTTATAATCGTTCTGTGCGTCGTCAACCACTGTTTTCATTTATTCGACATATATATATTTTATATTTCGATCATATGTGGAAGCGGTAGTGCCCTTTTTGATATATTTGTCAACCGTGTCACTTGATGTGCTGACGGATAAGAACAAGATGAAGATGGGTGTGCACAAGACGGAGCACGAGAGCGGCTACTTCGAGGACGAAGACGAGCGGAGGAGCCGCGGGAGGAGTGGACTCCGCGACGTCCAGTACAGCATCGAGGAGGAAGTCTTCTACTCGGAAGAAGAACCCAGGACCCAGCAAGAAGGTAAGCTTAACCGCTGCTATATGAAGGTTCAAAAGCTGTTCACTGGAATGCCGCGTGGCCTCCTTGGCCTAGAACTGGTTATAATCCCATTCCTGTCATAAATATTGATTCCGACCACAGTCATAGTTTAAAGAGAGTAAAATGTCCCAATTGCTTCTGTTAGTGTCGGAAGCGAACCCTCGGCCTCGGCTTCTATCCTTATATAAACGCTCAGTTATCAGGATAACAGTTCCCGAATGGTAAATAAATACAGTGACCTCAAACGGTTCGGAAAACAGGATTTAATTCATCCTCATGTTTAATTTAAAACTGATGATTTGTATTCTTTTCCCCATGTGACAAATATCGCGTTGATTTTATTAATAGCCGTCAAATATTTGTGTGTTTGCGTTGGGACGGAGGAGATGCAGGCGTAGCTAAGACGGCTCTGATAAGGGAGAGATAAGGGAAGAGATGATGTTCCGATCGGGAGAGCTAACAGCATTAGGGCAATAATTACCACTTGCTCGCGTCTGACGCCAGGACCAAAATTTAAAAGTCAAATGACAGAGATGACGCAGTGGGAAATGTCTCTGGGGTCTTTGATTTGGCACGCAGTGTTCATCTGCGTCGTAACAATTACATCATTCAATTCGGCGTAATATGTAAATACGGTTTAGGTGATATTTAAAAGGTTTTTATTTATCTTTCTTATACTTGGCAGAAATATATTTCAAAAACTTGTCTTAAAATAACTTTTATGTTTAAAATAAATATAACCGATACATACCCGATGGTAATGCTTCACAAAAAAAAAAAGATTGAATGGGATTCTAACCGATATCGGAAGTGCTGTTAGTGACTACTGGCTCCTAACGGGACCAGAAAGGCCAGAATGCTCAATGAACTTGCTTCTCAGGTAGAAACTGGGTCTTGCTACATTTTTATCTCTCTTCTCTGTTACACCTGTAGTCCATAATATATTCATAATGTTAACTTTGCTACAGTTAAGCTTAATGGTTATACCAGAAATTTTTTAATTTAATTCTAAAAAGGACGAATTAACACGTTAATAATAAAATATAATCTTCATGAAAGTGAACAGTTTAACCTCGTAAACCTATGTAGCCATTTAAAAAACAATAAATATAAAAAATTAATTCGATGATATATTATATATTTAATTGTGATCTTAAGCTTAATTTAATTATGTTTTTAAATCCGAAAAAGTTGAGGTTGAAAGTTGTCAAACGAATTTTAACGTTCCCAGCTTCGCCCTTTGCAGGATTTGGCGACTTATTTAAATGTTTGTTTTTATTTAAGGCTTATAAATTAATGCTTTTCTATTCATATTAAATTTATAAAAACAGAATCATTTGTTGTTCTTAAGAAATTATTTTATTTTTTTTTCATTATATTTCTCATGAATGTGGAATTCATTCATGATTGAAGATGACCATTTTTATCTCAAAATACGTCATGTATGTTTTTTCTCGATAAAGAATATTTTCTATTTTGATCGAATCTATGTGTGAAATCTTATCACATTTTATCATCGTCGGCGGGGCTCGAACTCATACCACACTACGTTCCGTATGACCGATCGAAATTGCACAATTGAAATTACGATGTCGGGAAGATAAGACTAATGAATTACCAATTACTGTTAGGGATAACGTCGCAGTAGGCGTCCTTGGCAGGGGTTGGAAGGCTGCAACGACTTCAACAACAATGTCAACAAAAATGTTGATATTGCGGCTTCCTTGCTACAATATCCTTCAGATGAAAGATACAGAGAAAAAACCCTCTCCCTCTTTTGTATGAGCCTCGGCCTCAGAAAAAGGTCCGACCAAGGTCTTCTTGGTTTTCCCAGTTTAATCTCCCTTACAACTATTATCAAGAATCTTATTATTTTTTTATTTATGTTTTGCAACTAATCTTCAGCAGTATCGGTTTTTAGATTTAATTAACTCTTAAGAATGAAAAATTAATTATTACCGAACGTTATGTTAGAAATAATTACTTTTATATTTATATATTAATATTAATTCTTTCCTTATCTGTTCTTTATTTTAACTTCTTGTAAGTAGCTGTGAAGAGCTTATATACACGTATCCCTAAGTCAATATAAAAAGGTCATTACTTTAAAAAAAACTAATTTTTCAATGGAGATATTTGAAAGTTCCATGTCATGTCAAAATTAATTCAGAACAATTTAAAAAATAAAAATTTGGGTATTGGCAAAGTAACGCTCTTCTATGGTAATGAAATTCCATTATTATTAATTAGAAAAAAGTTAAAACCAGTTGAGAAAACCAGCTTCATGATAAAATTAATAGGTATGAATGAGTAAGTAGTTATGGCATGCTTCTACAATATTTAAATATATTTAGAAAAATCTTCGATTACATTTTGACTCTTATCCGTCCCGGAAAAAAAGAGTGATTGTCGAGAAAGTTAGCGAGTTTGCGACAAGGAAGTAGCATTACTCCTACTGAGACAGAAAATGCCAGGCCATCCAGACCAACATGGTTCTCCCCGGCTCCAACCAGCTTTTACAGCTTACATTTATTAATGCTAGGTCTATTTTCTTCGCCTTTATTTCCAATATTGTCACTTTATAGGAGATTTATAGGTATTAATCATATTCGACATTTCAACGAATCATTAATGTAAAAATATGTATAAAAATATATGATTAGCCCTATATTAAAAATATTCATTAATTTAATCCAGATTACAGCAATATAATAACATTAACCTTAATGGTCAACGGCATCTAAAACAAAATAAAAGTAACGTACCACTTAACCACACTGTAAAGATTGCTTATTTAAATAATATCTGCCTTCCTACGATTGGGATGGCAGAGTTTAAAAAATGGCAAAAGCTATCTAAGGCTTATGGTAAAATAACTTTATTTATTTTATTGATATTTGCACTGAACGAGGAAATTCAGTACTGTACTTTAGAAGTTTAGATATGCATTATTTGATGTAATCTTTAATATGCAGAATTATATTAATCATTTTTTTTAATCATTAAAAATTCTTTAACTCAGATTTTTAAATTGATAAAGAAATACACGAATTAGTACTAGTAGTAGTATGGCTTTTTAAATTTTTAAAATGAGTCTAATAGGCATACAAGTAACATTATAATAAAATTTCTAGAAATAAAAAATATAGTAAAAAAAATAATATAAAACGTATAATAATATGTTATGTATATCCTACTGGAAATATACTTGCTCACGGAAGCAAAAATATATATATCAAGTTTTTGTGTAAATTTAAAACCTGAGATTGATACTTGATGGGTGATTTTTTTTTATTGAGAAAGTAGATTTTACTTTTGCCCTGAAAGCGTTTGACCCTTTGTAGTGCCGGAGGCCTGATACAATTCATCCCCAACCCCGTTTCAATTTTTCAAATCGGACCAAGAGCCGATATATATTCAACAAATACTCAATAATCCTCAAAATTCCCCCAAGCTCCGGATCAAAGGCAAAACAACTCCCCTAGTGGAAAATATCCCAGGGGTTTGTTTCCTAAAATTCGTTTGAATCACTTATAATTATTTAATTATTATTATTTATTCCAAACAGTTTATTAAATATAAAACGAGTTTTAATTTATGGATTTTAATTGAGGGAAATATATAATAATTTTTAATAAACCATTAAACATTAGTTCTAAAAATTCAGGAGGAAAAAAGCAAAAAAAGAAAACATTACCCACTTGAAATTTAACCATGCTGTGATAGGTACGTAAAGAATAAACCTATTACGAAAACCTATTATAATTCCGATAAAATAAGCTGATAATGTTTTAGAATTTAAAAAAGAAAACTGAGTTTTTTATAATCTATAAGGAAAATTTTATTTTTATTTTTTTTAAAGAAATAAACTAAAATGCCGTAAGTAAACTAGCTAGGAATATTACAAATCCTGAACCGTAAATCAGTTAGGCATAAATAAGTAATGAAAACATAAATAATTAGTAATAAAATAATAATAGAAATTCCTTGAGGCTATTAATTATTTATTGTTTAATTTAAAAAAAAAAGTAAGAATCAACGATCTATCAAAAAAAAATTTAGATATATGTTATAATAGAGAAAGCTTTATGATTCCATTAGTCTGAAATATCATAATATTGATACAATTGTATGATTGTATGAATAGCTGATAAAAAGCATAATTTATTACTCTTTTTTTTCCAATTAAATAAATTACATATTAAGAGCTTTAAGGAAAGCCTTACTTAAATTTCATTTTAAGAAAAAATAACGGTAAAGGGAATAAATATTAACGGAATTACTAAACCTATAAAAGTAGATATTAACATTCATTAAAAAAAAATATTTTTTACTTAAAACTAGAGGAAAATTAACAAAAATTGCTTAACATAAACAAAAATAGTATAAAGAACAATAAAATCACTATATAATTAATAACATCTGGAGCCTATCAAACTTGTATACTTTTGCATCTTGTAGCCATTATTTTCTATTTTGATATTTTCTTGTTAGTTTATTTTTTATGGGTGAAAATACCGTTTTCTGTTATTCAAGTTTCATTACTAATATTACCATTTACCGAGTTTATACTATCAACAAACATACTATCAACAAAGTAAATCTTACACAAACAATGCATTTAAAATTTCAACATTCTTACAATCAGGATTGAAATAATGAGAAGTAATGAAGCCTAATACGAAGTAAAGATTTTTTTTCCATATTCATTCCCACAATGATTTGTTGGAATGTAACGGATCTCTATATAGAACTGTTTCAACTTCAGGTTTAGTGAGAACCATTTTATTAAATTGTGCACTTTTTTTCCTCTTTGTATGTTCGTTATTAAATACTGGATGTCAGGGCGCATTGTCGAAGAGAAAATGTGGCTTGCCGATTTCCCATGACAACAAAGAGTGGTAGTGAGTCACTACCCGCAGCTAGCAATGAGGCGCTATCATATTCATCAATGGGCCCTAGGCTGCTTCATGAGTTATCATCTTTCAACTTTCTGATCATTTTACGTTTGTATAAAGTTTTTTTCAGGATTGGGCATTGACAAACGAAATGGTTCCATCTGTTGGGCGAATCAACAGATCCAAGACATAGACGGGTTTATTATTAAACCTTATTTATTTAATTAGTGCTTAAAGAGAAAAAAATCAAGTAATTTGGATGGTTGCTAAACAGTATTACATACAACATAAAAAATCAATCGAAAAACAATATTAAAAAATCAAACACTGATTTGTAAAAACATTCACATCATTTACAATCAAACAAAATAGTTTATTCAATTTGTATCCGATATTCTTTGGTTAATATAAATCATTTTAAAACTTTATGAGTTAATCAAAAAGGAAATAAGAATGTCGCAGTAATTGAATCTAGTGTAAACGTCCGATCTGGTTCGAACTAGTTACAATTTATACAAGATTTAAACGAATTCATGAGACATCAGCAGTTCACATCAGTGCAACTGGTTTTTAAACGGCATGGAAAATAAACTCGTATTTCGATGAATATCTTTCGGCAATATTTTGAAATTCATGCCGTCGTACTTGTCCCCATGAATACAAAAGAAATGCTGAAATTTTCACGCATGCTTCTCCACAGGCTGAGCAGTTGGCGAGATGCGTGGTTCGGTTGAAAACGGTTCTAAATCAGCAAGTGGGACGTTCTAGGCATAGCAACCACCTCAAAATCCTCATTTTCTTTTCGTTTTCTGAATTTCCATTGAGGATTCTAGCTTTGTTCCAACACCAAGACAGTTTGTATGTTGCTGTATGCATAGAGCAATTTCTAACATCTTTTTTTTTTTTTTTTTAATTAATTCCCAATTCATTTAGGAAATGGGGTTACTCAGCGTGTTAAGAACCAAGTTGTTGAGCTAGAGGAAACTTATGCATTGAACTAATATCTTTCTAAATATCAATTAATCATTATGTATTACATATAACCTACTATGGTTTAAATATTTCAACTTTTTACGAGCGTTTATGAAAGTTATAAATTGATTATTGTGTTTGCCGAGTAGAGTGAAGATGAAGGCAATAAAGGGAAGAGTCGGAATTACAGGCTGACCTCAAAACACAGTTCGCTCTACGCCGCGGGGCGACTCGGCCATCTTGAAAATATAATAATTACTTCGATCTTATCTCAACTAGTTATTACAGAAAATGTGATAATTATTGTTTAATATAAATTAATAATGACACTATAGCTGACGATTCAGATTACCCATCTTTATAGGAGCTGAGTGAGCACTAAAAGATTCCGCAGACCCCACAGGGTGGTTCTATGGCTGTTGATTAAATAAATTATTTGATATAGCCTGATTCAAACCCGAGACCTTCTTCTCAGGGCTCTAAAAATCAGCTACACCGTCCCTGCTGTCATTATACCAAAAATTTCAAGCGTATATGTAGCATATAGATTGGATTGTTTTTGCTTCACTTTTTAGCTGTCATATTGTGCCTGGCTTGATGCTTACAACTGGGAATATAACCAATGATACCTCAATTAAAGCAATCTTATGCTCTAACTCTATGTAATACGTTACATAAAAATGTTTATTTTTGAAATTATTATTCCCTTTACTTGGAATACGTTATTTTTTTTTTTTATTCATTTGAATGTTTTACCTGTTTAATCGGCCTGGAAGAATCCTACTTACTGTGGAACGCCATGTTTGACGCAGTACGTTCCTTAGAGGAAGTAAACAAACAATTAAGGTTGCAAATAGATGCATTAATTTTCTATTCGGAGATTAAAGGCTAGTTATTACGCATTGTTTACTTTCCTGAGCCGTCTGGCAAATCAGAGCTGTGCCAAGACTCAGGCTGTCAATAACCTCACTGATGTTATCTCTGATTTATTTATTACTCGTCTTGTACCGAATTATCACGTTCAAATTCTAATTCTAACAGCAGCAATACATATTCTCGTTTCATTAATCTTTATAAACATTGATCTTTGCAACTCATCCGGGACCATTTCAACATCGACATCAATTGACGAACTGATAAACGTAATTAATTAGTTTAGTGACTGCCATAGCTGTTACGTAATGAATGTTGGATGGGCTTTCAATGCGGACTAAAATGGTAATAGTATTCAACCTTGTAGGACACCTGAAGATGCCGTGGCGTTAAAACACCGGCTAAATGTAGGATTGTGCCCTTCCTTGCGGGCCTAGTATCGCCAACGCCTTCCTCCTGTATCAAGTTAATGTCTCGTACTGATAGGTTAAGACAACGTTATTTATTTCATTTATTATTTTTAAAAAACTTATTAATAATATCTCTCAGAAATATGACTTATTTTTATGCATTTTTAATATTTAGTTATTAATTTACAAAAAAAAAATTCACAAATAATCTAAGAAATATATTGAAATATCGCCACATTGGTTTTTTTTTCAATACGCTAAACTATCAATATTTTTATATTTAGGTGTCGATTATTTTTTTTCTGTTTCTTGATTATAATTTATATCAAACATATAATTCTTAAATATCTGAATAGCCACGATCGTCAATTTGATCTATCTTAAATTAATAAAATAGGCATTTAAAGTATCCTTAAACTTATTTCTTATACAATTTTCCATCATACTGAAAGTGAATAAAGCTGCAGGATATATTACATAATGTTTTATTTAAATTTAAGTTTAACGGTTAAAAAAATGTATAAATCGATATAAAAAGTTTTCATAATTTTATACACATGAGCTAAAAGGTGGAACGGCTATGACAAAGTTTTTGTAACACTTAAAATAACTTTTAAAGGAAATAAAAGAAATCTCATTTATGAAAATACAAATTATTTCTTAATTAATTGATGAGAGAGATCTATGTTGCTCTGATGTTCTAAAACTATTATTTAACACAATATATTTTTGATTAAGGTTAAATATTTTTTTCCTTTTTTTAATTAACACATACTTTAGTTTTTAATATTTTTCATATTAACAATGTGTTTTTTTTTTAATTTGGACCTGAAACGCATTCATGTATTTATGTATGTATATAAATATATGCATTTATGAAGTGAATTGTACTGTTTCAAAATCCAAATTCTTTTTCTATGTTTCCTTAATACGTTTTTTGAAAACTATAATTTACATATCTTCTAGAATTGTGTATTCAAACTTGTTTAAATATAATCGTGCCTTGTTGAAATAGGTCAATTCTCTTTCCCTGAGTAGAAAAATTGTTTTTCACGAGATAGATGGCCTATACACTGTTCTAGCGACTTGTAAAATTCTATTTCCAGGTCGGTTTAGATTTCCTTCTAGTTCACCTTTCACCTTCCAACCAGTTCGCCTTTCCTCTGTTCTATCTTGTTTCCTTAGGCGAGACCAGATCCGATGCGATGGGCTAATCGATTGATTCGCGCTAGTTAATCAGGGCCGAAGGGATCCTGCGCATCCTAATTGTCTCATTATTAACCCTGAGGGCTCTGTTAATATTCGCAATGCGCTTCCTCATTCGGGGTAGTCTCCGCTGCGTTTGTGTTTGAGTCGTTACTCGAGTTGAATCGGGACTCAATGAAAATGTCTGACACTTTTTCCTTAATGATATATTTGATACATTAATATCGAACTATTTGAAATAGTGATATATTGAGTGTCTAGAATTATCATTCGGATTCGCTAAGCCTTTATTTATTTATATATTTATTCTATTGGCAGCAACAATAATTCGAATAAATATATAATAAGTGATACATAGTGAAAATATCGTTCTGTGAATGCAGGACTTATCGACAGATTTCGATATTAAACTATAAAATTTGCCATTTTGTTTGTCTATTTCGTTGGAACAGGTAACTATTTAGAGTTCTAACAGCCATATGATGGTCCTTTACAACCTGGTACTTCCGGGGTTCACCTTGCCTCTATCGTGCGCATCCTCTTTAGAGGGAAAATATGCTGGCGGTTCATCTTGACATATCACCTCCCTTCATAACCGTTGGTATAGAAACAGACTTAATTATCCCAAGGTCCTTTCTGAATTGTAGTGGCACAGGTGTATCGAACCTTAAATTAGGAACAACACAGGAATGTTTTTAATTTAATTTTAGCAAAAAATTAAAAGTAAAAAGGGCAAAGTTTTATTGAATAACTGAAGAGATTCATATAAGAAGACTTATAACATGGAATCTCTAAAATTAAGTACTAATTAAATAGTTATTTATTACTTATTTTCTTTATTGTCATTATAATAGGAGTCCTCCAGATCCTCATAAAACAAACAATCGAACAAGATACGCCACCGTTGGAGGGTTTAAGGGAAATCTCCTTTGCCGAGGTCTTGATTCGAGCGTCCTTGCCGAATCTAGGTTTTCGGGTCAGCGCCTGGTGCAATAGCAGTAGTTACCAATGGAATCGAGGCTCTGTAACCCCCTTCTTCAGATTATCACCGCAGTTCTACTCTGTCGGAACTCTTATTTCTTGATATATTAAGCATTACTTGCCCTTATTAATTGAATGACAATACTCTATCTACGGTTAACTCAGTTTTAACCAAATTTCATCCACGAAATTTATAATTATTATCATTTAAATATAATTAAATTAAAATGTAAAGAATGAAGCAGATATTACTAAAGCAAGGATGTTAGTCCTATTATGAAATCTTCCTGAATTCCTCATTTAACATTTTCAGTGTCAACATAAAATTAGACTTCCTTATCATTTTACGGTACCTTTGAACCTATTATCATATGTCGTATCGAGTTGAAAGCTATAAAAGTGGAATTCCTCTCGTTAATGAAGTAGTAAACAAGCGTAGGTGGTTTTAAGGCGCAGTGGTTTTAAATAGAATGATGTATTATTAAACTTATAATTTTATTTAATGACCGAAACATAATGGCTGTTTTTATTATTTTTCTTTACTTATCGAATAAGTATCTATAAGTTTTTTTTTTGTTTTTTTTTGGATTAATCGACTATACCCGATATATATATATATATATATATATATATATATATATATATATATATATATATATATGTATAAGTTGCTAGATGCTGTTACAAATATAATCAAGTAAATTATATGGTTTTATATTTAATTTTTTTCATAGTATTTGCTTGTTCCTTTAAATGTTCTGCCCATTTCCTCGTGTTTGGCTCTGCCATATCCTATTTCTGGTAGATAAGATTTTGTGTTATCTTCCCAATGACGCGTTCGTCAACCCCTCGTGTGTTTACTCATATTGTTATAGTGTTTATTGTTTAACCATGAATACTCTTGTTCGAATCTGTTGACTCCTGTGTTTATCTCCTAGTCTTTCAGTCCAATCGTACGAAAACATGTTTATCTCACTATTTTCTACAAGTTTGAGCTGTTTTTACTTCAATGATTAAATAAATTGTTTCTGTATTTTGCATTGCGTAATTATATTATATAAGAACTTTTAAAGTAATTTAACACTATATCCCTTACGCAAAGATGTTTTTTGTTTGTTCATAATTTTGTAATATTAATTTGTACTTTAATCAAAATTATGAACTAGAATTGAAACATATAATGAATAAAATAGAATATGCTTGCATTAATTTTAATCTCGGCATACTAAGAAAAAAAAGAGATATCAAAGACGGAAGATATACTTTGGGATAGGGTCACCCTTCTTGAGAAGTCAGCTTCACTTAAGTCGATAACTGGTCCTTCAGTCAAATGGGAAAACTCTTCTCCTATTTTATTATTATTATTAATAAGCTTGATTTTCAGCTGATTTTCCTATTTTTATTTAAAAAGAACAGCTTATTTAAAAAAAAAGTATTTAAATTTTATTTTTTATATTACCCCAGCATATGGTCTGCTAAATAGTATCCTTCATTCGAATATTTTCCCAGGGGAGTGTAACGAACTAGTTGTCATTTTCGTGTTATTAATTGATATTTGGTTTATTATTGCACAAGAATTAATAATTAATATACCTGGATTAGATGCGCTACTATATTTTTGAAGTTTGCACCGCTTCCAAAGGAACCATTTGGAATCCACATGAACTGCCCACAGTGAGTATTATCAACCCTTCAGCCCAGGACGGTTGACAGACACGGGAGAATTGATGTCAGCTGCAGAACTAGGTTCCAGTTTTCTCGGAAGGTCTGCATCATGAGCTGTCCTTATTAGGCCCTGCCTCCTCGGGCACACTTAGCCTTATCTTTCTTCTTCCATTTCCTCTTTGTAGAGCTCTCTCAATCACCTCCTTTGTCTTCAATGGATCACCTGTTTCCTTTTTGAGGTATTATCTGTCTATGTGATTCTCTTGAAATGGACTCCTAACCGACTGTGTTAAATCTGTGGGTGAGCGAGCTTTACTGATAAAAAAAAAAATACACTATAATAATTTTATCAGTTAATAAATGATTTAATAAAAAATTTTATATCTTGACGAAGAACAATTTTTTAAATAATTTATTTATTAAAAATTACAACTGTATTATAACAATACGAAAAGTGATTTTAATGAACGATACAAGTTAGCACGGGTAAAGGCAAGCAGTGAAACTACCTCAAGTAGTAATCAAATAAAAAATTCAACTTAATCTTCTTTTCAGACGCCTTAGTGTATTATCAAGAATTGATGACGTTGCTAGGTTTGAAACCAGTGGGTTTGAAAGAGAATGAAGGAAAATGTCACGAAAGGATTAATATCATGTTCTGGCAAAATTACTAACAGATGGACATTTAGGTTATAATAGATGACTTTATTTGTAACAAAGTAAGGAGCTGTAACGATTTTAGATTTCAAGGATTGTATACGATAGGAATTCAATGGCTTAGTGGAGTCCCTAAGCACTACTCCGTAATTTCAAACAGGTCTTATAGTATTTAGTCTTCGATATAGTCAAGAGTCTTGTTGAATTATTTTATAGCTTAATGCGTTCGTCTAGTAAGTGTTGAAGTAGGCTAAAAGCAGCAGTTTCTTGTATTTTCTATCTAGTATGAGGAATCCAGGTTAAATGTTCGTGAAAATGTACTCCTAATACTTCATATTGTCTTTGTTTACATTTGGAAGCTACTTTAGCATTTATAACTTCTTTGATAGGATATATTAATCAGGAATGATCCAACTGGACTAGACATCCTTGCACCAAAAAGATAGTAAAGGTGGCGAAGGACCATTTGCATGGAGCGACATTGATTAAGGAAGCCCAGGCTAGGGGGGGGAGGGTATTTCCTGCTTAAGGACCCTCTGGCCCCACTGTCTCCTCTCCAGTCGTTAATACCGGCACCCGGGTCTTCCACCCGGTGAACACTATAGATAACTGGTTCATTCATGATGTTATCGCAGGTTTCAGATATAGTTTAAAAATATATATTGATATGATCCAGAAAGCAAGCTGGTAAATATTAACAGATGTTAGTAATTACACGGAACTCTTTAATTTCTGGCTTATTGATGTTTCGTGTCAAAGAAGTCGTATTCGTTTGAGTAGACAGATACCAAAAGGGAACGCTTACAGCAACATCAAATATAAAATAGAAGAAAGTTCTCAACAAAAACTTGATAAGTCACAAACAATTTTTTCTTGCAACTATTTTTGTAATAAACAGTAATATTAATATTAAAGGATCCTTTGGTTAGTGTTATGCTGCATTTTGGGGTTAGGATATGATTCATTCGTATTTTTTGATTTGCTGTTCGTTTTCTATCATGCAAATTCCTGAATGGGTGCATTATTGGCAGGTATCCTTGTATTCTGTTTTATCTTACAGACTTAAGGATTTGTTTGAATTTTTTCTGGTAATGTCTCTGAACAGTAAATTCAACGCCATATTGTTTGGAGTGAAAGTTTTAAAACATTCACTGCAAGTTTTAAACAACACTGTTATATTGTTATATTGTTTATTACTAATCTGAGTTAATTTGTTTAAAAGTCTCGATGTTGGTTATTACCGCAACTTCAATTATGCGCACACTAGCTAACAGTAAAACTAAAAAACGATTAAAATGTTTAGTTAATTTTGGGATGAGCCAATTTTCTTACTATCATTCGTTTGTCATTATATAGAGATAAAGCAAAATCTAAAACACTACGAATGATGACTTTGTGGTAATAAAAGTAAAAATAATGGTGTATGATAAGTATTTAATTCATACCTAAAAAGAAGCAAATATAGGTTAGAGAAAAGTTTGTCATTATCAGACGGAAATAAGTCATGGACTTATTAGCTAGAAAGCTACTGAATAAACTAGCGAAGAAACCTTGAACAAACTTGCACTTCCTTGTAAAACATTCAATGCAAACCATTAAACGAATTAGGAATGATAGGACACTATTTGCATGTTTAGAAATTAAAACAGTTCATTATTCATTTCTGTTAGTAAACTCTTTGGATGACGGATTCAGGGCCCAGTGAGTCTAATATCTTTTATTCTCAATACTTATTCTTCTAAATTTAGTCAAAATATGCACTTTAAAATTAATTCAGAGGTATCTCCAGTAAAATTACTGAAGTATGGGTAAAATCTAAAGGGCAGAAGAAATAATCATCTCCGTACACAACAGTTGACAAAAAATTCCTTAGCCAAGGTACTAGAGCCCAATACCTACCATGGGTTGTAGTATTACAACTCTGGTTCAATTTTTTAACCAATCAAGCCTGTATGCTACTGAATGAGCTATTTCGGATGAAAGGTTAGGTTTGCGACTTCGGTACACCACATCGGACCTTGGTATACCTCGGTTGCATTAGAGAGCCAAGGTAGGTGTAGATGAGTTCACAACATGAGCAACATCGGCAGTTAGCAAGAATCGCAATGAGCCCAATGCCGACAGACTTTCTACTAGTGCAGATCTAGGTCACCAGGTCGAGCCACTTTCGCTGTCGGTGGAACCTCTTGTTTTACGCAACCATCGTCTTTCTGATGCCAATAATATATCTAGCAGTCAGTCGGATCATCTGCCGGAACCAATAACTGGGTATATTGAGCTTTCAAGATTAAAAAAAAAACACTTCAGCGCCTCCTGCAATATTTCAGAATACAGAAGTATACCTTACCACTTATGTTTGTAATAGGAATTTCTTTTTTTAATATGGCTTTTAGTCGTAAAATATTATTTAGCATTAGCATTTCATCATCTTTTAATTTTAAAAGATCTTGTAAAGTGGTCTATAATACAATTCATCAAAAATAAATTATTTTAACGAATAATTGGGGCGCGGGGTAGCTCAGGTCAGTGGTTGAGTTCTAAGTTGTCTTGCCGAAGATCCCAGGGTTCAAATCCGGCTGTGTCAGATAATTTACATAATCTGTTAGCAGCCGAGAAAAACCTGTCGTTTGAGCGTGATCTAGAACAAATCACCTCCCTGCACAACCGTTGTCCATGAAACAGTACAGTCTCTACCACTTGCCGAGCTCAATACCCTTCATGGGTTGTAGTGACACAGTTTTTTTTTCTAATAATTCAAATCAATATTACTTTAACACCTAAAATTAATAATAATAATTAGAGGAATATAATATAAATATATATATGTATATATATTACTGTTTATTACTTTACAATATTCTGTACTGTAATTAGGACATGTTAATTCCTTTTTAATACCGAATTAAGTAAGATACCGATATTGATAGCTCCTAAATAAAAAACATGTTTTAGTTTTGGCAATTGGGGAAGAGGGAAGGGTTCCTGAAGCCTGGACTAGCGAAGAGCCAGCCATTCCGACCCTTGGTCTACTTACTCCACTTTAGTTAATTGAATCGGAGAGTTTCCATTTATTTTCTTTTAAATTTTCCCGAAGCAGAATAGAGGAGCTGCGGCACAGTATTTTCATTACTTTCTCCCTCTGTGGGAACCCATCGATCCGCTAGCCCGGCAGGGGGAGAGGTGTACGGTGTACGGTGTGTGGAGTGTGCCGTGTCCCATTAAGATGCAATGTGTGTTTATCGCCTCCAATGGCTCACTATAAAATACTTCTGTCACTTACGGGAAAATATTCGAGCGAGTATGTTTAATATAATACGAATCCATTTGGGGAAATTGCAAATATTTAATGCAGTTGTATATGAATCTCTGAATCATAAATCATAAATTAAACAAGATGTGGTAAGAAAATGTATAGAATATTAGAATATCAAAATATACCCAGAAAAAAATCTATTTAATTTTATTATGCTTAATTTGTAACAGTTGAACCTGTACCACTATTCCCAGGTACAGTTTCTATCATAATATATATGATTGCAGAAGGAAAATAACACATAATGATAAAAAATTAAAAAAAAACTATTTAACAACCATTAAAGGCTATTGAGCTCAGTGTACGGTAGCATGTCTATTATTTCTGAGCCAACCTATGTACAAATACCCCCAAAATATAAAGACTGGGTGAGCCCCAAGATACTATTGAAATCAAATACAGTAGGTATAGCGTAGATAACAAATGAAACAATATATCTTACACAACCGGATTGGAACTTGGTAGCTACCTACAGCTCTACGCAACTGTGCGCACTACACACTTAGCAATCCCCTCTTTTATTATCAAAGATATATTTAAATTTAAATATACCTATTGTATTTTTATTATTTAGAACGATCTTAAGCGTATTGTAATTTTTAATTGAGGGAAAAGAACCATAAGCTATTGCTTTAGCAGATCTAATGGGATACAGATGTTTATTACAATTAGAATCGGTCATAATTCGCGATGATTTAAACATAAACCCTGATGAAAATATTGTGTAAAGTTACTAGAAAACAAGATTGCGCAATTTGATTTGACGAGTTTGTAATACTCTTTCTATATTCTCCCAATTCGTCATTAGTAATTATCCATTTTTTCATGAAATAATATCTGTTAAGTTCATTGGCCCAAAAATATATGGAATCACTTATTTTAGATATATCAAATGAGGAATATGTGTAAGCTAAGTATTCAATATGTATAAAAGCCTTTCTAACTGAATCTATCTACACTAAATGTATCATATATTCAATTGTAATGTATTTAGCAATTGTCGAAGGTCGAATACAAATTTTATCCATCAATAAGCCATAGAAAAGGAGAACTCATTCAGTTTATCTTGGTTATATAATTCTAAGAACAAATATCACTTCAAATGATTACCTAATTTTAAAACAAACAGATTCCGAATGCTATATTTGAGAAATAATAAATTGCGCTCGGTTTAATTCGCCTTTTGCCGAATTATAAAGTAGTCAATGTTGCCATTACTCAGCGCTGGTACCGAAATAAACTCTATGGAACAATGAAGACATCTCACCACACGTCACATCTCCGTCAACTCTCGAAATGACCCAAGATTTAGTTGTTTACTCGAGAGTTCGCCTTGGACTGTAAATAACATTCCCGTTCAAATCGGAACAAAGTATTTATGCATTCAAATCAGAATGTATGTATTTTCATATATTAGTAATCATTAATAGAATAAATTGGGCTAACGAGAGTGGCTTGTTTCTAGTCTGGAATGTAATGTTTTATCACATATGCCCTTGGCATTCTAATCATTGAAGTGTGAGATACTAAAATACATTCTCAGATATATATTCATTCAAACCCATACTGTTCTTACATCTCCTCAATTCTCAACTTACTATTAATTGTCTCCACTTATACTCTATTATTTGTATGTGCTTTACGTATGATCAATTATATACATATATTCTTTAATGTTTAATAATATTTATCTTTTTCTTGGTTTATATTTATTTGTATATACTTATGTAAATACCATATGAATCTTATTTTGTAGCATCTTGGCCAGATATATGTTCATTTATATATACATGGGGCCTACTCCCAAAATAAAATTATTTTTCTATTCTATTCTGTTTTATATATATTGTGGGGTATACCCGTAGGCGTAGGCTCCAGGTTCGAATCTCGCTGAGGCATGTATACATTATTTAATCTGTTAACAGCAATAAATGGGATTTATAGTGCTCACCCAGCCTTTATAAAGAGGGAATCCCTTTAATATGCGAAGTAACAATTTTGCGTTAGAGCTAGCTTCTCGACCAAATCGCTTCTCTTTACAGTCGTTGGTTTAGACGAACAGTTAGAAATCTATCCTATAATTAGCCCAATATTCTTCAATACTATATTGTTGTGGTATGTTCTAGAATTTATATATTCATATTTGATTTTCCATTCTGCATATACGAGTATGCTATGTGAACCATTATCTTGTGTATGCATTCGTTAAACGAATCCTTTGAAGCTATTACTAAAAAATACAGTGTCGACAGATTTTTAAGTCGGTTACAAACAGAGAGGACGGAATCCTGATACAAGAGCACTTTATGGAAATGGCCGAGCTGCGATAAAAGCTTTTGTTTATATTGCAAGGGTCCCTCCCGAGCCAGCTCCGTATCCAGCCGCTTTCATTTAGTCACTTTTCCTTTTCAAAACTTCACTAAACGTCCTCTCATTTTCTTGTATTCTCAAACCGCTGATTACCTCATTGAGAATACAATGATCTTTAGGGCTCATTTATAGTCAAATTGATTCATTACGAGAATTCAAAACTAAAGCAAATAAAAAGTTTGTTATAATTATAGTGATTAAACAATGAAACTGATAACGAATCACTAAAATACTAGGATGGTTCTGTTTTTACTTTTTTTTTTTTAAATATTTTAATAGAATAATTAAACTTTTCTAGTTTTTGAATGCATATCATTACTGTATGTTATTGTAAAAATATCCGAAAGGATTTCGCTACAACTTCAAAGCTGAGAACAGTACTGAAATAAAATGAATTTGGTAGACATACTTCAGAAAAAATTAGATTTATTTAGGAATTGAACATTAATATCATTTATTGCGGTATAAAAGTATTAATTCATAACTAAATTATATAAAAATGGACATGACACGTTACTGACGTTCAAGTGATAAACTCTAATTTTTCTGAGGACTGGAAGTTATCCTGGAGGACTTACGAAAGAAGGGATGGAATGAGGATCATATTGATACAAAAATTTATAAGTAGATGATAAATTATTATAATTATAAGTAGTGTCCTGTAAGAACAAATAGTACAGGACATTAATAAAAACTGTTAGAATAGAACCACCTACATATACTTATGCATATATTGGATTAGTAAATCGTATATTGTATATTTCCTTAGTGTTTAACGCTCTGTCCTATTGCTGTTAATGACAAAACTTATTCAATAAATTATTATATCATTACTATAAATTATATTTAAATTAAAAATTTAATCATTGATTACACAAGAATCATGAACATATTTTAGAAAAACTCAGATAAATCAGTACGTTTTTAATGTCCTAAGCTTAAAGTAAAAAATAAAGTTTTCCGTAATCTCTTAAGATTTGTGTCTTTTCTAGTTGATTGGAGCTAGTTAAAATTAATGACTCAGAAATCTAATTTACATTTGACAAAAAACTTCATCATAGGTTTTTAATTATTTATTTTTAAATATTTATAAAGACCATTTTATCAAAAAAATAAATCTTAAATATGTTATTAAAACTAAGTATAGTGTTTCACTAATATTATCTCCATTGACATAACCTATATATCATTTTGAATTATACTATTGGGCGATTCTTTTATTTAAATTAATTCTAAAATATATAAATTTTAGTTATGATTTATTATGTTATTATAGTTAATATAAAAATTTATAACCGGTGAAGTTATATGATCTACAATTCTAGAGGGACTGGTAGAAGTAACGGGTTCTAAAAAATGTTAGCTATCTGATAGTCTATAAAGTCCCTGTCACACACAGCACTGGCTTACTCTCTGCAATCTCTGCCACAAATCCTTCCACAGTTGTTAAACTTACAGATATTTAATGAATGTTATTTTAGTTTTATTATATATATAATTTTAATCATCTAATATTTAATTATGTTCTCCGGAATTTTTTTTAAAACAACTTAAATAATAAATAATTTATTTTTATTTAATTGTTTCAGATCAATCGTAGTAATCGTAATTAGTTTTTTTATTACATTACTATTTTAATTTAAGAGTAATCTATTCGAAGAGCAATTTATGTTGAAATAAATATATGTCTATTTTATATTTCAAAATTTAAATAGCAGTCTCAAACACAGTATACTTGATTACATAGTACCAGCTATGTATTTACACTTTTACAAGTGGTTAGGCATGTTTATCTATATCGATGAAATTATAAAAGTTATTCCACGTAAAATAAAATATAGATAGTTTTATAATTAATAATAAACTAAAATTATTTAAAATATAATAAACTTTAACAATAAAAATAATCTAATAAGCATTAGTAACCGGCAGTTACAGTTCGATGTTTTTTATGAAAACAAGTTTAAATTACAGAAGTTTCTATATGTATGTTTAATACCAATTTTCTGATCTATCTGGTATATCCGTCTGATACTTCATACACAGATATGTATTTCCTATAGAACAGTTAACATTTTTATTTTCTATTTTTCAAAGAGTGATTTTATTCACGTCATTTATCAGAATATTATTCTCTGTTTTTTTTTTGTCTAATTCATAAATATCTATTATTTTTAATAATTAAGAAGAAAAACTTTTCCCTTCATTAGCTATTTGTTGCCTCAACTAAAGTTGTAAAAACTCATTTTTTATTGAGATCCTCGTCCGGTGTTTATACTGTTCATTTTGTCTCTTAACAATTAATTCTTCTTGTACTTCCAAGAAAAGTGTTTGTTTGGTCTGAAGTATAAAAAGGGGCTGCCTACAAAAGTTTTTTTTTTTTTATAAAGCGTGCTCAGAAGAAGACTGTGTATAAATTATTAGACGGTGTGAGCTTGAAAAGGCCAGAGTGATGGTGTAATCTCCAACTAGGTCACTATTCCCACGTGCTACATTTTACATTTAGTTGTCAAACAGTTTTATCACATCTATTACTCTTATTTAATTACTTTTATAGCGTTGGAATGCTGCTGTGGTATTATATCGGGTAGTGAAATAGCTTATGCATCAAACCGCTAAATTATATTTTTAATAAATAAACGATGAAGCCTCAACATGTAACAATCGTTGATTGAATACTACCACAAGTATGTAACATAGATTAAACTTTACAAACACAAATTTATTTATTAAATTTTGTTTTACGACTAAATAAATATTAAAACAATGCCTATAAAATCCGGTTAACTGAATATAAAACTGCTTTTAAATTAATAAAATCCCTACTAATTCATGATAATAATCAATAAAAAATAATGATGAAACTTTTTTTCGATATCACTTCATTTACAGACAGTTCATATTGTGCTATAGTTAAAACATTACTATGAAATTTTCGTTTTTCGGAACCAATATTTTATGATTTCAAATATTCTTATTTTCAACTACCAGAAAAAATTGTTCTCCCTTCAAAGTTAGCATCTTAATTTAACTCCCATTAAATACAGTTGAAAACATTTTAGTTTAATAAATTCCAATTTTAATATTCCCTTAAAAATGTCTAAGCCAAAATATAAGATTTTGCCTCTTTTTTTTTTTATAAAATGTAATAACAAATAAATAAAAAAATCTGTACCACTACAACCCGTGAACGGGTCTGGGGTTCAGTACATGGTAGAGACTGTACTGTTCATGGATAACGGTTCTGCAAGTAGGTGACGTCCTAGGTCACGCTCAACCGCCAGATCCCCCCCTTATTTTGGGTACCCTATTTTTATAATATTTTATAGAGGCTGAGTGAGCCCCAGGAGGGCCCTAGATCCCATATGATTTATCTCCCGCTGCAAACGGACTAAATAAAAGTACTGCCTGCAGCGGGGATTTGATCCAGGATTTCCGGCATGGCAACTCAGTGCTCTACCACTGAGCCACTCCGCTCTCATAAACTGTAAAAACTTTATTGCATTTTTAAAATATTTTGAATTTGATTCATAGGCGTAGTTCAACATTAATACAGCAGTATTAGTAAATTGTCGGATATTACTGCCTGAGTAATTTTATATGGGGTTTTTAATTATTGTTTTATCTATTTTATAGTGTTTTGATTAATCATATAGGAAAATATAGCGAATACTGATTTTCTAGACAACAATTCGACATTAATCGGCCAATTATATCTTATATTCTATTATACAATAGGGTGCAATATTGGTAAGGACTTGAAGGGTTCATGTAAGTCGGTTTAGGGCAGCCATACTTCAAGCCGAGCCGACAGTATAGACCCCAGCTAAACAGCCTATTCCCAATTTTACTCCATGTGGTAAATAATCCTGATAAAAGGTTTTTCCCGCCTGTGGGGAAAAGGGGGAGAATAGTTTATCTGTAAGGGATACCTTTTCAAATTAAAATACTGTGGGCGGGGAAACCTCCCCTCTTGTTTTCCCCACCGACAAAACCCGTGCGGTCATACGATGTAAAATATTACTCCCTACTTGGAAAGCGAGCAAATTACCCGGTTGATATAATTTATGGAAATTTTATGATTCTTTGAGGATGAAAAACGGCCATTTTGTTAGTCCATTACTGGAAAAGAGGGAAATATCTTTCAGTAGGGATATTTGTTCTTCTATAACAATAGTTCTCGTATCTATTACTGCGGCAAACATTACGAAACTTACTATATACGGTAATAATGATAAATGTTTAAAATTTAAAGAAACAAATCTCTTCAAATTTTTTTTTTTTAACGCAGTTATATCAGAAATACATTTTAAAATTATATAAAAGAGAAAAAAATACTTTTCTAAGACTATTATGTTATAAAAATGTGTTAAACCATCTACAATATCATATCTATTTAATTATCTCCATTATAAATATAGTTATAAATTAAAATTGTTTATGAAATATACATATATCTATTTATGTTACTAATATTATACCAATTGAGTAGGCTCGCTTCAACTGGTCCGTAGATTTCATCAACCTCTTCGTTAATATATTAAGATGCCACTTGGCAGATACCCCACGGCACCTATAATTCGAGTATTGGAATAGAGGATTAGGGAAGCAGATAGAATTCTAAAACAGTCCGAACCTTATTATTTTCGGTTTAAACATGCATGGGCTCTCTTCGTTAGCCAACTATTTTAATATCTTACTAATTCCTTTGATTAACTCTTAAATGGATGGACATGGACGGTCTAGAACAACGCTGTCTACGTTTAATATTTTAAATCATTACTACGTATTCATGGAGTTTAGGTTTTGATTTCATTTACTGTTCAAAGTCGAAATGTATCAGAATTTCTGGCTCAGATATATGGAATTTCATGTTTTATTCATAAAATATTTTTTATTTATTTTTCAATGATTAAAATAAATACATTAGTTTTTTTTTTAATTTTCTCTTATTAATTTTGTTTGTTGACTATGGGGGAAAATTGTGGCACTACCCATGAGTTCGGTCTTGGGTTAGGTACAGAATGTTTTTTTTTATGTGCCTGTAAGTGATACGGCCAAGATCACTTTCAACAGGTTTTTCTCCCGTTCCAATCAATCCTTTGTAAAATTATGATTTTTCATATAGATATTATTAATGATTTTGCTCCGTTAAAATTACACAAAATAGTAAATGCTTAAAGTATAGATATTTAAAATATAATAAAATAAAAAGAAAGAAAATCGCATGAAAATGCTTATGTGTGTTATTAATGGTATTAAAAATAATTTAATTTTTTAATTTATTTTTAAGATATTTATTTTTCTTTTTTTTTTTATGCTATCAATGAATGAAAAATGACTGCAGTTTTGAACTACACACATACACATATTTATAACTAAACCGAACTTTCGCTGTCTGTAATATTATTATGTTTCTATAATATATTTTTCCGTCTAAATTAGGGCATTAATCTTTTGAATTACCTCACAGTCTTCGACTAGGCATAAAAGACAGCATCTTGACGTTGGTATACCGGCTTAGTCGTACTCAGATTGTCTCATCTATCTTCATATGATTACTCTTGTAGGCGAATAAGGTGTATTAAAATATTTAATAATTATGAAGATAACTATTAACAGTGCCTACAATCTATTATTCGATGAATATGCATAATGAAACTTTAGTCCTTTTTAATCGTCACCTTTCAGACAAGAGCCGTTTTAAAAATTAACAAGTTGAAAACGTTTATAGTAACTATTCCATCTTCTGCGAAATAACCCCGTGAAAATATTCTGCCCGAGATGGCTACGCCAAGAAAACATCATTTATAATTCAGAACGGCCCCGATAGCGGAGTAGTAATGACTCAAGTTTAAATTGAAGCGGGCTAACTCTAAGGATCCATGTTGTGTACATAATTCAGATAGGAGGAGATATACTTGAGGATTAAATCTTAGTTTGTAAGCTCTCATGTTGAATGTTTGGCTAATGTGTGAATTCGCTGTTTTCAGTTAACCTGACCGGACCTGGGCGAGTTGATATGTCATCCTTCGACCTTCTTAAAGTTCTCGGCACTGGAGGTAAGTCATAAAATAGTTATAAAACATTTTTTTATCTCTTATTAACTATTCTGATAATTATTTATTAATAAGCATTTGGTTAAAAAATACTAATATAATAAGCTCTTTTAATCCCAACTGTTGAACCAGTCAAGGGTTTCCTTTACATGTAGGTTGAGTGTGCCCCAGGAGGGTGTGCAGGCCCACAAGATCTATCCAACGGTTTAGAACAGAGTCAATATTTTATCTCCCCCAACAGTTATCAAATCCAAAACCTATGGACCATTACCTCAGCATCCTACACTCATTTTTTTTATATTAATTCTTTTTTACAGACTTTTTTATTATTAAAATTTCATTTAATTTAACATTCAATGCATTATCTTATTATCTCTTGGTTGTAATAAATTTTTATCCAATAAAAAATATAGTTGTTTTGATCCGATATATCTTTTTCATAATATTTGTTTTGTTTTTTATTTTAATTAAAATTAACTGGTGTAATTAGCAAAGTTAGAAACATTAGGAACAGCTTTCTCATCAGTTTGAATTATTGCCTGGTAGTGACCAGCGCTGAGTGACCGCATCACTTTCACAAGGGAAACTCACTTTAACGTTGTACAATGTAAACCTATTGAGTTTCTGCTTCGTCGGCCGTGCTTGAAAAAAATACCACCTGTCAGGAATTTCGCAATAGGGAAACGAAGTCTATTATTTTATTATTTCCAGGGGAGGAGGGGGGTTCTTGGTTTTATTTGATGTCTATATTTTATAGTCATTAACCTTCTATATAACATTTATGACTCCACTTTGTTCCAAGATTACACAATACCTTATAACAATTAAAAAATATAATTAATATTTTTTACAGACTTTTTTGATTATCTTCAAATAATAGTGAATGGTACTATAAGTGCCATTTTATATATCCTCTCCTAGGACATGTAAAATGGCACTTAAAGCCACTGAGAGTGGCTCAGTGGTAGAGCAATAAGTTGCCATTCCGGTAATCCTGGTTCTAATCCCGCTGCGGACAAGACTTTTCTTTAGTCTGCTTGAAGCCGGAGATGGATCATATAGGATCTAGGACCCTACTGGGGCTCCCCCAGCCTCTATAAAATATAAAAATAGGGTACCCAAAAGAAGGGGGAAAACTGGCGGTTGAGCGTGACCAAGGACAAGTCACCTCCTTGCAGATCCGTTGTCCATGAAACAGTACAGTCTCTACCATGTACTGAACCCCATACCCGTTCATGAGTTTTTTTTAATTATACTATATGTTCATTATTATAGAAGTTGACTAAAGAATTCGGTTTGGAACTATAAGGGAACGAGGACCCGTGTATCCGCCAATTGCGGAGGTCAAGGAACTATGGGAGCGAATCCTTCATGATACTCTGTATATTAACACTTCGCCTTCTACTTTACTTCACTTTGCAACCTCCCAATGACGTTAAGCTTGTTTATCTAATATTTTAATTTATCAGTGATGAGAATTATGTAAAAATATAGACAATAATTACATGATTATTAATACATCATTTAATTCTAAAGCGCTGTCATTATTATTTTGTATTTATAAGATCAATCATTAAATTTCTAATTTGTAAAAAAAAAGATTAAAAATATAATCATAGTACTGAATATCAGATATCATAAAGTTTTGCAGTTTTATCATTCTGGGATTTTCACTAATGCATGGGACGTTTCTGAAAAAAGAACACCAAAAGTATAATAATTGTGAAATTCCTTAGTTGTTTTCTTGGTTGAATATGAAAATTCTAAATACAATATTTTTTTATTTTAAATGGAAAACTAAAAATAGTAAATGAGGCAGAGCTTCTTTCTATTTTATTGATATTTCGTTTGCAATAAAAAAATCAAAATAGCTTTTATCATTCCTCAAGTAATGTCATTAAGTTTATATCTCTTGTGTTGAAACAATATATACTGTATCATCCTATCTTTCTTGTTGTTAATATATTAATTTATATCTCAGCTTAATCCAACTGCCTCATTCCGTAAAAAGCTGATGTCCGTGCTAATTAAATATAAAAGGATTTTTAATGAAAGATCAACTAGGGGTACGAGAATTATGATGACTTTCTATTTGATTGATATTTGGTTGTAAAATCAATAGAAAACAAAATTGATGTAATCGCTTGATATAATTTCTCTGGCAAGTTACAACCAAATACTAGAAAATTGTATAATAGTTTAATTTAATCTGTGTTAAAATAGTACATTACATTATATTACCTTTGTTGTAATGTATACATTATGCATTCTGCAATTAATGTATTACTGTATTACTTTTTTTAAAATACAACATCGAGACCTATACTAAAGTAGCCACCAACTTTAGCCGAAGATAAAAATTACAAATAAAACAAAAGTGAACCTAAACGGTTTTTCAAAATGGAAATCATGGTTACGGAAAAGTTTATGAGTTATAATTTTATATTTTTATTAATATTTTTTATTTTATGGAAAACATGTTCAGATCGCTTTCATATTTCTTCTGGCACGTTACATCAGAATAACAGAAAACAATTTTTTTTTCGGGGAATACTCCAATAAATTATTTATTTATCGTATAATATTATAATATAGTATATAAAAATAAGCCATATAGAGGATAAGAACAGTTAAGAATGTTAAATAGAGAGAGATAAGAGTTTGCTCCGCTAGAATCCTGAGCTCGGGTGAAAGCTCCTTCAGATTCTTCACGCCTCTTTTAACACAGCCTTCTGCGAATATCCGAGGATTTCTGTCTCGTAAACCAAACCGAACAAATATATATGTATTTCCCTACATTATAGATCAAGGCGTGTATCCATGTATTATAAGATTACAAATATTTTTTGTTAAATTCCAGGTGGTTATTCTTATTTTTATTTAAATGTTGATTTGAGAGTATGTGCCGTTAGAAAATAAAATTGCTAATCTGATTAATTAATTATTAATTATTTTCTAAAGTTAGGGGAGAGGTCCGTAATCCATAGATTTTTTTAAAATATCTAAATGGTTTTGCAAATCAATTAGTTTTATTTTTAACTTTCATTTGATCAAATCTTCAAGGAAATAAATAAGAATTGAAGTGAAACAACGGCTATACCACAAATCAAATCGCTAAAATAGAGCCAAAAACTCAAGAAGAAACACTGTTATTTATTATAATGCAATTGGGAAAAACCACAATGCAAAGCCTTATGTTTCAAAAATACACCCACTTATCAGTCGACTGAATAGGCGAAACGTCGACTGGTAAGTGGGTGTATTTTGAAACATAAGGCTTTGCATTGACTATTGAAGAGACCTACTGAAAAATTGATATATATGTATATATATATTTTTTTTTTCCATAATAACTGAATGATCATGGAGAAAATCGAAGAGAAAGAAACTTCATTCAAATTTGCTAGATGCGCCATTCCGCAAGTGCAAATAAAAAATTAAATAATAAATAAATAAATCTTATATTTTAACCAACACATTGCTGGTTTCGTGAATTTTAACTGGTTAGAATCAGGAATATTAGGTTTCAAATTTCTTCAAGGAACATAATTTCTAACATCTAAGCTCGCTTATCATTAAAAAAAAACTATAGAACCCATGAAGAGTCTTGGGCTCAATACGTGCTTGAGACTGTAATTGAGGGCAGCGGTTGTGTTGGGAGATAAGAGATGCCTGAGGTCACGCTCAATCACTAGGGTTTTTCTCCGATACAGTGTACCCATTTTATAGAGGCTGTGTGAGCCCCAGTGAGGTTTTCAGACCCCGCAGGATCCATCTCCGGCTGTCAAAAGATCAAATAAAATTTGCCGGATCAAATAAAATTAAATCACAGCCGGATTAAAATATTATCCTTACATATGTTTTTATCCAGCTTTTTACTGATTTTTACCATAGTAAATCTTCCAGTTTCCAATAACGATCTAAATACACCCTTACGTATCGTGATATAGGAATGATATAGTGGTAGCCTCAGCATTGTTGCCCGGAGCGGACCTGTTTTTTACCCCCGTCGACTCCTGCAGTGGGTCAGTCAAGGTCGCCCGCTACAGGACCTTTAAAGTAAGGATAAAATCCCCTTTAAAGACCCCCGACCCCAATTTAAAGGGAGCTTTAGGGTTGAAAGAGCCCGCGGTATCTGCTCGCTCCTGAGGCCCCACGGGCTTCACTATCGATGCATCAGTTCCGGGAGGCCGGACCGGTTCGTCGAAATGGGGCGCCAAGGACGATTCCATAACACTTCATTCCTCTGAGTGTCTCTCCGCTCAGTTCTAACGCTAGAGGATTCTCATATATATATAAAATAGAACTAGAAACTTGCTTGTATAAATACGAGTATGTTATTAAAGGGCTGTACAAATATTTTTTTATTTGATTCTACTATATTTTAGATAAGACTGTCACACAATATTTCATATAATCTTTTATTGTTTTTCATAATGTACGAAATTCAACAACGGTGTTATTTGAAAAAAGCAGATTGTTGATCTGGCTGGTTTGGGTCTGAGTAATGGTCCGTGGACAGAAGTTTAGAGGCAGAGATTGGTGGTCTAGGCATCCAGTCTTCGGTTTCGCTAAATCGTATCATTATTATTATTGTAGATTGTGGATTGTTATTGTCCATGTTCAATGGGATATCCATTCTCTGGTATCGATTTTATTTTATTTAATTAAAAGATTTTTCGAACGTAGCGAAACAGATTTAGCAAAGAGAGCGCTCGTTATATTGCCTGGGCATTGAGGAGCGAGGTCCGGTGCTTCGCCGGCCACTGAAGAATTCCTGCGTCGAGGAATCTAGGTCGCACACCTCCCATCGGCCGACCTCCAGGTCTCACTTCCGTATCGGAGGTTAGGCATCCGCTTCGCCTCCATTAGTGATTGTCCGCGGCTCTGGCGTCGCAGGAGAGCGCAATCACTGGAATACAATGGAAAACTGAAGAGGCAAAGATAGGAAGGTTGGGAGTCGGCCAGGGCGAACAACGGTGGGAAACTAGCACAGTCTTCTGGCCCCAGCCCAAGAGGTCCTTCTCTTCACAATCATAACAGGGCGACAATGAGAATTATCTGGCTAATAGCGTTGTTGTAATGATTAATCCGCGTTTAATAATTTTAAACCAAAGTTCCTACATTTTGTTAACAAGAGCGTGGTCTAATAAGTTATCACAACGAAAAGGGTCTGGATTTGAATCTGGGTAGTAAAATGCATATAATATAATCCCAATAAATATGTATTTGGGTCTGCGGTAGATTTCTTATCATTATGTGCAGAGGGGTAATCTATAAATCGTTGAAGAGAACTGGAAATAAATTAGGGCGAGTTTATAAAACTATCATCCTTCGAACAGTTCTATGTGGTTTTGGAACGTTTCCGAAGGATGAACAACGTCCTGAGATATTCGAGGAGTCAACTGGAGAATTTAGGATATTGCAATGCATCCCCTTAATATTGTATAATGAGTTGCGTTGCGAAGGTTGGAATGGTCTTGTAAAGTTGTTGGACTTTGTTGTAAGGAATTCCTAAAAAGTTATTAATTGCTTTGCAAACTGGTAAACGAAAGGTAGACCGAGGCGTAGATGTATATAGAGATATATTATATACAGTAGATATGCCATTATGCAATACTTTTTTAAACATTTTATTATCCTTAGAAGTCATTTATTAAAGTCAAAGCAATCTACTATACTGATATTATTATTTGTTGAGATATCTACAATTGTATTTACCAAGTTCCAAGTTATTAATATTATTTCTAAATTACTAATGATGTTAATAGGCGTGAGATGGCTCTATGGGGAATAGAGATATACGGTTCACCCAGTCTCTATAAATTGGATACTGCAGAATAGTGCAGATCTCAATTAAGCCTTGAAGAAGTCAGCAGCATGCCTGGCGAAACGTTGGCATAAAATTCACCGGCACGGTCTAAACCAGAAGAAACAACTGAAGTTTTTTGTATAAATAGTGGCCGAGGAAACATGTAAGAGTATTTAATAAAAATTAAATTGAGAGGAGCAGAGAAGAAAAATAAACGAGCATAAATCCACCACGTACTTGGCTCCATTCCATTTAGAACTACGAGTGTTTCAACGAATTTCCCACTTTTGTTTTTCATAATTATTTCGAAACAGCTCATAAATAGCATTTAGCGAAATTCACTTTCACGACGGATATTAAGTAAAAATAATTTACGTTCTTGGCATTGAAAGTTTCCATGAATAATCATCATTTCATGTACCGTTGAAGACAATGAATATGAAACATGTTTGCACTGTCACTGGAAGGGAAAAACACGCTTTCTCAAAACGCAAGACTGCCTCCTTAATAAAGAAACGGTTCCTGGACCATAAAGGGAACGGATGTGGAACATCTCTCGGTCCTTTCCGTGCAACAAACTTTGGAAACTGTTTTGAATAAAAACCGTGACGAAAAGTGATGCAACTCTCTGTTCTTAATCAGTCACACAAAATATTTAATTGGCACGAACATGTATATAATTATCCCCTTGGTTTCGAAACTTAAACAAAATATGTTATAAAACTATTATCCTTTTAAATAACACTTCTTCATGGTCCGGAACGTTGCCTTTAACTTAAAAGGAACAATGTCGTATGTAAACTATTCTTGTTTACATAATTAATTAAGCTATTGCTATTGTTATTTAAGTTGAAAAAGCTTGCAAGAAGTAGGAAAACTATTGTTTTTATCCTTCGCCAATTTTAATATGAGTAGAATTAAAATTGTTTAACTCGCGGCATATTATTATTAAAGCACAATTAGTTTATTAAATTATATTGTCATAAATACTGCTTTATATTATTTTATGACTAAATTATTACGAGACAAAGGGCTCCGAAGTGGGGCAGATATAACGCTGGTGCAAGCAGACTCCTTGCTCTGGGTTAACAACCTCATGTCTGAGTAACGGGGTACTCTCCTATCCTATCCTAACACTCTTCCAACATGCAGATCAATTTTTAAGACATTAATTTAATGATAGTTAATATTATTATTATGTTTGTTAACAATTATTGTGGTCCCTTCAAAATCGAGACATTCACAGAACCTCCTTACCAATAATATATTACAGAAAGCATAGGTTATAACTTCCCAAATCATCGGCACACTTCAAAATATACTTATTATCAATAAAATCTTTATATATACAGTATTAAGGCCACTGTGATCTGACCAAAACTGAGGCCCCTCACATAGGTGCCGGTATATCTATCCACAATGGACAGTTAGTTTAAATTACGAATAATAAACCCAAGTTTTTTTTTTTTTATAATAAGGCAGGAAAGCAGGTTTTTGAAATCGTATTTTATATTAATTTTATTGGAGTTCAAATTCCTAGATGGTGGGGAAATGAAACATAAGTCTTTTAAACACAAATTTGAGTTCATTGATTTGCTAGATTTTATACCCATCCATCAAGCGGATATTATTTAAACAAGCTTCTTTTATTTTTCACATTATTTCTTTAATCGCGTGGATAAATGAAAAGTATTATAATTAATCAGCACGTAAAATATTTAGTTCAAGTCTAATAATTAAGGTTTGATTCATGATTTATTCATACACAATGATTAAAAAAATAATGATGTTTATTTATTTTTCTTTGGATGGAGGTTGGGATATTTGAATATTTTATTTCATTTTTATCTAAAATCATTAATCTTGTAAATTTATCATATATAATACATAAAGACCTGAAAATAAACATAGACGATCATATTGCCTTATTTATATATTTTTTTAAGTTATAAGTACTTTTTAAAAGAACTTGACATAAAGTACTTCTATCATGTTAATTATAATTTTCATTTAAAAGCAAAATTAAAAAACATTATTTATTTTATCCTTAAGGATTTTAATATAAATGCCTATAATTTTTTTTAAGGTATAAAAAGTATGTTATCTCATTGTTATACATATTGTAGGAGTTAAGATTTCCTGCTGGTTGTGTCAAGGTAAACTGGGATGGCATGCTTTGAGATCAAGTTTATCTGGAATGCACATCCAGTTATGCAATTATAGATCTATTATAACCACTGAATTCCATATCTAAATAATTTAAATGATACCGATGTAAACTAATTTACTGAAGAAAAGCAATATCTATACATTATGATAGTTGGGGACATTAATTCAGAGAGAGAGAGTGTGTGAGGGGAAGAAAAGTAGTCGGTTGTGTAAATCATTTAGCCTCAGTTCTTTATTACTACTGAGGGTAATTGAAAAGTGCTGCGGGTAGAAGAAAGCCATAGCATTCTGTTTAAACGACCCAAAAAAGTTAGGAGTAAGATGGGGGGAGACCAATATTTATTAGCCCCCCTGTATTGTAAAAGTTGCTTAATCCCCGTGGAATTGTGTCTTTTACAGGTGTCATTCTTCTCCGGAAGGGCTTCAATAGAGAGTTTTTTTT
Source organism: Arma custos (assembly GCA_037127475.1). Lineage (NCBI taxonomy): Eukaryota > Metazoa > Arthropoda > Insecta > Hemiptera > Pentatomidae > Arma > Arma custos. The sequence goes on along the minus strand of CM073764.1, from coordinate 121,062,404 downwards.
AGTTCCTTTCTTTTTTGGTCTCTACTTCAAGGAAGTTCCTTATTATTCCTGTTACGAAATGGATAATGCCTTTGTATTCTCAATGTTCAACCACATTTTTATTACCCTTCGGCCAATCCGAATAGCCAATAAAATGCTATTTAATAGTAACTTCAAGGTCAGGCGAACATGTTCAAGATCAGAAAATAAGAATGATGTTTTGTTGTGAACTAAAACAATACTTGTCACGATTAATCTGAACTTAAAGCAAGAATGAAAAGAAAGCTGTAAAGAAGCTACAGATTACTAACTATTGACAAACGAAAAATCATTTGTTTGATAGATTGTAACTGTACTTATAATAGATGCATAGTTTATAGCGCGAATTTCACGCAGATTTGCTCAATTTTTATAAACTAGTTAGCAGTTGCTTTTTTGCTTAATTTTCGTAACAATACCAAGGACTATTTTCAATTTTTAAATATTATTTTGTGTTTACTTTTTATTTAATTAGTATTTGCGAATTTTTCTCTCAGCTAAAAGATTACAGTTATGGCTTTTAATAAAGCAAGAATGTTGTGAACAGATTTCAAACTATACTTTTTATGTTTGTTTTTTTTATTTAAAAATAAACTAAATAAACTGTTATATATATATATATTTGTTTATGAATATGCATGTGCAGTGGAACGATCTGTTATTATTATAATAACGAGGAAATTAGTTGACTGGAAGTTCTAATTTAAGGATGGAAATAGATGAGGGTGCAGTCAAATTAAAATTAATAAATTTATTATAACAAATCAAATAATTAAATAATAAACAATGATAAATTTATTATTATATTAGTTTAGATGGTGATAAGATTTGGTAGAGGCGGACCAATCGCCGGTATAAGTTAGAGCTTGTTACCCGGGCAGATCTTTCTGTCAACCACCCCGAGTCAATAACCTCCGCTTTTCTCCTCAGTTTTTTTTCCCGTTATAATTTAAGAACAATCTGTCATTATATTGGGATAAAGGGGGCGGTTACACGAAAAATGGACCATATTACGTATCTGAAAAAAAAGGTAACATTTCTTGGAAAACCAAATAATATGTGGGTGATTCTGTTCTACCTGTTATTTGTATGATTATTTTTTTTTTTAATTAAACTTTTTTAGACATTTTTCAATTCACAATTTATTGTAATTTAAAATATTACAGTTTTGTAAAATCGCCATTGAGAATAAATGTATAAAAAAATGATTAAAATAAATAAAAGCTGGACTGGAACTGGCATTATATAGTTCATAGCAGATAAGTAAGATTTATTATACATAAGTAAATAATATTTAACTAAAATACTATCGTATAAACCGCGAAAAAAAACATTATATAAAATTTTACATTTAAATAACAGTATTAATATGACAACTGCTACCCTCACGTTATCCTCATAAGGCTGTTATTAAATCTTGAACCTTTGGCGTTACTGAAGCTAATAACACGTGTTATTGATATTAATTCCGTACAGTTTCAGGAATATACTTCAATGATTGTTTATTCAATCTACATTATTTCGTACTGAAGGTTCGATCTCCCAACAGTAGCACAGAACTGAACAGACACGAAGCACCAGGTTGCCATTGGGTCGCCACCCCTACTTCGGAGGCGATGGCTGGGTATTTTTAACCCTCAGGTCTCCTACACTCTAGCCTCCGGTTAGTTGACCCTAGGTTCGTCCCCCTACCCGTGGTTAGGGCCAGATGCTCAGTTCCACCATAGGCTCCTCGATAATATGCGGCGTTATATGCACCATTACAAGCCGGCGCAAAACGTTTTCAACACCGCTATTGGCATTATTCGCTGTTTTCAATATTGAAAAAAAAATTCCATTTAAATTAAAAAGGCGGAAACAAATTTAATTAATCTTCATTGATAAATATCTGTAAAAAAAAAAATCACTTTTTAAATAACAGGGAATTAGAAGAAGCCCTTAAAAAACAAATAAGAAAGTCAAAATGCTCCATACCCGATGTCACCAGTCACTCTGACAAAGTCATTGATCCATTTTACGCGTCAGGAAACCCTACTGACATTTATTAGTCGATTCAGTTTAAACTAAAAAAAATAACAAAATAAATTTTAAATATCACTAAGCACAACAAGTTGACTAGCCAATATCCATTGTAGTGAATACCGAGATGTGTAATGTCCTGAAAGCAAGTACATTTATGAATTTTTTATTTTCTAGTTATTATAGGCCCTAATTATATTTATATTTCTCAGTTTCAGACGGATTAAGAATTATGCTAATATCGCCAATATCGATAAACAACCAAAAAATATTTAAATATACTACAACCCATTATAGGATATATTATATTAACGTTGGCTACTTAATAAACATTTCTCCAATTCTAAGAGAAATTCATTGACCTCTACCCGGACCACTTTCTTCCACATAAATATAATATCATATAAAATAATATAATTTAACCGACTAATACATAAAACTTATTTAAACAAAATAAGAATGCTGACTATATTTGTGACCGTTCTGATAATAGTTCACTTAAGAATTTTAGATATTATTTTTTTGACTGAATAGGAATTAACATAAGGCGGGAGATAAGAATAAAAAAAATAATAACTTGAATTGTAATTTCTCATAATGTATGATGAAAGAAGTAATACATTTAATCACATGCAATTGTTTAAAAAATAATATACTCATAATTTTAGTTTTTTTGTTGTTTTTAAGGAAAATTTACTTTTTTCTTTGCATAAAATAACTGGCATTTTTTAAACTTAAATATTTTATAATTCGATTCCAAATGCTATTTTGTAGGAAACTATGAGATAGAGTTTCATCGTTGATGTGAGTACTATCTGATTTTGAACTTGAGTTTGAAGATCCCTTATATTTCTATCCATATAAGGAAAGAGTGTGAGATGACTCTCATCTGTTGTTTATATTATATTATAATTTATAATATTACATACTTCAAAAATTACATATTTCTTTCCATTCTTGTTTTTTAAAGGAGGAACTACATCCATATAATTAATATAGCACAGCAAGGTACCAGCCGGATCCCCTGCGGGACTCCCATTGTTCCTACTTTATTAGCGTCCCGCGAACGGGTTTTTATGAAAGATCTAACTTCCTCACTAATTAATTAAAACGTTTACCCCGCCCCTTCCACCTGTTCCTACACACTATTCTCTCACACGGAGGAACTTTCATTTTTACACACACACACACACCAGACAGGGATAACGAGGCGGAATGGAAGTGAAAGTGCTAATGCATAATCTGTGAAATTGGGAAAGACCAGATTTAATACAATAGAAAGCTAATGGTGGCCAAGGGAAAATGGCCGATCCTGGGTTTATTCAGCCTTTCGGTTCGTATTTGGTAATTAACCCTTGTTTCTAAGCAAAATTTTTAAGTCTTGTAATAACCTAGAACAGTAAATATTTATTTATTATATGTATGTATATATATATATATATATATATATATATATATATATATATATATATATATATATATATATTTATGAATTCAGCTTAAACACCGATTCACTAATCAAAGGCATTAGTTTCTTAACCAATTAATTCCTCTAATTCAAAGGTATTGGAATATGTTTCATTAACGTATTTCTTCAATTTTTTATTTGCATATGCACACTCCCTTCACTACAGTGTACTAAGTTATCCCCCATTCAGACCCTTTTCAGATTTTTTGCAAATGTTTTCAGGGGGATGTTGCTTATTGCCATGCATTATTTGAGCAAGGATGTTCGTCTAAGCAAAGTTAATACATGCTCCTATTTGTTCGTTAACCATTGCAAAACGAAGGTCTGTAGATAAGCGATTTATTCTTGTATTATAGAATTTTAATATAATAGTTTTAATTTTAATATAATACTAATAAGTTAATAATAATATAAAAATAAGTTTAAAATAATATAAAATTAGTTTTGTCCATGATGATAAATACTTTTTTACACGATTTTGGCCATCTTTAGATGTTCTTCAAAGATAAATAATTATTATAAATGCAGTAATAAGTAATGTAATATAATAATTATATTAAAGATATATTGATTTTATTTAGTAGACAACAAAATTAGAATAAAAATGAACAACACAAAATGAGGCATATCATAATTAGGTAGACAAACACCGAAAAATTTAAATCAATGTAGATCAACTGCTGCAAATTTCACATCACTTTGTAAGCACAGCAACCTCATTTCTAAATGTTCTATCAAATAATATATCAAATACCTTGAAGATGCCTGAATTGGCGAAATATTATTTTTTACTATTTTTTCAATATTTTGGGGGCTTAAGGCTTTGTTCTTTATATTTTACCATTTAAATGTTAGTAATCATATCATTTATGTGATAAATGATATCGCGACCTTAAAGTTACCCTTGAATAAGCCGAATTGTATCAATTGCCAATTGGCCTCTTTTAGTGCCAAGAAAAACGACATTAAATTTTAAACATTTTAATTTTGTTATAACCTTCTTTTTCTTCGTTTTTTTAAAGCACTTGATTACTAATTTTCCCTACATCCTCAAGAATGCCCTACAGGGAGAGCCCGAAGTTTATTTAATTAGGAAAAAATATAAAGTTTATCTGAGGGAGGGCTAAGGGAGAGGGAGGACAGCGAAGCCCCTGAGGAGGGCTGCTTTACCGCCCTTGTAAGGGCTAAGGGCTTATCTGATCCCGAGGAATCCAAGCAGCTCCCGAAGGACAACATCAAACTTTACGGCTTAAAACTTAACGTTTCAGCTAAAATTTAAAAGCTTCTTCCCTCTCCTCCATCTGCCTTTGACTTAAAAAAAACTTTCTTGTAATGAAGAAAACGGGGACAGGATTTATGATTACATTGATTTTTACATTTTAATAATAAAAATAAAATCCAACATAAATATTAACTTGATAATAGAGATATCAGCAATAACATTTAAAGCCTAGAGAGATAAGGCTTATTGGTTTAGTTTAGTAAACTTTGTTCGGTACACAATAAGCTTTACCAGATCAAAATTTAATGAGTCAATCGCAATATTATTTTTATTAAATGAAGCTTAGTTTTAATGACGTCGTTTTTATGTCGCGATGTAATTTTTATGAAGGTTATAAAATGTTTTTTAACTCTTGTAATTGATTTTATTTGCTTGAAAGAACTTATCTTTTATAACTCAATCCTACTTCTAAATAATGTTTCATTTTTATATAATATTATTATGGACTTTTTTTAATAAATATTAAATGTCAATTATAAAATATCTAATAAAATGATAAAAATATGTAGGATGTTTACGATAAGTAATTCGTTCTATATATTATAAAGATAATTATTATAAAATGTGAATTTCGTGTAAATTTGCAAAAAAGGTTTCTGCGATTTCGGAGCTTTGGAAGCAAGCCATATTTTTATCATAAATGATATTAGTTGAGAGAATAATGTATAATGGATGTATAATATGGATGATACATGAGGAAGATAATGGTCCGGATGGAGGTCAGAAAAAAAATCTCTTAAATAGAGAGAACTGTTTAATTGAATGCCAACGTTTCGGCCAAGATTGCAGATCTTCAGGGGGTCAAGGGTTGAAAGTCAAATGCCAATGCCAAGTGTCATTTTTTGTTATTTTTAGTGCTTAAGAGTCAGACCCGTTAATGGTTAATGGAAGCCAAACCCGTGGGCACTAGATCTAGAGGGAGACCAAGACAGACGTACTCCTACGTACATTTCCAAGTTGGGACAAGCAAGAGGGAAGGACATGCAGGATCTCAGGATTATGGCGAGAGATGGAGATAGATGGAGATCCTCGACGCTGAAAGGCACAAGAGGAAGATAAAGAAGAAGAAGAGTCAGACCTACTCTAAAATTACTTTTTAACGGTCTCATAAAACGTTAAAATATATGCATAAAGTAATATTAGTAAAACATCTATATAAAACTATTTATTTTCATTTAATTTAGATCTATTTTCCCACGGATTATAAAGTAGTAGAATAGGAAAATAAGCACTGGGATAATTATTAAATGCTCACAGGAAATGATATGTATTATGCTAAATTCTTAAAGTTCAATATATGATTAACATAAATCATAATTTATAATAGTATTAATAGATCACCATTTGGTAGATCATTACTATGTTATATATATGTATATATAAGTAGAGAAGTGGATAAAAGATAACATTATTTTTGGGTTTAGTCCATTTAAAATTAAACTTATGTAGCGCGTCAATTTTCAATAATTTATTTATCATTTTTAAATAAGATTTTATTATTTTAAAAGAATGGGGGCTGAAAATTAACTTGAATCAGGGCAGAAAAGAAGTATAGCGGATTGGACTAGCAGCGATAAATAGTCGAGGAAAGTAATAAATATTTAAAAGGTATGTTTATTTTCATAAAATAATATCTGAGCGCTCTATATCGAGGTTTTGAGAGCCCGATACAAGGCTCTCAGATTAGATTAAACAGTGTTTTCGTCCCTATTTTTCACGTAAACAACAGTTGAAATGGGTTAGTAAAAAGGATTATTACAAGAGAGCTTTACATTTACTTTCAATGATTTATTAACCACGTAATGCTAGAAAATAATTTCTAAAATTATAAGATACTTAAAGTTTTTAAATGATGGTGTTTACTTGTTTTCGTCTTGGCAAGGACGATTCTGATCTGAAGGCTGCCTCGAATAATATTCAAACATCGTGGATTGAATTCCGTACCAATGAATAATTCTCTTTTTTTATTATGAAATTATTATTGTGATGATGTGTATATATGTTGTTACTAAAATTCAAAGATTACACTTTGCGAAATCGAAGGAGGGAATGGGATGGGAAAGGCGGAATAATACAATGACTGTTAAGGACAAGAGGAGCCTTGGGGAACACCTAGATCAATGTTTAAATTCAGCTTTGTTTCCTTGCCCGCGTCTTTCCCCTCCATATACCTTTTTATGTTTTTGTTTTTCCCTTCCCTTACACTTCTCTGTATTGAAATCCTCTAGCTCTTTATATTGTTTCATAACAATATCCACGGCCTGGGAACACGTTGAATTAAAGTATTCGCCTCGAGCTTCGGAGAGAAAATAGAACGGCCTCATTATTTCGAAACCAATAAAAGGTGAGCTGAAAGAGATATATAAAATTCTTATATATTATTCATGTAGGATCTGGTAGGTACTCGATATTGTAATAACAAGGTTCCCTTCCACATTTATGGTAGGATATAAGCGTTGATTGCTAACGCGGTATCTAAACAAAATTGTACTGAAACAAACGTTACAGGTCAGTGTGTAAACAATTAGTGGGATTTAACATGCCCTGTTTTATGCAATATAAATGTAATCAGACCATTTCCTCCTATTGCTTGACTTAATTGTTAAATTTCTATTGTTATCTTGCGAATTTGACCCACGATTGTAATTCAGATGAAATTCAAAAATGAAAAGGCGTTTTGTTTACTGATTCTGTATGGAAATATGGCTAATGAAGAATTGATATAACGACTTTAATAGTAGTAAAAAGCTTAGCGAACGCGAAAGTTCAATACTGGCATCACGAATCGTTTATAAACCTCCGTCCAAGGGTCACCTCCTATACCTAAATCCATAAGATCTCTCTCGAAGCAATCCCACATTTGCCTCGGCCTATCTTTTGGACTTTTTTCCCCTAAGCCCAACAACTTTTCACTAAATCTTAGTTATTTTATCCTTCGTTTCTAGGACTTCAAAACAACCAACCAGGAAATATTGGTTGTAGTCAAATCATAAAAAAAAATTTTCTGTTCGAAATTAAAAACTGAGATTGGCTATAAATATAAGAAGAATGTATCTTAACTGTGTAATATTTACTGTTTTTTTAATAAATTATAACACGTCTAATATATTTTTTTTTCTTTACAGGTAAGTTGGAGAATCACTACTACATATTGGTGAGCGATAACTTAAATTTATAACAATTAACTTATTATTCACATTGGTTATAATTCTGTTGCAATTTCATGCATGCATACAATGTCATGTTTATCCTGAATATTTAGAGATATGAATTTTAATTTTCTATCGTATAATTCCTAAGATGTTTTACTCCCCACTGGCTGTGACTGTTGTCTCATTCGAATCTCAATATAAAGATCTAATATTGTAAATTAATCATTTTGTCCTTGCACCACGAATGGAGCCAACACGTACTAGGTTACAATCCTCAACACTAGCGTTTAGGATCTAATTCGAGAGCAAAATTTAAGTGTTGGACCCATTAACTTTTATGTAATTAAAGTAATAGATTTGAATTTAGAAAAAAACTCATTTGTTCTAAAAATTATAATTAAATATTTTCTATCATTAATTAAACATTCTCTATAGAAAAAAAACTGCTTCCGATACTATTTGACATTGTTTTTTAAATACATATTATGTGTAATATGTTTTTATTTTATTTTTTTAATATTAACCGTTCTCCCCTATTTTATTGTGTTTAACATTTTTAATGAGCATTAAAATTTATATTGAATTCTTTTAAGAAGATGTGCTACTCAATGATGTAATAACTTTTATTTTCTCACAAATCTAATTATTGAATTAGCTAGTGTTTTCGTGTGAAGTTTTCGTCTTTACAATCTTTTTTTATTTAATCGTTAAGTGTTCCGTATTTTAAGTAAGATTTTAGTTGTTTTTTTTGAGACGACTCCCGGATAATGATTTCTTTAAACATTTACTATTCCAACCGTTAGGCAGAGAAAAATCGTCGAGTAATTTCAATTTTCCTTTGATCTCAGAACTGAGATCAGAAGCGGAGTTAGTGAAAATAAAAAAAAAAACTTTGAAGTAATATTTATTTATAATTAAGCTTGAGTTCTTTGCCTTTGATTTTTTAAGTTTAAGTAACAAATAAGTTTAAGTAACAAATAAAATCTTTCTGGTTAAGTTGGAATTTAACCACAGCTATTTGCTAAAATGTATTATTTACCAATTGAGACATTCAGATTTGTCTGATTTAAATAATTAGGTTAAAATTCAACTTCTAACCCTTTCTATAAATTATTTTAATTTTTTACTGCATATGGTGATATAGATTTAACTAATGTAATTTTTTACTTTACTGATATTACAGGGCAAATATTTTTTTACCCATTCAATGTTAAAAAATTAAGTTAGCCTTTAGTTCATTTCATCATTTAACGATAAATTGTTAGTTTCATCGTGAAACATTGGGAAATATTACTAATACAGTAGGAACGGTACTAGACACAAACCTGCCTGTGAAGTGAGAATCATTCTATGTGACAGAAGGATGTGGTCTATTGGACACGTGATCTCAGAAAACATAGAAGTTTGAGAGAGTGTTAGTAGAATATGGCTTCCCCTACTCCTCTCCTATGTACCCACTTTTTAATTTACTATATTCATTAACTATTTGTCAGATTGAAGACAATGTACGATTAAACAGCATCTATATAATTGGTATCAGGCTAATTGAAAATTATTTGTTTGAAAGATATTTATAACTCACGATTTCCCTCTATTCTGCCCTGTTTATGATCATGTATAATTCTTTTCATTCTGTTACTACTTTTCTTGGCAACTAAAAAAAAAAATTATATCCCAAATGTTGATTAAACAAACTAAAAGTATGATCAATAATCTTGTAAAATGACTTCAATATTTTTCTAAATATTAATAAAAATTAACTGATTAAATTAAACATATAAAGTATCCAATGAAACAACAGCAACAACAACACGGGCTCTACAACCCAGTACGGGTCTTGGCCGCATCAAGGCGCCGCCTCCACACCTCTGTCTTGTGCCAGGGTCCGCCAAGCTCTTGATCCAACGAGGACACCTGAATCCCTCTCGACCTCGTCCATCCATCTCAGTCGCGGTCTTCCACGCCTCCTTCTCCCATCCACATACCCAAAGAGAAGTTTCTTCTGAGCAGCGTTTTCGTCCATCCCAGCCCATCTTAGCCTGGAAATTCTTATGTGCTGTACCACATTGGGCTCCTGATAAATCTGGTACAGCTCTGCATTATACCTAAGCCTGAACTGGTTACCTACTCTTAACGCTCCAAACATTCTTGTTAACACTTTCCTTTCAAAGAGCAGTAAACTGTTAGCGTCAAATTTTGACAAAGGCCAGGTTTCTGAGGCGTAAGTTAAAACCGGTCTAATAAGCGTTTTGTACAGTATAGCCTTGGTCTTTCTTGATAATAGACGACTTCTCAATGAAAAGTAAAACAAAAAAATATTTTACAATTGTCCTGCAAAAATTAGTAAACTTGGTTTTTAATCCAGTAGATCTATTTTAACTTTCTTATTTTTAGACTGATAAATGTCTCAGTAATAACAATTATTTATAGTATTAATACTTATTTATTTTTATAAATGTAGTTTTACTAATACTAGTAAATATAAACTTTAATTTATGCGTAGTTGAATCAAGCGTGTAGAACCGTGTTTAAAAAAAAAACGCAATAAGAAAGATCATTTATGTGAAAGCTAGCCAAGAACTAATGAAACAGCGAGACACGAACTCAGTTATGCGGTCACTTTCTCAACATCTTATCAGTATTATACATTTTTAATTTGGCAATTGAAAAAAGTAATAATGTTATTTGAAATTTTACAAGAGCTAATTATTTCAATTATAATTTAATTTTAACAAATTTGTATATTTTATCTCAGTTTATACAAAATACTTTCATCTAACTTTTAAAAAATAATATCTCCCATTTTATCTTTTTTCAACCCCTGCAAATTAAAACAAAACGGTTTATCAAATATTTCACAATAAAACTCAAAAACAGAGTTAAAAATATCTTGAACTGCTCAATTCAAAAGTTAAAGATTGGATCACACTCATACTTTTTTTTATATAGTAAGACTTTGGTTTAATGATTACAGATTGCAATATTCATTTTTTTTCTTATTTTATTCAATGTTTGGGGTCCACTTGAAATGTATTATATCCAACTTTGAGTGGTATCGTATTTCGTTTTCTTTGGTCGACTACAAAGGTTCTATTACTGAAAATTATAATAAACAAATTAATTGAATTTATTTTAAATTGCGAATTAACCAAATCCTACTAATAACTTTATCCTAATTATTACTGAAATCCCAATAGACATCTCTTTTATTACACTGATAATGTGACTTAGACTCAATCCACTCACATAAAGCCATCCAGTAAACAATCGCTCATTGATTACGTTATCAATAATCGTAACATACTTGGATTAAGAATAAACAGAGCTTGAAGTAAACGGACTTAATGGATGTAGCGCATATGTTCAACTATCGCTGGCGAGATACCTTCGTCAATGATGAATGTCCGCTGTACTGTTCTACTTTGCCGATGGCATTTGGAAATTCAGTAAATTATTCAGAATTACAGTGAATATTCCTTACGGATAGAATGGTCTCGTAATGCTCTCTTATAAAGTAAATTATATATCACATAAATACGAGAGCATATAGATACATAATGTACAAACCTTATATTGGTATCACTATTATTTTTATTTATATAGTTGCATTATTAACACTACTGTGATATACTGTTTTTTTTAATCCTTTTTGACTCATATATAGAAAACTATTTGGTAATATTTTGCCGTATTTTTTTTTCTTTTGTTCAATTCATGAAAATGTTTAAACTTTTGAGCAATATTATACAATCATATGATTTATAATTTTTAGCATTTCTTGTAGATAACTTTTGATCATCTTTTAAAGGCTTGTGAATGTTATTTTTAAACACTTTCACATACTCTACTTCGACATTAATTCAACGATATATATATATGTGTATATATTTTGTTGTGAAGACATTCAACTGCACGAGAAATATTCCATCGATCGCCGATCACTCCTGACTGCTTGCCATTATTGCGGTTCCGATTCCTGTGCAGGCCGGATGTCGACTACCGAAATGGTTCCGTATTGCCATCGGGAAGATAACATATTGTAAGATGGCTTAGAGAGAGGGAGAGATGACAATGACGAGGATATCAATGAGATGCAGATACTAGCGCTAATAGGATCGATCGCAGGTGCCCTGGCTCGGGTCAACAGTTTGCCGAGCCTCATCATGGCTGCCCGCCGAGGTCCCCGCTCTCATTATAGTTAGGAGTGCATTATAACCACCAAGTAGTATACGCCATGGACCGCTCATTAAAACATCCACTCTCCGGTTCATTCTCAGCCACTAATTATAAGTCGATTATTTGTTTACTGTTGATTTAGTTTATTCCTACCTGACGGAACATATTCACAGGGAAAACTAGAAATTAAATATGTATATATAAGAATACCATTAACTTCTTAGTTAAGCTAATTCGACAATAATTTGCGTTATTAGCTTAACAAGGCTTCATAGTATTATTCAATTGTTTTTTACTTTCAAATAGTTATACATATTTAAAAAAAGACAGAAGGTCCTTTTAAATTTATAATTTGAGGAGTGAGATGTTTATTTATTTTTATTTTTTGGTAAATATTAAAATAATGTTAAGGACTCTGATATACATAAATGATATTAGTTAGATGCTTAAAAGTAAATTTAAAGCATGGAATGTTGAAATACGTGGTTTTTAAAAGATTCGCGGCTACCTTATTATGGTGATGCAATTTATTTAACAAATAAATATTTTGGAAATATTTTGTTTTTAGTTTTACAACGCTTTAAATTATTATTCAATTGTATTATTTGTTCATTTTTTAGTCGATACGTGCATCCTATGTATCGCAAAACGTAAAACCTGAAATAGTAAGAAACCTCGATGTTTTTCTTATATAAATGTCTTGTATTTTTACTGCACAAGTTCAAATTATAAATTTTAATTCAAGAAGTAGCGTAAAATTTCTTTCAATTTTTTTGTTTATGTAAAGGTTCATTATATAAAATATATATGTGTATATATATATGCCTGCACCCGTCGAGTATATATAGCTTAGTCGAATTGTCCCAGAGGGAGTTAATTGTACCGAGGTAAGCGGATTTTTCGGCTTGAAATGTTGTTATAATATAAGCAATAATTCAATTTTAAGTTAATGCCTAACTTAATCACTTTTACACTATGAGTGTAATAAAATTGCCCTAAACAATTTTTGTAATAAAATTCGACTTTACCACACTTAGATATATATATTTAAATTTTTTCCTTATTTCAAGCCTTCTTATAAATATATAAACACTTGAAACTTGGTATAAACTGTACTACAGCTGACAATAGAAGGATGGTGTAGACGATAAGAAACGTGCCCTAGATATCTAAGAACGCCACATTAGTCTGCAAAAACTAATGAATGCGAATTGTTAGATAGAGCAATCTACTCTTCGACATAGTGGAAACTATTTAGCTTAATCACCCCTTCATTGTTGAGAGGACTTTTCTTGCAGCTACGCTCGGATAGTTTGTCCCTTTTCATCATCCATAGTGGGTTCTATGTTAAACCGATATTACACATGATTAGCAACCCTTCTTACTAACAGAAAAACAAGAAAGTACTCGTGTTTTACGGCAAAGAATAATAAAATTCTCTAACTTAACTCAGAAATTAATCATATAAATCATATCAATTATGTAAACACTGTATGCCAGCTGTGCATAGGGCCACATGAGTAAGATTTACAAAAAAAATGTAATATTTTTAAACAAGGCAAACAAAACATATATATACATACGGCATATATATATATATATATATATATATATATATATATATATATATACTTATATTTATTTTTTATCAATGTAAAATAGTCCCTTCAATGTAAATTATAGTCAAGCTGACAATATACATGTATAGTGGTTCATACACTCTTAGATTACCATATTATTATTTTTTTCAAGTAAATAAATTACACATAAAGGATTCCAAAAAAGAGCATTTGATTTCCCCAACCTTCTTTCAGACTATTTCGTTTGTAAAATTTTGTATTGATAATTTTTTTTAAAAAATTGTATAAATCGAAGAATGAACAATTTTTTTTAAAGTGATTATAATGATTATTATTTCATGATAAAATTTAAAAAGGTGCATACTCTTTAAAACATCACTTTTTGCTTTGTGCTAAGTGTTAAAAACATTTTTTTCTACCATAACATTTGTTTAATTATTCATGTTAGATAAGAGATAATTGACTGAAACTTCTAATATAAGGAAGAAATTTCTTCCTTACATTTGTTTAATCAATTCAAAGGTTAACCCTTAAATGCCTTGATGATAAAATGGACTTATACTACTTTAAAAATAACAGCTCGATTAACATTTTTATTAATTTTAGTAAAATTATCTTTTATAATTTAGTTTACATGAATAATTTTGTCTGAAATTAATATTTTTCGCTTAGTTTGGCTTCTATTTGAGGTCAGTCTCCTTTGAGTTATCAGAGTGAAAAACAACTATTTCCCAAGAAATTATTTTGTAAATAAATTTTCTTGTTAATAAATTTAATTGTACTCTCTAAGGTTACCTTTAGAAACAGTAATAATAACTATTTATAGTAGATCTAATTAATTTTTTTTCTGTCATTTGAAATTTTATGTTAAATAACAATAATAAGATTATTAATTTTACAACACAATTAAGCTTATTTTAATATTAACGGTATTTTTTGTTAACGGAAAACTGCACAACCATTTCTTTTTAATGAAAGTTAGGGCATAGCCGTAAAAAGATAGAGCAACTTTAATCTATTAGATAAAAAAACTTTTTGTTACATGATAAACACCCCATAATTAAAAATGAAGTAGTGACACCGTGAAGGTTAAAATTATCATGTTTAAGATGATAATCCCTAAACTTCTAAACATTTAATTTACTCTGATGTAGTGGATAATTACACGTTAAGATCGAGCAGGTGGGAGGGTTCCTATATATCTTACTACAACAGCAAAATCTTTTTCTGACCGTAATTTAAATGTATTTGTATTTGTATTTGAAAAAATTGAAACATAAAAAAAGTGGCTTAAGTACAGTCGAAAAAGACTTTCTTTTTTTTATAACTCTAGTCAGATATAAAATGCTATGTTGTTTTGATAGCAGTATTTTCATGAATGCTATAACGAATGGAGTTATAAATACACGAAGGTTTTTCCTTTTTTTTTTTCATCATAACCTTAAAGCATTTTTTTAAACCTTTGTAGCTGTTATTAATTTTTTTTTATTAGCCTCCGCATTTTTTTTAAGTTTCATTGTCTGTAGCAATGAAACTAGATTAATAGATTAAGTTCCTTAATAACCGTCATGTTTACAGTTATAACAATAAATTAATAACTAAGGAGTGAAATCCGTTTAAAGATGAATTATTAAATAATTTCTATTACGAATATATTTTTCAACCGTCATGAAAATTCTGTGAATGTGTCAATGAATATTCAGTTAAAAGTTACTCAAAATTAGATTATTTACCAATAGTCATAATGATATTTAACAGATCTTGAATTTTGAAAAATATTCCGAGAAACTTAAAGTAAAAAATATAGGAATGTTGTTAAGTGTGATTTAGTTTTTGTTTTTTCTATACTTTTTCACAGTGAATCACAGTAAAATTTTTTGTCTACGTTTATCATATCTTTATGCTTTTAAGGTATTTTATATCAATTGATATATTACAGAAAACGATATACATTACTTGATAGCTATGTCACCCTAACCAATAAAATACTTATTTGTATTTTCGTGAAGTACTTTGGCAAATCGAATCCAATAATAATAAAAGGCTTACAAAACCTCGTCCATCCAAATCCACAAAATCATTATTAACGCAATCCTCCCATCTATGCTTCAGTCTATCACTCCGGACGTTTACTGGCGTTTTATGGATTCTTTCGTAACTCGCCCCAAAAACTTTTCTATTCCATCTGAATAATCAAAATGCTACAAACTTAATCAGTTACACGTTTTGTACCCTAAAATTTCAGATAGGCTAGTTCTTTTTAATGCCGAATTTTCTATTAATAATATTTTTTTTTGTAAAAATCTATATCAATAATTTTTTTGTGTTTTAATTTCATTTGCCGTTTTGTCTGCTTTTAATAATGTAAAAATCAAAAAAAACGTTTTATCTTTCTGATTTTAATTTTTTAAATTCATTAATGATTTAGTCGATTGCAATTTGTTAATTGCGTTTCCGGTCAGAGTTGCATTTAACTCAGACGCTGGCTGGCATCTTTGCTCGAGAATTGTGTCTAACCTCAAACGCCCATTCCAATTTGTGAAATGGAATTTGGAATGCGAAGCCTTTCACTGTCTTATTTCCTAAAAATACCCCTGTTCCAAACTTTTATATGTATATTCTTTATTTTTTCCTCAGGTCGGGTTTAGATTCCCTTCATATTTAGTAGAAATGGCGTTCCATTATTTCTGATAAAACTACAATAGTGGGAATGAAAAAGGTTCTGGTATTTCAAGCATTTCCCCACCACTGTTTAGAATAATAGTTTCTCTTTTTTCTTACGATTTACGATAACATTCGCTGTCGGATTAGGAGAAACATTATTGATAAGATATCCAAATAGTAAATTTCCATAACTCGAAAGCCTTTTATTTATTTTTAAAATTTATTTAAGGAAATGTACAGCTGGGTTATAATAAAACAAGTAAATAAATGATACATAGTTGCTAGTAAACTTAATCACGAAAAAGTACCACATATATCCAACTATTGTGATGTTCATAAGTAAACATGAACATCGCAGCATTAACTAACATGGAACCAAATAGATCTTGTTTTGGTGTGATAAGCTAGAGTATGTCCACGATAAACTAACACCAAACTCTATAAATACAATATTAGGGCTACGGTGTGAACGCAAAGGCAAAGATGTGAATGGACGAAGTTTGTTTTAGACGAAAAAAATTATCAACGAATTTATCAATAACACCTGTACTATTATACCTCAAGCAATAATAATAACAATACCTAAAAAAAAAATAATAATCACTAGAAGTACAACATTTAAACTTAAATCTATTGATAAGTAATAATATTCATAACCGGAATTATGTGTTGGTTAAACACAGATGGGGAAACGGTATAATTAATGTGAGATCTTTTCGTGGGGCAGAATGTGGGTCAGATCATGAATTAGTAATAGCGAAACCGAAAAAAACTTAATAGAATAATAATACTGTAAATATGCCTTAAATAATAGAATATAAAACTCTATTTCGTCCTAAAATTCTGTACTGGATAAATTCAAGTAAAAATCAATTCGCGTTAACAGTCCAGAACAGGTTTGAATTCAAACATAAGCTGATAAAAATATGTTGCGTTAAATATAAGGATTATAACAGAATTATAATTTTTTTACCACATTAATTAAAGTGCTTTTTAATTTGTTAAAAAATATTATAAACTTTATCTTTTTTTTATATAGAAAACAGGCGGCTGGGTGAACCGGCTAATCAACAATCAGCCGCCTCTCCCAATTGCCCTGAAGATGGCCTACACTGTAGGTCGAAACGTCGGCACTAAAAAAATTTAATTCCAGTACTTATTTGGTGTTTTTTTGACTGCACCCTCCAACTATCTCCGTTCTCCATTTACCATCCAGTCAACTATTTTTCTCTCATATATTTAACCCTTTGGGTTATATAGTCTTTTATATTTTTTAACACTGTTCAATATTTAAAAATATGTAGTGTTTATGATAAGAATTATTGTCACAAAATTCTGCAAGTATTAACTAGAATATAACTTTTCCGTTTTGCTTCAATAATTTATTAAGATTTATTATAACATTCATAAAATATGATTCTAGATAAACTTCCCATTTATGGTGTTTTTTTTTTCCATAACCATCTCTTTGGTTATATGATTTGGCCGTTTAATAATCAAGTTTTATATTTTATATTATTATTAATGTTTCCGTAATCTTTAAAGAAAGGAAAGAGACGAGCTATGCATCGAAAATATTATTGAATGAATCAGTTACACTTAAATATTATCTTCCGTTATATTTTCATTTCATGGGTTTTAGTAAAGATGCAAATTAATCCAATTTCTAATTAATCGTATTGTAATTAAATTAACGAAATGAAGTATTTCGTCGGATCCTATGGAATTGTCCTTGTAACGAAGGAATTAGTTGGAGAAGTAACGCAGCGGGACCTGTTGAAACATTAGAGGACTATCGGCTGCTTATTTTAGCTTGGATGTTTTCTCTTGGGGAAGATAACTGGGAGATTCCGAGCATTACGATTAGACTAACTTCAATAGCAGCTTTAGCAGTTAATAATATTATTATCATAAATATTATTTATCGACACATTGAATAATTTAGGTAAAAATATAAATAAATGACTAAACAAATTTGAGAGATTACTATTTTTTGTAATAAATTTATGAAGGTTTAACCAATATCAACATGAACAACTGAAGCTTTCTATTAATTTAGAATGGAATATACATAATTTATTTTTGGGAAAATACAAATCGAAATAAATAAAAATGACATTCTAAAATAGATAAATTATACTGTCAAATTAATTAACTGATAACATTTGTTAACATTTCTACCTGAATCGAATTATGTCAGAAAAAAACAAACAGAATAAATAAATAAATTTGAAATAATATAATCAGAAATATTCATGCTGTTCTGCCCTCAACTGAAAATAATAAAAGCTTTTAAGTTTACAAAATCGGATCAAATTTTCCAAAATCCCCTTCTCATAGCTGTCAGTCAAACTATTGATTAATTTTAGTAAATGTAATAACAATGACAGATTTACTATTATTACTTTTTTCGAATTATTATTACTATCTGGTTTTAAAAATGATTTATTATTGTACTTTCTGGTATTACGGTGTGATTTGGGGATAAATATATAAAATTCTAATTTTAGTTTTTGAACTTTAGTGAAACTTGTGAAATTTTATCAATGGATATACTAATGACAAAGAGGTGAGGTGGGTGTGCTGAGGGACTGAGGTGCTCAGTCTTAAAGGTTATGGTTCAATTTTAGTAAACGGCTGCTAATGTACATATGACGTGAAAGAAAAGCGTAGGAGTCCTAATCCATTCATCTCAATTTATCCTAAAACCTTATGAACATTGGGCTTTTAAAGGTTAGGTAAAATAAAATCTATTACAGATTGTAAAATTCATTACTCGTTTCGTTCTTTGAATAAAAATATCCTCAATCCAAGGCTGAAGTCTCGAAAATATCTATCTAAATATGTGTCGTCACTAATAATATTAAAAACAACACCTGAACCCCTACTACTCATGAAGGGTACTACAGCCTTTGGTTCAATACATGATAGAAACTGTACTGCTTCTAAGGCAACGGATGTGCAGAGAGGTGTCTTGCCTAAGGATGACGCTCAACCGCCAGGTTTTATCTTTATAAAGTCCTTGGAGAGTCTGCAGATCTCGCAGGGTCCACATATTGCTTTTAACATAACTTATTAGTCACAGCCGGATTTGAACCCGGGACCCTCAACGCTCTATCTACCACTCAGCTACACTCCTACAAAATAAGGATCAAAAATAGTTCCAATTTTATTATAAAATCGATACCTTATTACGTTTATCACAGAATACTGAATTGTATATTTTTTTAAGTACTCTCTCTGTCTTTGGAACTTTGATTGTTAATTAAAATTATAACTTAACTTAGAATTTAAACGGTTTTTAAATTGTTCATTTAAACGTTTCTATATTTTTATTCAAGCCCAATTTTACTAAAAGCACGCACTACGTTTTTTTATTGCGTTATTAACTTCATTTGTTAAGTTATAACTCACTAATTAAAGTTTATGAGTTGAGGGAAAAGTTAGAGAATTTTTTAAATTACTATATATACATTTAGAAAAAATAGTTTATAAAATTTGACAAAATAATCATTCGTTGTTTATTTAATTATTTTTTTGTCTTATTTATAATGATCTCTTACTCTCTCTCACTACCTTGAATTTTACGATACATAAATTACTGTTCAATATTTTACTTATTCTTATAAATAATTAATTAATTGATTTGATAAAATATTTTTTTAAATTATATATATATATATAAAAAATAAAAATAATAATAAATAAATTTTTATTAAAAAAAAAAATATTTTTACTTTGTATTATTTTGTTGATGTGCTGTTAGAACATATTTTGGTATTTTATATTAAAGTCAAATGATTCATAGAACTGAAAAAGGATCTAATAGTTCAAAGATCATGATTTGGTCTTTTAATGCAATATCATTTTATTGACCATGGAGGACTAATGATCTCCTAAGAATTTTTAAAAGTATGACTTTCCAGATGCCTATACTTATAGTATGTTATCTTTGGACATTTATATTAAATTATGTATAGTAATGTAATTATCGTTAATTTATTTATTAAAGTTAAAAGATGCAGGAGAAGAAAAGATTGAGAATGACACCATAGTGTCGAAACGTCTCTAATAGAGTGAAAATTAAGAATAAACAATAACTGGAAAACGGTTTTATTTCTCTTACCCCATTTTACTTATTTAAACCGTATCAATCAAAAGATTTATAGATGATTTCTTTACAGGTGTGCTTAATGATCACTAACTTAATTATTATAAATCATACAGTATTAATTAAAATAACGGTTAAGCGATGCGGGCGGTCTAAAACACGTGTCGTTGGAACGAGCACCTGGGTCTTCATCCCCCTTGAGTTCCCTATCACATAACTGTCTGTTCCCTTTTATACAACCTTTTAATTTATAAAAAATAGATCAATTGTTAATATTAAAATTGATAAAAAAGAAATTACATACTTAATTTTTAAATAGTTATGTCTTGTTTTTATCGACGTGACATAATGTAGAAATGTTGTTCCTAGTGTAGATTCAATTTAAAGATTTAAGGAATATTCTTGGCATATTTATTATTAGTTATTTATTAAATATAAGCTAAGTAAAATTTAATTTATTTTTGAGAATTATAATGCATGGTTTTCCAACGGTTCGATTAGATCACCACTTCCATACATTTCACTTCAAGATATAATGTTCTTGTAAGCAGACTAAAAGTTGTAAGACTTCTAAAAATCTATTTTTCTGTGCGACCCTTTGCTTCTAATTGCATTTCTTTCTTTATTTTTTTAACTACACTTTTCTTTATTTTTATGTATTTCATTCAGGCCATCTGAGGATGACGCTTGAAATAAAACCTGTCTAGTTTATCGTTTCCAGAATTTTAGTGAGCCGGTGTCTTGAATAAGCTTAGATAATTTTGGATCATGTGCATTGTTTTTTGTTTTTTATGCTTATCAAAAAAATTAGAAAATAATTATCTTAATAGGAAAAGTCGTTGAGGATTAACGACTATTCCACTTAAACTATCCTGGAAGAGACAAAGGCTGTTAACTAATTTTGCTAAGCTGTGTACAAGCGTAAAGTGGGTAGCAGCTAGAGCTATCCTAATCTAATGACAGCTTAATGAGAAGCTATCGTGAAGAGATAGCTCACCGGGTTCAATGACACTTAAGCAGCCTGGGAAGTGAGTTTGGAGGCTCTTGTTTTATGCAACTTGGAGCATTTGATGCAGATATCCATCATAATCTAGCTTGCAGGTATAAAAAACCCGACTGTATAATCATCGCCCCATTGTGTTCTCTTGACTTCCTCGGAGGGAATTATAAGATTAGCTAAATTTTCTTAGGTTTCATGAAGGTCGAAGGAAATGTGCACATATTTCCTACCTGATTTATATTGTTTATTTATGAGTTTTTTGTGATGTTTAAGTCGCGAATTAGCTCAGTAAGTTCTGATCTGCCCTGGGTTCTATACCGCCTCTCATAGATAAATCATTCATTCTGTATGATATAGCTATTAATGACCCTGGAGGATTTGATCCATAGTAAGTTCATCCATCCTCCTTAAAGTCGGTAGTTGGAACAATCAGGTGCTTGGCAATGATCTTGTACAATCGTTTCCTGAGAATAATTAAATAAATATATTCCTCAGGAAATGTATTTAACAAAATTGTACTGAACATTAAATATTCCAAAAATAAGGATTTGCCAGCAACAAAAATAAATGCAGTAAAATATTTTTATAGTTTGACGATTATTCCAACCAATAAATTCTTTGATTATTATATTTCCAACTTTAAATGTTTAGTTTTGGCCAAGTTTTTCAAAAAAATAAAAACAGGGTGCAATGAGGGTACAAAATGAGTGCAAAGGTTGGACAAAAATAATCTGATTGATCGGAAATTGAAACAATATATAAAAGTAAAGATAATTTAAAAATAAAATAAATTATACGTTAAAAATTTATAAACAGTAGTAATATTTGACCGTCACAGATACAAATATATTAATTAAATTATCATGAATTAAGTATTGATTTTACGATGGTTCCATTTCAAATAAAACATTTAAAAAGCTTGATAATTTAGTTAACGAAAATAGCATTTAAATATTTTTTTAAATAAACTTTTGGCAGATAAATTAAATAAATCCTTTTATTTTTAAGGGAATAGTTTATATTTTTCTTTATTATTATTCTTAAACTATGGTTTCCCCAGATCTATTTGCGGTATTGGCTTACTTTAACTAAATATAAACTTAAAATAAAGCATTAAATGAAAGAAAAACAAACTCTGTAACTTTCCTCACTGACTTTAAACGGATAAAGAAAGAGAATTTAAAAGTTTTTGTATGATTTTCTATTTAATATTGTTTAGATCTGGTTGTGCATAGTAGCAATTTGTTTATAGCTCGTTTTTTTGTTTAATACTTGTCTATAATTAATATTAATATTTTTTTTAAATCGCAACAGAAGATAATTTTCAAGATAACTTCGTGGTTTTTTTTCTCCCTTGGAATGCGGTCAGTAACTTGTTCCCGACTGCAGGATGTACATCCTCTAGACTAAAAATGTCCAGTTGGTTCTGAGTCGTTTGATTAAGAGAGGTGAGGGATCGATACCAAAAAGAGGGCAGTTTTTTTCTATGTTTTAATTAAATACCACACTAACAACGTTTTTCGATTGAATATTCTGATAAACAGTGAATAAAAAAAATTAACAATAGCTGACTGCACAACAATATTGAAGTTGTCAAAGCAGAGTGAAGCCTGGAGATATGAGAAATGATCAATGATTTATTAAAGCGGTTGAGAGACCCAACACACTGTAAAGAAGCGCTCACAAAACAGTACAACATTTAACGTTTGTAATGATGGTTAATATTTCTGATGCACAAATCTCTCTAGATATCTGTTATTACTTTTATTATGACCCTTTTAAAGGAATTAAAATTCGTTTTAGCGTGCTTAGCTGACCTTTAGTATTAACTAAGGGATTCCCTAAACAGTATTTTTAAATTGTATACAAAGCGTTCATCTATTTTTATAATTATTATGACTGCGAACTTGTATATTTATTTTCCTTATTCATTTATGATTAAACATCCTTACGTTCATAGAGCAGAATCTATTTGTTGTGAGAGTCCTTTAAAGTAAAAAAATCTGCTATCCGTTTTTTTTTTCTGCAGAAACGAAAAAAAAAGATAATTTAGATTAGAAATACTCTCCGTTAATTTTATCGTGAATAGTTTATTGACAATGAGATTTTTTTTTAAATATATGATACTACAGAACTTTATTTCAATAACAATTTACGTAAAGATCCTGGTTATAAGTTTTATATTAAAGATTCTAATATTTAAAAGTAAAATAACAATATTTAATACTGTTAATAAATATATGTGGTACATGTTTTAATTTGCTTTCTGCCTTACCATATTTTTTTATCCACCTATTGTCATTTAATACAAATTACGATATCAGTATTTAGCAGCACTCGCATATTAAGTTAAAAATAGACATATATCTTAAGTTTATTTCATCATTTACTGTTGTTTGAATTATATTTCATCAGTATTTTGTAGGAGATTGAATATTATTGTTATAAATATTTGCATTTATTAACGTTTATTCAAATATTCGTTGATTAATCTATTTATTATTTTTTAAATCTATTCATTTTGTCAGGAACCTATTATAACTACGTACATCGCTTTTTTTGTGGGACGACACAGAGATGTAATATATATATATTTTATTTATCAACTTTTTTTGATAGTCTATATTGTATTATTTTTTTGAGATTAGCCATCAAAGTAGCCCATAATTTAGGGGCGAACTTCTGCTCACACATTAAAATTCAAAGTTTTATTTTGTTCGTATGTTTAAGAATATTTTCCAATTATTTTAATTAGTGTTTTGATTAAATATTTACTTCAAAGTAGGAATCGAAGTTAAGCATGAGAAGGCTTGAGGGACAAACTAATACAGGCACTTATAGACTACACGAGCTGGGGCGTAAATTGAGTTGAAAGATTCCTTCAGCACGTGTATCACTGCTTCCGATGGGGTCGGGTTATTTCAGTCTCGATATCGTTCTTACATAGTCCTCTCTGTTTTAATCGACCCCTCCTAGTGCTGTATAAAAATATATATATACATGCTTATATTTTAGTACAAGAATCGATTATATACACCATCAGGATCTATATAAAGATGTATCGAAGGGAGATGTAGCTACTCCAAGTGGACATTGGCAAGAGTCTTCATGCGGTTGGCCTTTCCCTAAATATCTCCCGGACATTGCATTGCAAACAAAATTCTTGACATGGGCAACCTTAGGCAATGTTTAAAACTGGCCGACAACCGCGTACATCAAACGTTGTGATGGAGATACGGTCCACAAGGAAAGGATTCTTTCAATAAATTGATATTGAGTCGTTTCATATGAAATGTCCGTTTTCAAAGGTACCTAAGGTTATTGATTAGAAGAACTTTATGAAATGAAAATATTTACCCTGATTTTCTGTATATTACGATTTTTTCAATCCCAGAAATGAAAAATTCAAGAGTTTTATGAAGAAGTCAAGTCTGAAAATGCGTTTTTACTTAAGAAATATTATAACATTAAGGCATTACAAAAGACTTTGTTGATTTCTTCTGGTTTAGACAGTGTTGATAAATTTTTCAACGTTTCGCCAGCCATGCTGCAGAATTCTTCAGGGCTGAGAATGAGTTGGATGAGGACTTGGTAACCCAGCTCGTTTAGTTTTTTCACTGCCTGTCGAGTAACATGAGGTCTACAGTTTAGTTTTTGTTGCTTTATGGCATTATTCCTACAGTAGATGATATGGTTTCACCTCTGGATAGAAAGAAGAAACTAAAAATGATTCCTGCCATTGATCTCCATACAGAAACAAAAATTTTTTAATTATTATATATTTTTTTGCAAAATTTATCTCTTGCTTTTTCGAAAATAATAGTAATATTCCGAAGTTATAGGGAGTTAAGTGTAAGAAAAATAAATGGAGTAAAATATTTTTGTTTTGGTATTCGAGAAAACTTTTTGATAACCATATTACCGTTGCATTTTAGGAAATAGTTATTTTTATTTTTTGCAAAGGTTTTTAAAACTTGAAATATAAATATCAATTGATAATGTTATTTAAATCTAGGGTGTTCTCTTTATTTCAATTTACTTTGTTGAAACTGGAACTACCAAACCATAAAGTTAGCCTGAAGTAAAATGGCAATTATGAAATATGTAGTTGGATCGATCTTACTGACCCTAGTGGAAATGAGCGTTTAATAATTGAACCTTTTTATGCCCTGATATTTCCCATCTCTCCCTCACACTCCCTCCCTCTCTCCCTTTGGTGGATATTTAAGTTTTATTACTGTTCGTTTAAGTTTAAGTGCCGGGACTTTATTAACCCTGCTCACGTGTTAAATCATAATTATTGAAGCTTCATAAGCACCCAAAGTTGCTCATGAATTTCAGATTTGCTCGGAAACAAACTTCTCGCCTTCCGTGAGGGTTATATTTCTATTGCACTTTTTATGAGGAATGATAGAATATCTCACCAACTAATTTGTAGTCTGGTTATTAACTTCTATTAGTCTCTGCGTTGTAAAGTGCAATTACTTTATAATGCTTTAATAATTCTTCACTTCCCTCTTAAATTTCTAATAAAGGAAATTTTCAAAATAAAGTACTACGCTTTATAAGCTCACAGCTGATTCGTTAATTCATTACTTGCATTCTATAAATTCTTTATTTATGCTTTATTTTTTATGTTGGACGTTTAAATTCTAACTATATCCATTTATACAATATATTACATAATATTATGTTATGTGTATAACTAATTTCCATAGAACAATTTATTATGCTATTACTACAATCCTTTCCTTTTTTTTTTTTTTTGTAATTGCCCAAATTGTCAAAATAAGTTGTTATTTTATTCAATTATTGAAAATTATAAATGATCAGTTTGGTGATGCGAATATAAAAATTTTATATTTTATAATTTTTTATATTTTTTCATGGGACGATATTTGTTTTACAATTATTAACTCATATTTTTAAAGTACCATAATGTTTAATTTTGAATTATTAAATTTAATCCTATTAAATTTTTAGATAAATTATTTTGAAATTATTTTTTTGAGTAAACGGTTCGTTCTTGGGATGATTTAATATTATTTAGCATGGCTGAAGCCTAAATATACCCTATCATACGAACTTTGGTAACCGATTCGTTAAAAAGAGTAGTTTTTTACCATATTAGTTCGTAATATTAATTAATAATAAGACCAAATTTATCTTAATGTAAGTTTATTGATTGCTTGAGCAACTGGTCCACAGTTCGAAACGGATCTTGGCAGGAAATATATTTATTCTATTATCGGTCGGGGATCGACACTGTGGGATCTGCAGATGCTCCTTGTGGCTCATCCTGTCTCTATATAGTTTACACCTTTAATTGGGAAATAAACTTGTCGGTTGAGCGTGATCGCGGCAAAATACCTCCCTACAAAACCGTTAGTTTCGAAACATCACAGTCCCTACCACCTGCTGAGTACAATTGATAGTTTTATCACATCTAATAATGTTTTTTTGTTTTGTTTTTGCAGCTTACGGGAAAGTTTTCCTTGTCCGGAAAAGAGGAGGTAAGGATGACGGACGCCTGTATGCGATGAAAGTGCTGAAGAAGGCGACAATAGTTCAGAAGAAGAAGACCACGGAGCATACCAAGACGGAGCGACAGGTCCTGGAGGCCGTCCGCAGGTGTCCCTTCTTGGTCACCCTCCACTACGCCTTCCAGACCGATGCCAAGCTGCATCTCATACTTGGTAAGTACCACATGCTCATTAATTAATTCTTAAGCAGATATTGTAAACTTAAAAAATGTTGCATTATTGTTAGTTGATGCTATAAATCAGTAGTAGAGCATTGAGTTACCGTGCTGAAAGTCTCGGGATAAAATCCGGCTGTGGCAGATTTTTTTTTTAATGGAACCTGGAACCCTCCAGGGCTTATCCAGCCTCTGTTAAGCCATACCCACAATACGGGAAAACCTGGCTATTGAGCGTGATCTAGGACAAATACTGCAAAACCATTTGTCCAAGAAACGGTAAATTTTATATTCTCAACAAATCAACCTGTAACATTGCGATTAATAGGCATCATGTCAATAATTAATTTGCAGAGCAACAATAAGGTTGATCAGTTGTTTAATTTTTTTTTCATTCAGTCGTAAATTAAACATAATTGTTTGTTTTTTTAAATCACTGAATTGAATGCGGGACACATTTTTTAAAATTTTTTGCTGAGAATCGCGAACGCACCGAAGTCGCCAAGCGGAATGGTCTTTTTCTGCTAGAGTTGATAACTCCGAGTCGATAACAATCTTAAAAACGTTCACTGCTATTTAAGTCTTGACACGATTCTTTTTATTGCCGCTGTTTAACCACGTCTACACAGCTTGGTATAAATTTAAAAATTCAAATAAAATAAAGAAATCAGCGAATTCGTTACTAGGTTTATCTTTTTTTCAAACTGGCCGTAGAGTTCTGTATCGGCATTTCTGTATTTCGGGTATCAAATCATAGTTTATTCAACCTATTTGTTGAGAATCAATAAAACATAATTATTTTTTAACCTTCAAAGAGACTATTCCTAAATGTCTGTGATCCAGTTCCTCGGGGAATTGCAGGAATACTCTAGTTGTTTAGGACCAAAATGAGATTAATAAGAAATAGAAACCTACAATAATAATTAGAAATGCCTAAAACCGTTCTGATGTTTAAATTGAACATGGTCACTAGTATTATGAACGCACAACATCACAAATTCCATAATAATGACAATAATAGAGGAACTTATCACCCATACAGGCTGATAAAAATAAAGGTATTACCAATAGTTGTTTCTATCAATATTCTAATTCCAGAAAAAAAAAAAGATGAAACATTGAAGATTCAAACTGGTATTATTACTGATCGAAAGTATTATAAGGAAATTTTCAAACTACTTAAACTCAAACCTTTTAAGTGTATCAGTAATGCTCCCATCTACGCCACTGTCATGAATTTCGAAAGCTGTGTAATTATTTCGCAATGTAAATACTTCGAGTAAACATTATTGACCGTTTGCATGCAATCCGACGCTATGTATTATTGCGTTATATTAAAGCAGTACACTTTCCAGTGGACATTTTTAGGCGTAATATTCTAAACAGTACCTTATTTTCGAAAACATTTAGAGCTTTTTCGTCCTTCAAAGTTAGCGGTGACGTATCACACCCATGTAGAATAGTTGGAAGGATTCCAATTTAATTATTTCTAATTTTTAAGTTTCGTGGCGAAAGACGGGATACAAAATATCGATTGTATGTTCTTGTTTATTAAAGCCGTCCAGATTTCGGATCAAACTTGGATAAAGTTTTGACACATACAACCGCGATACTGTTCATCGATCTTGCGGGGGAAAACCCGATCCGTTCCCAGAAGATTCTCAGTAGCAGTCCTGAAAATCGGGAGCAGTTCAGAGGAATCTCTTAGTTTTCCCTGAACTGCCACACTGTTCCCAGATCCCCCTCCCAAGCTGCCTCTACCTATGAAATTATTCAAGGAGTATTCTCAGAATTGCATAATAGCCAACCTTCTATCACTCTTTCTCACTTCCCTCTCTTGCTCCCTCCCTCCCATTTTATTTCTTCCACGATAAGGTTTCTTTTAGATCTCTTTCATGTTTTAATTGCCTTGTGGCTCAATTAAAACTGAAAACCTTCAATTCGTTTTGATTAAGACAATTTCTGTTGTAACATTTCACATTTCATAGAAGAGGTTTGTTCAAACTCTCAAAATTTCATTTAAATACGAAAATTTTAAAGCATGTGCAATCAGAGCCCATTTACAAGATACGTTTCAATTATTATTTAATTGATTTTAGGAAGTAATTAATAGAAATCCCTGAAGATATAATTTTAATAATAACCTGTTTTGTGGAAATTTTTGAATGAATACTTATTCATTTGTAGATTTTATATAATATAATCCCGTCAATATTGTTTCGTGATGAATTGTTAATGTAAAAAATAATTTAGCAATGGAATTTAACTATCGCGGAAACCCTGTATATATAAAACAAATGCATATACTTTTCTTAAAACCTTTAAAATATATATAAGTAAATATAGCCTTTCCCTTCAAATGCCAAAAATTAATTGGCTGTTAGTTAGTTTTTGTTTGTTAATAGGATTAATTAAATTAAATATTAACTTGATCCAATTTTATACCATAATAATACATGATAGTTAAATTTATTGTTTTAATAAGATTGTTAAAAACAGGGATGTAATCTTTGCTCATCAATTTTTTAAAAATCTTTCTTGAAAAAATTATATTGAAATGATTATTTTATTGATAATAATTGCGATAGATACTAACATAAAAGAATTCCACTAAAAAAAAAAAAAAAAAAAAAATCGACTATGCTTTAATAGTTCCTAAGAATACAATTTTTTTTTAATATAGTTATTATGTAATTATATACGATATGACTCTCCACAATGTTTATTTCATTTATTTATATTATAGAAACCTCCTAATTAAGAATTTTTCGCCCTAGAAACGACCAAGAAGTTATCATTCTATTACAGGACATGTGTTGTATGAGGTCGAGCTGGTTTTGTGATTAGATAATGGGGCCGGCCAAATAACAAGAAAAATAATTTAACACTTTATGTGCTGTTACTGACTTTTAGGTGCGATAAATTTTTATGTTTTTTCTTGTTTTTTTATGTTCTTTAGCCAAGTACATTAAAATAAGTTAACGCCACCTGCCAAATAATAAAGTAGCACATCTTACACATACATAAATATAATTGTTCTGCAATATCATAAATAATGGAAAGATATTATTAAAGTGAGGATGACAAAGAAGAAATATTGAAGTATTAATATTCGATAGAGTTTGACTTTTACTTCTGTGTTTGACATTTAACCTTTCCGCCGGAATATCGTATCGTTCCAAGTGTCCTTTAGCTTTTGAAGGCTTGTTAATGATCTTGTTATGGTATTATCTTTTCTTTTTTTGTTTTTAGAGCCGCCTCTAGCTTTATTTATTTACCTTTCTTTTTTTAACCTTCAGATAGGGAAAGGTATTACGTTTTAGATTTTAAAACGGACGTGTTAAAAAAAATTAAATCGAAACAACGTATCTAGTGCCGGACTGTTAAACTAGAATAGAGAAAGAAAGGTTATTCAATAGTGTTATAGCAGAACTGGGTCAAACGGATTCTAGTATATTAGTCTGTTAAAAGCTTTTAAGAGGGACCTCGCTGTGACGATGGTATGCCATATACACCTATTAATAACTATGCTTCGGTAACTATACGATGTTATTATTTAATTAGCATTAATTTAATTAATATTACCAAATAATTCTCTATTATTATTAAATGCACTTGTAAATTTTACTTATGTATTTCTACTACAAAATTAATTATTATTATGATTACTGAAATGTGCTAATAATATCTTATCTGTAAAATATATTTTTTATAAATTTACTTATATAAACCTGTTTTTTTTTAAACTTTAATATTTATTTTACGATAGGTTGCAATTGTGTATGATGATTAAAAATAATTGACATTTAATGAGTTATACAATAAGATGAACTGTTAAGACATTTAAATGTATAAAGCAATTTTTAAACTTAGTTACAAATAACTAATACTCCGTGGTTTCATTAGGTGTTGTATAAAATTAAAATTAAATTATTGGGATATTATAAATTTTTTTTTTAAAAACATAGTGTTTTTTTAAAAATGGTCTCTTGCATTTTATTTGTAAAGGCATGCTGAACTAATCATTAAATATTAATAATACAAAAATTATTTAATGCATTTTAAATAAATTAATAAATACCATTTTATATTTAAATAAACGATCTATTTATTATATTTTTATTTTTATTTATCTCTACTTTGTTAATACTAATATTGTTGCTGAATATTTACTCTTTCCCTCACTCTTATACTGCTCATCCCTGTGATATGGATTAAAATATTTTACAAATAATAAAATTTTTTAATTGGTCCTATATATAAAATATTTATAATATCCTAATGAGAGTTCAAAAACCTATATTAATTTTAAATTATATTTATTTACATATAAATTATACTCGTAGATATATATCGAAATAAATGTGCGTTTTTTTATAGCCCAAGTGCTTTACAAAATTTTATTGTATAATATTAATATGAAATTAAAATTTATATATACCCTACCCATGCATACTCAGTTCATAAATACCATGTTTAAACGGTTTAAATTGCTTTATTGCTCTTTATTTACTGATTAATTCTATATTATTTAACAGCCAATGCTACAATTAATTCGATTCGTAATAAATATTATATAAATAATGTCTAAGAGATCGGACAAGAGAGTCGTGGAGACAAAAAAATGGGAGGTTTTTAGCGGGGGTAGGGTTCGGTGCCAGCCACCACCAGCTTTCTACTCGCCTTTCCCTCCAATCAATTCCTACAGCCCCTCTTCTTTATATCCACGGGACATCATTTCATCCCCTACATTCCCAGCCTTTATTGCTTTATTTATTCCAGTTTTCCTTTTATTCAAATGGTTCTTTATTTTGACCATCATAGAAGCTACATTCATAAAAAAAAATGCAACAACGGAATTATGTTTTCATACCTCTCCAGTAAAAACATTTCTTTTTATCTAGTGAATACAAATAAAAGTACTTAGGTTTAGCATATTGAGGGTAATATGTTATAACGTTTTATAACATTTTACTTAATTATTAAGGTATTGACATTATTATGAAATATTTATAACTACGATCTCTTTAAACAAAAGAAATACCTTCTATATTACTTCAATTTACCATTACAATATAGCTACATAACTATATGACTATTAATGTTAACGTTTTAAATTAACATTCCACAAAAGATATCCGATATAACGCGCATTACATAGGATATTGTCATCATTAAAAAAAAATAATAACACCCATAAAAAACAAAATAAAATAATAAAATATTCTTTTTCCACATATCATATAATAATTTTATACGGTAGTGATTGATTATTTAAATCGTTTCAGCTAAACAACAAATGTACAGATATATATATATATATTATTTATATGTTTTTTATTTATCCCAGCCAAGACATAATCTTTTCTCTTCAAAATCTTATCTCTTTAAAGTCATTATAAAACGAAGTGTTTTGTCTTTAAAACTAAAATTTAAAATATAATTTGTCGTAAAATAATTTTTTTTAATTATAAAGAATTGTTAGTAACTTGGTTTATCACATAGTTGCTAACTGTATGCTAAAATCCATATTTTAGCTTAAATTAATATTTAATAAAATTAATATTTTTCTTTCACCCTCACTATTGCCATCCTTTTAGCACAGAATAGACAATAAATTCTGATACATCTTATCTTAAGCCACGTTTTCATCGTAAATTAATTTTCTATTTTTGCTAAAATATATTAATTAAATGATGAATAAATTAATCGAATCCTCCATTTTCTTTCAGTTTAAGTATTATTAAACTCGTGGGAATTTTTTTAGTAGAATAGAAGTAGTACTAGTACTTCTGTTTAAATAAAACCTAGAATTACTGAAATAATGTTTTAAAAATAACTATTAATATTTCTTAAAATTAAAAAAAAAATTGTATTTACAGTTGTGGTATTAAAACCTGACCCTTATGATCTTTTCACTGATAAAAAGCGAAAAAAATCATAGAATTTTATCATAAATAGAAAATATTAGTTAACATTTCAAACAAACCGCCTAATATACATAAAGAACATACAGAAAATTATCATAGTTTAACCTTTTTTATCGTCCTGAACTCCTATTTCGTATTTACATACGTTTAGCCCCCCGACTTTAAATTGATTAACAAGCCCTTCAAACGGAGTGTTAGTATTTTTTTAGTTGGCGTGAGCCTAAGGCCCTTATCAATTCAACCCTAAAGAACAGATGTGGAAACAAGTTTTTTTTTGCCCCACCGCAGTTTCGGTAGCAGTGCTTTATCTAAATCGCCTATCGTTTGTTGGCTATCTAAAATGGATTAGATACTGTATCTATTGTGTCTAAGAGGAATTACTAGGTTGTTGTATAAATTGATGCTAAATAAAATAATGCTTATTATTATCTATATATATATATATATATATATATATATATATATATATATATATATATATATATATTATCTATTATTATATATTATATATATTATCTAATAACATAAAACTTATATATTTATATATTATTATATATACCTTCAGGGCTAAATATACAAGATACATATAAATTAAAATGATGCATAGTAAAGAATAAGAATAATGTGCATATAGGCCTCAAGGGATAAAAATAAGAATAAGGAACTCTTTAGATAAATATAAAAACAGAGGGAATAATTATGTCATAATATAAAATATAAATTATATTAATATATGTAATGTATATATAATGTATACATATGTTATACATATATATTATACATACATATGTATAATATATGTTGGTTTCTATAATTTTAATTTTAATTGTTAACTGTTTTACATCATGTCTAATTAATTGTTAATATTTGTCAGTGCGATTGTTATTTTCTTAAACTACGTTTTATCAGATTGCTTTGTATTTGTTGTTCAATTTATTTATTAAAGAGAAAATCGCCGTCTTGAAAACTTCAACTATATCTGAAGGAAATAAATCAGATTGAGTTCCCAACTCAAATCTCTCTTAAAACCACGTGTCAAATAGAAACTATTCTTAACGTTGACATCATTCCAAAATACGAACTGAGGCCTTTGCAAAGACTCAAACTCGGTTTAGTCCACTTTAATTCCATCTTGTATTCAATAGAATAAATAAAATCTTAAATGTCTGTTATGATGTGAAATACATTTCCTTGTTTGTTGATATTGTAAAGAATAATATTTATCCGGTTATTATATTATTACCCCTTTGAGAGTAGAGAGATGTAATTGGAAAGTGGAATGACAAGATAGAAGAGAGTTCTGCGCGACTGGGAAAGCGAAAGTGCGTAAAGGCACTTGTTTGTATAGTAACATTGTCACAATTAAGGGAATTCGAAACATTTTTTTTTCACAAATCGGCCAGCAAGGGCCACGCAAATATCACTTAATAATCTTCACACTCTCTGCCGTCGTTCAACTCCAATATACTCCCATCTTCCTGGACTGTTCCTCTCGCTCTTCCTTAGTCCATTTTCTACCTCGTCTCTCCTTCCTTCCCGCGAGAACCTCAACTTCTTTTAATTTTTTTCCGAAAAGCTCTATCCAAGCAGTCCTTATCCTTGATTTTTAGCCTATCCAGCTCTTGTTTTCATTGCTTTCACATATCCATCTACACTCTTATAGCTCAAGACTTAATCGAACATTTTTTTGTTCAGCCTCTTATAATTCATTCTGACCATGTGGCCTTAGAACCTGTCTCCTGGTCCTGATGACTGTTTCAAGATCTTCCAAATTTCAGTATATTTCTTCATTGGAGTTTCGTCTATACCCATTTTGTGTTACTTTGGGTCCATGAATCTTGCTCAGAAATTTTCTCTCATTCTTCAGGACTTTCTCCAGACTCGGAAGGCTGGCTGCTTCCATACCATTCAGTATTACTGGTATTTTTGCATTAGAGGGCAAATTTTTCTTGCTGTACATGTTTCTAGTGGCAAAGTTCAGTCTTTCCAGATTGGTTCAAAACCTGTTATTATTATAGTTTAAACAAAAAACGAATATTTATAAATGCTTAGTTTTAAAATTGGTTTATAAATATAAAAATGTTTGTACAAGATATCGGTTTTCGTCCGGATGTATTTCTAGATCCTAGAAGGATCGATGTATATTACTGGGTTTGATATGTTTTTTTTATTTATTTTTTATATATTGATAATAATTGTTGACCTATGATAATTTCTTCAACATATTTTTTATATAGTTTGAAAAGTAGAAAACGATATAAAAATTTATTCTTATAGGTTGTTCCAAAATTACACGGTACCTTTATTTTTATTTACCAATGTTTGGTATTAAAATAGGCATTACAAATAGTCACAATATTTTTATAAAAACCGAAAGATTTCTTAGGCTCCCAACTAAAGTCTACTTTTAACTTAATTCGAAGAACAAAATATATTTTGTTGCATTAGACTTGTACATAAAATCAGAATTGTGTTTAAAAAAATATAAATATCAGGTACAGTACTACAACATAAATTGGTGCCGACGTTTCAGACTAAGTTGAGGACTATCTACAAGATGATTTGCTAGAAGTAATTCTTCAGAATTTCCGTCATCCTGATATAGGCTTATAACTTAGGCCGATATAAATTACAAATTAATTGCATTTAATTACTCACTGCTTATTTCTTGTACGATTTTATTTCCTTCAGCTTCTCCTTGATAACGTTAATTGTCAACGATACCTTCACGCTTAAGAAATTCCTTTCTGTTGTCTAAAAGGATAATTTTTTAGATTAAATGGCGTATATTCTTGAAACCTAAAAAAAATTCTGGTTAGCAAAGCTTAAATTGAAGCTGTTTTGGTTTTTAGAGGATGATTGACTCATTTAATATATTAGAAGGGTATAAAGATAAATTAAAAGTATATTGATTATAGAAAATATTGTTTAAACAAATTCTTATTTAAATTGTTTAGTGTTTATTGTTATTTTTAAATGTTTCCACAATTATCTGACTAATTGGCACTCACTTGATTTGAAATGGGAATTCCATTGGTGGAGAGACTGCTCCAGTTTTCGAGGGCATGTTCTGATCTGGGTCGCGGCCTGGTTACCCCACACCGCTCTTGCTTTCGGATAATGCAAGCTCTATATTTTGATATATCTTTCTCTGAGTATAAACTGTGCACGATATATCTACTTTATGCCAGGGCCGTGGCGTAGATTGGAGATAGCTCTGCATCTTAGCCAATGAGCCTTCGTGTTGCGGACATGTTCCATCTATAGGTTTCTCTCCGGGATGCCTTCCTTTGACCGGAAGCTCTTCAGCAAGGGACTGGATACACTAGTGTGGTATTCAGGCATGAAGGCAATGTATTAGTATGGAATGAAAGCCTTGGAAATCGTCTTCTGGTACGTTTGCAATTAGGCTCTTCAAAATTCAAAGATTTTGAAGCATGTCTTGGAGTAAAATAATTACATATTATAACATATAAATAATAAGTCAGTATGTAATTAAACCTTTTTAAATTCCCTTGAAATTGCATTGCCAATTCTTCAAACTTAAAAGTATAAATAACGAATTGTTACAAATATTCGTTCCTTCTATCATTTTCAATTATGACCTTTGCTTATGGACCTCATCTAGTGGAATGTGGTACTGTATAAATCTGATGAAGCTAGGCTAAACTATTTTAAAAAAATCTATTATAAAGGGAATAAAATCAAATAGTTGCATACTTATTTAATAAGGTTACAGATAATTTATGTTCATAATTTGTGTTTTTTAAAAAGTAATTATGGTTTTTTTAAAAAATAAATACAAACTTGAAAGTCTGAGTTCTTATTTAAACATTTTAACTTTATATAAGGTTTTGAAAAAAATTATAATATCGCCACTTGTACTTCAATGCTTACCTCTTCTCTGTATACAATTATTTAATAATACCAATAATTA
This sequence comes from Arma custos, assembly GCA_037127475.1. Taxonomy (NCBI): domain Eukaryota; kingdom Metazoa; phylum Arthropoda; class Insecta; order Hemiptera; family Pentatomidae; genus Arma; species Arma custos. Next base: position 121,025,369 of record CM073764.1, on the reverse strand, counting down.
TGTAAGTACTAAAAATAATAAAATATACTTATTACATACTCTCATAACATCTTACTTAATTCTATTTGATCGGCCTAATCCTATATATAGACAAAAAACTGATGGTCGTTTAAGACAACCCCTTGTAGCATTATTGCTTAGTACAAAGGAGTATGTAGTTACAATATATGATAGACTATAATATACAAGAGTATAATAGTTGTATCCTTAAATAATGGAATAATGAAGCTCATTAAAAAGATTTTACTGGAACTAAATTGGTGACAAATTGGTTGTTTTTTTGACTTAATCATTCAACTTTTTTTCTTGTTCGCTGTAAAAGAAGTTATGTAACTGCGAGCATTTTGTGCATCCCTGAATTATGTTTAACGTTCGTGTGTCATTGCATAATTCAATAATAAAAATAAAATTTAGATTTTTAGGTCAGTGTATTAATTACTAGTTATTAATGTTCTCTTTTGGCCTTAACACAATCAATCGAAGTGATACTTCAATTCGAAATATCATTACATTTAAAAAAAATATATTTATAAATATAATGTTTATCAGTTTTATAAATAATTTCAAGTGTAGTTAATAAGCTGGAAATGTTACTTTACTAAGAGTAAACTAATAAGAGATAATTTTGCTAATTTGAATAAAGATGACGTATCCTCAGTTTTTAATTTCCTTTTGTACTATTTTTTTAGCAACTGATTTATAGCTAAGTGGCAGTAAAAGGAGGTCTTGTGATGTCTACACCATATATTTTATATTCTCTATTGTGTATTACAATTTTTATTATAGCCTACTTATTTATGTCAGCATAGCAAGTTGGCTTCCTGCCTTTATCTAGAGAGCTGTGGACAGGAGCAATGAGGTTATGTAATAGATGTCCTTGCTTGGACTAGGTCGCATCCTGAGCTTGGGAGTTGTCTCCTGTAGTTATTATTTAAGACATATCCTGCGCTAGAACTGAGCACTATAATGCCGACTTACAATAAAACTACCATTACTGTGGATAATTGTTGCTAATAGACTCTGCTCTGTTGCAAGATATCGTTTAAACTGTGAACAAACTTCAAAGTCATTCGTCAACAGTCTTTCAGAACGTTTTACAACCTATCTACAGTATAATTAAGGGATTAAAAACCCTTTTAAAGGTACTTTAGATTGAAGTGTAGGCTTGTAATGAATATATATTTGCCTATTCTGCAAACTAAAACTGAATAAGGAACCGAAAGATTTATATACAATTAAAAATTAATTCATTAAAGCGTGAATTTCAATAGTGACGGAATAGCTTAGCCTTAAAGGACACTGTGTTACAAAACTTTAGGACATAATAGACAAATATTCTGTTATTGCCAGTTGATCGAACCTGAAGTTTCTTTGGACCCTCATAGGGCTCACCCAGCCTGTATTACTGGCTGTTATAAAAGTGAGTACCCATAATTGGGACGAAACCTCATGGTTGAAGGTGGCCTGTGCTAAATTTTCAATCTTTTTTTTTTTTTCCAAGATAGGCGTAAAGTGTAAATATCAATTCTAACTATTCAGCATTGCTTATTAAAGATATATCGTTGTCAGAATGGCTAACTACAAACCCTAGTTGAATAAACAACCGAAAATTGTATTTTAAATTTTTTCTGTATATAAACAATTTTTAAAAAATTATCTAGTTGGTAAAATTGACAACATGAATTATTTCATTTAATAGTAAAACTTCTGTTTTCGATATTTCAATATTATATAAACATCGTATTTACGCTAAAAATTAATTAATTAAAATTATTTTGGTTTTGCTCGGGTAATCGCTGTAATCGTTAGGGGAATGAAATATGATTTAGTGCATTACTCTATGTTAATCACCATGTCAGTCTGCCGTCTGATTTTGATTTCACTGTCAATCAACTTCAGGCTGTTTGATTCATCGGTATTTAATTACAACTTGATAAACAAGGATGTTTAGTTTAAACGGTAATTAACAAGTATTACCGTTGTAAAAGAATTTAACAAGTCAAAGTTATATCTGCTTTATAGGGTTGTTTAGTTTCATCTTTTAAAACATTCAAATTTTAATGAACAATAAGCGTCAATACCAATAAAACTTATTGTCCATTCCTTGATTACCTTTTTGTAGGTAGTTATTCCTCTCGTGGCTAAGTGAACCCTTTTTTAAACAATATAAATCATTTTAAATATGGGTTTTTAATGCCAAACGCATTTTAATGTTATTTTTTTAGCAAGGAGGTGTATTCAGAAGGTTATAGTTTCAATTATAATTATAATTTGAATTCCCTTTATCTGTAATATTATATTTAAATTATAAATAGGCATTTTATTTTCGTTTGATACACTGTGGCTCTGTAGCATACATAAATATTGGAGTTACCAATGTAGGATATTTTAACTCATGGACTCAAACACATCTGTTATGTCCTTAAATAATCCTGATATAGTTTAGTGCGCCACCCAGACGATAAAATACAGCAATCTTTCCTCTAGGTCAGGCCGAATGTAAATTACAATAGTGACATGAATTACAGCGTAATTATCCTTATCCCATGTTGAATAATCCGAAATAAATGTGGCCTGGGAAAGGACGAATGTAAACAAAAGTAAAATGGGGTTCCTCTTTGTATACTGTAATGAGGACCTTCTAAAACATTTTTCGTTCCTTCCAGGAAATCAAACTTAATTTCTACAAACATTCCGTTTGTATACGATTAAAATATAAATGCTTCAATATATGCTATTGTCTTTAGTTCAAATAATTATATGTATTTACATTACATTACTATGTGCTCGTTTAAATCTGTTTTTAATTTTCTGATGGAAGAAAAACTTCCGTTAATTTCAGAATTTTTTTTTGGATTTCATTAATTATTATTGCTTACTTTGATTTTTTGGGAGGAAGATGAGAGATAAAAAAGTTGGTACTTCCGCATTACTGCCAGTCTGCAGGGACTGTTGCATGCGATTCTTTATAACCTGAACAGTGATAATTCAAACTGATGACACCTGCCTTCTTATTTTCTATTATATTAATGAGAATTGAAATATACAGAATGTAATAGCAAAATGCTAATTATAGACCCCTCTTGCCACGTTCGTGTTTTTATATACATGTGTTTCCAGCATTTCGGCGAAGACATCTTTATTTCTATCCTTGTCAAAATCCATTGTATGATCATATTATTTTGTCTTTGCAATTATTCTGAATTTCTGAATGTACTTCTTCTTATAAAGACGACTAATCCTAAAGTATTATTCTGTTCATTTCAAAAAGGCAATAGCAAAAGGAATAACGCAAAAACAGAAAATTAAATTTAATAAACAATATAGAAAACAATTTAGTAACGCAAACACAAGTAATTCAAATGAGACGATAAGTTTTACAAGTTAGTGATAAGAAGAGTTTTACAAGTACCAACAAGTTTTTAACATCATTTATTATTTTATTATTCATTTTAGATGATGAAATGAAATGATGATCAATAAATATATTGATTTATTTGTGTTTTTATTTTCGCAGTATTTAGTTTTTTATTGCTTCTACTGTTGCTGTCATTAACGTCATTTTTTACATAAACAAAGTGGAAATAAAAAAATATTATGCTCTACCATTATATTTGTCATCATCCATCAAACTATTTCAGTACTGCTTTTAACTGCCGGGGCTAGGTTTTTTATTTAATTAATCTTGTTTTAATAAAATAGGAATTAAGTCGCTAGTAACACAAAAGCAAGCCGATTTAATCGCTTCGGTAAAAGTCAAGCAGTTTCGGAGGATTTTCAAAACACATGAAACATCCAAGTCAAAGTGGTCTACTTTCCTCTTGTATACCTCTGTCAAAAGACTTTCCTTTCTTTATCCACTTCTTCGAAATACTCATAACAAACTTTGATGTTTTATTACGAATTTGAAATATATAAGACAGCTTTCGCTAAGTTTTCCTTTGTGAGCTGGGAACTTAAACTTAGTTGTGAAGGGCATTCTGGCGAGTGGTTCTGGCTATAGTCGCTTTGAATATTATATATTAAGGATCACTTTTAACGCGGATTCTACATATGAACGCGTACTGAGACATTTCAAATACAGTGTTTCAGAATAGTTTACCCTTATTTTCTGCTCAGGAACTTAAACATGTCGTATAAACCGATTTTTGTTCAACTGTTAAGTTTCGGAAATAGGAACAGACAAAATCAGAGAAAGTTGTGTAAAGGGTTGTTACAGACACTGCTAGAGCGTTGAGCTATCTCTCGCTCTGAAAACCATGTTCCTTCATGCTTAGGATCAGTTAAATCCTACACAGCCACGACTGAATACGACTTTAGTAGCGCTTACACGGATCTTAACAAATACGGTTTGACGTTGAATATTGTTCAACATAATTCTTAAGAATGAAATAACATATATTTTCTCCATAACATTAATCATGCTTAATCAATCAGACTTCTATAAAAATCTTATTAACTAAACTGGATCTATTAAACGGACAAAAATTATATTAACTCGTTTTTTAAAGCATGTTCCATATTATACAAGTAGATTATCATAGGCTATTTAATCTAATTAAAATGAGTTAATCTAGATATTTTTTTATCATATGTATGATATTACTATAATTAAAAACGGATTTATTTAAAATGAATATATGGGCTTATTAATAACAAATTTATAATTGATACAATTAAAAAAACTTGTTTTTAGTCTACTCTGCGTTTTATACAATTTCCTAAATTCACGAAACAAATTAATTTCGATAAAATAATCAAAAAATATATTTCCGAATAGGTCAGAAAAATATTCACAGCATTCGTTTCTATAATATTTGAAGAAATATAAAGGCAAAATGAGGAAGTAAATTATTCGGCATGCATTTTCTTATAATAATTAAAATTTTCAAAAATGAATCAATTATTATCATAACAACTAATACAGTTAAAATAAGACACGTTTAAGAATCTTCTTAACTTGATAAAATCTTACATATGTTTCATTTAACAAGAGCATAAGGCAGCCTTGAAGGGTTAAGCAATAAGTTCATTTATTTTTTTTTATGTTAACCTGTAATTAGAATAGTATACCATAGAATAGAAAAATTATGGGACCAGATCTCTTAAGAATAACATTATTGTACAGAAATTAATAGTTATTTTTCTGGCCAAACGGCTACATTATTGGAATACTCAGCGTTTTATATAATTTTCTAAATTCACAAAAGAAATCAATTTCGATAAAATAGTCAAAAAATATGTGTTCGAAGTGATCAGAAAAATATTCACAAAATTCGTAATTACGTAAGGAAAGTTACCAAAATAATTACTAGCTATTGCTAAAATCTCGTTTTTGGGTGCAAACAGACGCGTTCACTTACATAAAACTGTTGATTGTGTGAAATGTATTATTTAGCTTCTTTTCTCCTTTATCATGATCGTTTTTGATGGTACTTGATCATACTTTTGTTTCATTTTTATAAATTAGAAACATATCCAACAAGCTGGAAATATCTTTACAACATAAGAACCTGTTATAATAAAGAAAACAGTTATAGCCTCTTCATTGTAAGACTGGCCGAAAACAGTTATCTCAATTCTATCATTATTTTTTACAAACTACCAAAAGTTTCCCGAAAGAACCTAGATACTGTTGCAATAAAGATTTATGGTCAGTAATAACTCTAATATTTTTTCTTGGTTGATCGCTTCATCAGTAAATAAATAGTTAAAAATATACCTGTAAAGAATCTAATAATGAAGTTTGTTTAAAAAATAATGTAAATATTTAAACATAATTGAAAAAGGGAAAATTGTTATGCATTTTTAATGATCTCAACCACCTCTCTCCGTTCGCGGGATGTTGAACGCGTTCATGGGATGTTAATTTTGTTAACAGTAATAATTCAGTATGTATATATATATTTAAATTTAAGATTTTAATATTTCTCTTTCTATCTATTTTTAGAAAAAATATGATCTGTCCCTCAAGTTTTCCTTGACTGGGAGTAAGGTCAGATGGCCACTTTATAGAGTTTAAGCGAGAAACCAGGGCAATCATCACCTCTTTCCATCTCTTACACCTAAAAGTGCTTTTTCCCATTTCCAATTTGAAGTCTTCATTTATTTATTTAAAAAAGAAATCATTCGGCTTCCGCTATTATAAGTTTAAAAGAACACTTTATCGGCTTGGATTGAGTTTAAAAGTAAGATAATAAATTTGAGAAGCTTTAAAAAGAGATTGGTAACAACTTTATTTTTATTGCCCACTTATTTATGGCTTATTTATTGCGTAATTGTTTTCTATTGTTTTATTCGTTCTGCGCCGATTTATGTGTTCTGGTTTTAGGAAAAAATCATTAATGATTACCATTTTTTAAAAAATATAATTCACATTTTTTAATAAACAAACTAATTTTTCTCTTGTAGCCTTAATTAAAACTTTGAGCTCTCATTTCCAAAAATTATCATGTACTCTGATATGAATTATGTAACTGCAGTTTACTAAGTATTATAGATTATGTAGATGCATTAAATTTTGCGATATTTTATATATTTTTTTTTATTTTTTGTTTCAGATTACGTAAGCGGCGGAGAATTGTTTACGCACCTATATCAACGAGAGCATTTCACAGAAAGCCAAGTCAGGATTTACATCGGGGAAATAATCTTAGCTCTGGAGCATCTCCATAAGGTAAGAGGACATTAACATATTAAAGAATAGAAGAAGAGGATATGAAAGCCTCCGGAAATCCTGAGATATATAGACTCTTCTGTATGAGGTGTCTTTAATCTTAGTAGTGTAACTCGGCCTATATCGGGGTCGAGACTAGTCTTAAATAAGTTTTAATTCAATATATTAATTCGTCTATTAAATAAATTTCATTAAATGTGCCACATACATGCTTTATGTATCTATCAGTTTAATGCTTAATTGAGAAATTATATTAAAGATATTAAGAAAACCCAATCTTAAATAGCATTTAGCTTAAAAATTTTGTTCCACTGTATATTGTAACTGTATGTTACTATAAAATATATATTATATTTCTTTTTCTGTTCATGTTTGTTATTCTAATGAGACTTAGTCCCAGAATAAAGTTAGTTTTCTATTCTATTGTATTCTAAAAATATTTAGTTCGGTTCATTTTCATGAAATAAAATTTCGAACTCCGACTTCCCATTGAAGATGCATGAGCCATGTTATAAATAGTATTTTAATTTTCAAATAGTAAGCAGTATTTTTTTCCTGAACTCATATACATCATTCATAAGTATTTTTTTATTTATTTATAAAATGCTAGTAACCCACCCCCAGCTTTGCTCTGGTAATAAAGCATATTAAGCCTACATAATTTGTCTGTGTAATGTATTATTTTTTTATTACGTACCGGCTACTAAGGAGCAAGTGAATATCATTGGTTAAGCTTCTTTGGGAGTCTTGATTTTCTTTCTTCCCATCTCAGCTAATGTACTTTATTATATAGAATTTTTTTTTTTTTTTTATATATTAACACTTTATTGAAATTACAATCTGCCATTTGTGGGTAATAAGTAATAGTAATGTGTAGCTTACATTCATTCCATAACAAAACAATAATATAAACAAAATAAAATAAATAAATATATGCATGCGGTA